>CM059287.1:16131543-16141543 GCA_030347295.1 Setipinna tenuifilis | reverse complement strand
TCAACAGTAAAGGGGCCCAATGGGTAATTTTTTCATACGACCCAAAATTTCTGGCAACGCCCCTGCCAACTATTCCTTTTCCTCCTCTCTCCTCCTGCCTGGGGGAGTCCAGTTCGTCCGCCTCCATTTTCTTTTCTTTGTCTTAATCAACGCGAAGCCTTAAAAATGAGCCTTAAAAAGAGAGCCAGAGGGTTAGAGAGCCGCTCCGAGGGCAGTTTTAAAGGCTTGGATTGGCATTCCGGCTGTGTTGGCTGCGTATTGCACAGTGAGCTGGCTAAATGGTAGTATTGTGTCGTCTAGTGCAGTGCAGTGCAGTAAGGTTTGATTGAAATGAAGTGCGGAGATGGGGGCAGCCCCTGGCAGGCCGGGGGGTTGGGAGGTGGGGGGGTATGACGGGTGGTGGTGTACGGTACACTGGCAGAGCAGAGGTGTTGTTCCGCTCCGCTTGTTTTAGGTTGACCTGGCCCGCTCGCGCCCCCGTGCCCCTGCTTGTTCAAACACGGCTCCCCTAGACGGCCAGTGGAGCAAATGATTAGCATTATGGCTGTCAGGGGCCACACAATGGGCCCGGCCAAGGTGAAGGACTGGTAATGGCACCGGCGGAGCAGGGCTGCAGTTCAGCGCCCTTTTTCAGCAGCGACTATATAGCTACTGGCCACAGACCAACACCTGAGTGAAGAGAGACGGAGAGAGAGAGAGAGAGAAAGAGAGAGATATGGAAAGAGAGAAAGAGAGACAGAGGAAGAGAGAGATAAAGAGAGGAAAAAAGAGAGAAAGAGACAGAGATAGAATGAAAGGGACAAAGAGAGGCCAAGAGAGAGAGAGAGAGGAAGAGAGGAAGAAAGAAAGACAGAGAGAAAGAAAGACAAGAAGAGCGAGAGAAGGGAAGGGGGGGCGGTCTCACCTTAGACCCCTGCGGGGCTCACACACCAATCTGTCCAGTGTGTCTTGAGATGCGGTCACCTTAGTATGGAAAAAAATCACTCCAGGTGTCACATGGACACCCCAGTCCACGGTGACTATTTTACTCGATCACCTGTGTGAGCAACATGGCTATTTAATTCAGCTACAATGTGCTGTGTATTTTTGTTGGACATTTTGAAAATGTTTCATATAATTACAATGAGCGTCTCAAACACATTTTAATTTAGTTTCATTAAATTTAATTGAAATGTGCAAATAACTCAGCTTTATATCCACAGTAGTTGACCGTACTATTGAGATATATATGCATATAATATTTTAAGAATTAAAACTAAATCAGCGTTTATTAACAATATAGTTAAAATGGGTAAAATATCAGAGCAGGAGAACAATTACATATAGCCTATAGACACTGCATTATAAAATGTAGCCTTGTAAAGACGACTCAAATTAATAAACTAGGCTACTTTTCAGAGTCAATACCACGTTTTGCTTGACAGTGTTTTCTCGGCAGGGAAATGTAAGAAACCAACAATTAAATTCTCAGCAATAATTAGTCCATGATGACTCAAGTGTCTCGTCAACGTTCATTTTTAAATTCAGTCATTATTCTACAGAAGGAAGGATAACACCAGAACAGATGACCTCTTTATAGGACGCATCTTGCCTTAACCTATTGATAAGTAATTAAACATCGATTCACTGACAAAAAGACGCCGTTCACTGCGGCCTAAAAGGGATGAATTATTGCCTGCCTAAACAAACTTTTGTTAAATCGTGGCATTAAGACAAGCGCCTTTTGACTGAACATAATTTTATCCCGAACTTGTTTGTTTGTCATGGTCTGTATTCTTGGGTGCGTTCAGTTCGTTGCAGTGCAGCACGCAACAGCAAATGACCACAGTTTTAGCCACTGTGCAGCGTTTTACATCATAATTTTATATGATATTTAGTTGTAATTATTTTTTGTTTTAAATCAACATTTTTCTAAACGTTCATTTTCTCCACATGCATTGAGTTTAGGCTGCAATAAAATGCAGCCCAGCTAAATAATAATAATAATAATAATAATAATAATAATAATAATAATAATAATAATAATAATAATAATAATAATAATAATAATAATAATAATATCAGGTAATTGACAATAGCTGATAACTGATCATTATTGATCAGTTATCAGCTATTAGTTAAACAGTTTGTACTCTCATCTGATGCATCGATAAAAGCATTTCTGTTTCGTTAGATATTTCCTCAAAGAGACGACAGTCAGGCATACAGTGATCAATTTTAGGGTTGTTTTTTAATAAATCTGCTCATATCATTTGAGAAAATAAGTACATTGCCACCTGGTGGTTAGTGTAGAGAGCTAAAGGTGGCCTATAGAAACCCCAAATAACATTCGCAAAGTTACCAACAAATCAAACGACCTGTAATTCTACACCGCTGATCGTGTTTCTGTCTAATAACTCAGACATTCTATCCGCACTCCAGTAATGTTCTTCTCTTGCTCTTTTGATGCCTCTCAGCTTGTTGTTCAGCATGAGTGTCTTGTTTGTTTTGGGCCAGGCAGAAAATGTTAATCAATCACACTTTATGACCGCAGTTGCATTCATCTTTTTGGTATAATCATGGCAATTAGCGTGCACTAACTATTGATTCAACCGTGAGTTTACCAACAAGATGCGTGTTGATATTTTATTTTCCACACCAGAGAGGTAAATATAAACATAAAACAATAAAGGAAATATTTTTAAGCTTGAATATACGTAGGCTACATATGGCGTTTTAAGTGGTATTAACAAAACGAGATATAAAATACTGCACTGCAAGCTATAGCTGTAGGTATATTCTATTAATTTTGTAATTCTTTCTTTAAATGCCATTTCTTAATAAATTATATTTATATAGATTTTTTTAAGTTATTTAAAGTTCTTTGCTTATAGGCTATTTATTAGTGAAGGGTTCCCGGCATAACCGTAGCCTACCTAAACTAAAAAATGTACAGGCCTTCCACTGGATACATTTGTGTGTTTTGTTAATGAAAACGTGCACCGTTAAATGATTGATAGTCGACATTGTAACATTGTAGTTTAATGCTCTGACTTTTGTTGAAATTGCACCTCGTATATTTTTATACTACAACTGGTGTATTTTTAAATGAACAGGAAGGTGGTCAAAAACGTTTCGGTGATGGGCCAGTGCTAAAGCCTATATTTTTTCTTTCCTGTTTCAACGAATTTCCGGTTTAGTGTTCTCCGCGGTCATATAACTGTAGCGTGATTTTTGCTAATATTCCATCATATTTCCTTTTTTTAATCATTTATTTATGTCTAATTATTAGCGGCGGTCTAGGCTGGCAGCTTATTACACACTAAACAATATGGCTCCATTCTCCAACCACATGGGTGCCGTTATCATATTGCGGGCATATGTATTTCCCATATTAGCTGTTGATTGAAAATATGTCCAGGCTGTGATTTTATTTTACAGTCTCTCATTATGGCTCTCTGGGAAAAGAACTCACACAAATGACCCGAGAGGCGCAGAATTTACTATCGGCAGCAAAGCGGCATGGCCTTTGTATGCAGCAGGCTTCCTCCTAGCGTTGTTAAAATCCAGCCACTGTTCACCAAATGAGAATGAGGAGTTCACAGTGAAATGATTTATTCCCTCTTATTCTCACGTGGAGAGGAGAGGTTGTGTGACAGTGACCTCTCTGTGGCTTTGGACAGCGTAACACACACACACCTCTAAACTATGCCCGAGCCAGTGTTGGCTCTTTGCTGCTATGGTGAAATTGTGAAGCAGAACTAAAGAAGTGTCATTTAACTTGCAGCCCCCACTATTTTATGATGTGGTGCTTAAGAGAAGTCTGTGCTGTGCTGCCTCTTTTGGGCCTATTTTCTCTACACACCCTACACTGTCCTGTACAAACACAGACAAAAAACACCCACACACGCAAACGCACATAGACACACACTTAGGAACAGGAACAGGAATGAAAAAGAAAAACATATACCGACAAAACAGACATTCAAATTAGTAAAGACACACACACGCTCGGACACCAACACACAAACACGTCCGTTGCCGAATCTTAATTTTTTATTTCGCCAGGGTGATGTGCATACAGTAGTAGAGATAGCCCTTTCTGTGACGTGACGTCGGTTACTGCCCGCTGCCCGCTGGCCCCTGAATCTGAAACTGTCCTCCTCTTCTCTTCTCTTCTCTCCTCGACCATTAAAGGATTATTGTAGTTGCCTTTACAGCGTCTCAATGGCCGCTGTAAATCAGGGAGGGAGGGAGGCCGAAAAAAAAAAGAGAGAAAAAAAATTAGGAGAGTCGTAAGAGCATTTGGGTCCATCCAAAGAGGGGGTCCCCTCTCTCCCTCTATTCTCCGGCCTACTCAATGGCACACCGTAAATTCCCCCCGCTGTCTGCGATCAAAGGCGTCGTGTGTGTGTGTGTGTGTGTGTGTGTGTGTGAGTGTGTGTGTGTGTGTGAGTGTGTGAGAGAGACAGAGCCGGGCCCCTGCTTCCCATATGTGTGTGTGTGTGTGTGTGTGTGTGTAAATGTGTGTGTATATGTGAGTGTAAAAAGGGGGTTTCCCACACCGTGCCCACCCAGGCACAAAGGGGACCCACCCAGGCCCCAGCCGCGGCCCACCCCAGCCCCGGCCCTCATGCCCTGGGCTTTGTAGCCAGCTCCTGGCTGCCCCTCCAACTGCCTCCAGCGCACTCAGACAAAGACCCGGCCTGGTCTGAGATCACTTTTAGAAGTTTGTCACTCTAAATAACATCAGCACATCAGGGTTGGTGGTGTTTGAAAAAAAAGATAAACAAAAAACAGAGTAGGACTTTTCAGGTGGACTGACACCAAACTGATGTGTTGTGTGGAGTTTTCTCCCTCACAAATGAGCCAATTTTTGCGCTGAATACCGAACAGGACATTTTTGTAAGGTTACCAAGAAACTGATGTGTTGTTGTTGTTTGTTTGTGAGTTGTCCACATCATGAATGAGCCCATTTTTTTTTCTTCTTCAGGGCCATTGTCTACCTTTGTCCACCTCTTGCACAGGCCCAGATAAGCACACCTTATCGTTTGTTACCTTAATCGCGACGGCGCTTTGTCTTTTGATAACATCTCTGTAAGAGAGAGGATTTGGGAGTGTATCAGAGTTGCTTAAGGGTTGATGTTAACGGCGGTGCGATGGTGAAGGATGGGCAGCGTCGAAGGATGGCCATGCTGCGGTCGTGTAGTCTTGTCTCATGAGTATGCACGCAGTATTTCACGGCAAAATGCTCCCAGAATGCATCTGGGCGGGCGGAATCAAATCAAGCCCTGATGGTCGTCTGTACCTGCAGATGCCTCATCATTCCAATCGTCCAACTATTTTTCTCTCTCTCTCTCTTTCTTCCTCTCTTTTAATGTCTCCCTCTCTCTCTCTCTCTTTCTCTCTCTCTCTTATTCTACCTCTCTTCTTCATCTCTCTCTTTTTCGCTATCCCTCTCATCTGCATTCTCCCTCTTTCTCTCATCCTCTCATTTCTCTGTTTGTGTGTGTGTGTGTGTGTCTGTGTGTGTGTGTGTGTGTGTGTGTGTGTGTGTGTGTGTGTGTGTGCGCTGCTTCTCTCTTTTTTCGATCGCTTGGAGATGTGCGCGCGTGGAGGAAGAGGAGCCTCGAAGGCTGCCTGTGCCTCTAGCCTCTAATGAGGACAAATGTGTCAATTTAGGGAGCGTAGGGGTTCAGATTGAGCACCCGGCTGGGATCTGAGTGGATCCTATTTCCTAATAAAGCCTATAGCGCCAGAAGAGTGTGAGTCTCTCTCTCCCTCTATCACTCTCCCTCTCTCTCTCTCTCTCTCTCTCTCTCTCTCTCTCTCCCTCCCTCTCTCTCTCTCTCTCTCTCTCTCTCTCTCTCCTGATCAGCATTCCTCCCCTGTGCCTGCCTGCCGCCCCAGGGGACCCTGGTGCCTCCTGTTTCACCTCATCAGCCGGGTTCACCGGCAGGTCAGCTCCCTGCCTTGTGTCTCTCTCTCTCGCTCTCTCTCTGTCTTTCGCTCTCTCACTCTCTTTCTCTCTCTCACTCTATCTCTCTCTCTTTTTCTCTCTCTCTCACCCTCTCCCTTTCTCTCTGTATTCCTCTCTCTCCTTCTCACCCTCTCACTCTCTCTTTCTCTCTCTCCCTCTCTCTCCCTCCCTCCCGCTCTCTCTCTCTCCCTCCCTCTCTCTCTCTTTCTCTCTCTACGTTGGAAGTAGCAGGAGGCTGGAGCAAAAGCATTCCCACTGAAAGACGTTCGCTGGGGTGCATGTGTGTGTGTTTGTGTGTGTGTGTGTGTGTGTGTGCGTGTTTGTCTCTGGTTGGGGGGTGGGGATTGAGCCAAGGTCCACAGATGTGGCTAGAGAAGAGGTTGTTGGTGCTTATTACAGTATTTCCCTCAAAGGTGTAAAGATTTTTAGTGTTGTTTCATATTGTTTCATTGTCCTTCTTTCTCTTCTTTTTCTTTCTATTCCTTTATCTGTTATTTTGTTTTGGGTTCTTGGTCGGTGTTGGTGTTCATTCGTCTTGTCCTTTGGAAATGCTGCTAAATGCCAGTAAGCTGCTGCAGGGCCAGTCCTGGCAGTTATGGGAAGCCCACAGAAACAACAACAGGCATTAAGCGTCAGCTCAGAGGCATATGAGGACGATGCCTCTTGGTGACTTTAGTAACTGTGTGTGTGTGTGTGTGTATGTATGTGTGTGTGTGTGTGGGGTGTGTGGAGTGTGTGTGTGTGTATGGTGTGTGTTTGTGTGGGTGTGTGTGTGTGTGGTGTGTGCGTATGTTTGTGTCTGTGTGTGTGTGGGGTGTGTGTGGTGTGTTTGTGTATTTGCGTGTGTGTGTGTGTGTGTGTGTGTGTGTGATCTAATCGGCCAGAGGTCTGTGATGTTGACTAGCACTGACACAGAGAGTGCGGCTGGCGTGCGGTCGGGTAAGTGACATGGCCTCCGGGCTTCAGCCGTGACCAACATAAGCCCACCCAAGTGTTCGCATGGCAACGCCACCACCACCCCCCCGGCCCCATCTCCACCTCCAACCCCCCCCACACAAGGCTCCCCACTCCACCCTCCCTGTTGGGCAAAGAGGGAGGTATTCAATCAGGTGGGGGTGTCAGGTTACACTACTTGCCACCCCCCCCACCCTGGCCCAAAAAAATACCACCCTCAACCCCCCCACCTCCTCGTCGACCCCGGCTTCCCAGAGGAAGCCCCTGACTGGGTTGTCCCCTGGTCCACCTCCACCACCCCCCGAACCCTCCGTCGACAGCCCCACAGCGGAGGCCATCATCTCACTGACACACATGGGCTTGTTTTACTCCATTAGGCAGCTCCAGCACTCCAGCGCTGCCTAGCCCACCCGCCCCAGCGGCCCAGCGCCCTGACGCTCACACTATGTGTGTGTGTGTGTGTGTGTGTGTGTGTGTGTGTGTGTGTGTGTATGTGTGTGTGTGTGTATGTGTGTGCGTGAGCGCGCTTCTGCACTGCAAGCCCGCCCTTCCGGCATCATCATAGCCCATCGTGACTTTCTTACTTTGTGTGTGTGTGTTTGTGTGTGAGTATGTGTATGTTTGTGCGTGTGAGTATGTATGTATGTGTGTGTGCGTGCATGTGTATGTGTGTGTGTGCTCCAGTGCCATAAGCATGCCCTTCTAACACCCACCTTGACTCTCTCTTTTGCTCTCTCTCTCTCTCTTTTCTCTCTCTCTCCCTCTCTCCCTCTCTCCCTCCCACCGACCCCTGGAACCCCTATTTGGAAGAGCACTGTTTTTGTGTGTGTGTGTTTTTTTTCCTAATGCGTGTGGTATTTATTTTTTGTCTCATTCGTAGCCATTCTGACCCTTGGGGCTTTTTATTTCGACAGCTGTGGGGTGATAGTGGGCTTTAGTTTTTATGTATTTTTGTTTATGGTTGTACTTATTTGGGAAACAATACTCTGGGAAGATGTTATGTTCAAATGCACTAGAAAGCACTAGAAGCACAGTCTGTTTTTACCACAAACCACTATATAAACACATCTATATGTGAAATACATGTACACATGTGTGTGTATTTACATTTCTATATCTGGGCAGTGTTGTTTAAAAAAACTATTTACCAGCATGTTTACCTTTAATAACTAATTTTTATAACAATGCAGAACAAAAACAAATACAATGTGTAATGCATATAATTCAGCCTATAAAGTATTCTTAGGTTAACAAAATAATTTAATTTCCTTTAGCTTGTCTGTTACTCAGGATGTTGCTCTGGCTTTTAGATGTTGGGTAGACAGCTAAATTCAACATGAATAGAATAGAATAGAATAGAATAGAATAGAATAGAAATCTTTATTGCATTGGTTAAAACCAAATTGGTTGGCGTTCCTCACTGGAACTAAAGGTGCTTCAAAGTACATATATAAATAGATGGACAAAGATAATTTCTAAATATCTCCTGTCGGCTATAATGTGAGCTACAATTTCAATTTTGCAGATTTACCATGCTGGACAAATCTTTATTGTAATAACAGTTATTTTTCTTTAACCTTTATTCTAATTAATTCTTATCACAAAATTATCCAGTGGGCCCTCTTTATCAACTACAGGTGTGGTCTGTATTTTCTGCCAGACATTACGGTGCTGAATGTTTGGTTTACATCTGGGAAGTTGTTACGCAGAGACTTGTAGTCCACCACCACTCAAACTTATTGCCAAAGCAAGTGGAACCGTGAGACAAGATAAATCCTGTAAACCGTTTGTTTGTCAGCATTAGCTAAATGTGGTCTGAGCAAACTGACGTGAAATAGGCCCCCTCACCCCCTTTAAGGCCATTAAGGTGCGGCCATGTTCTTAAGAACAGACATCCATTTTGAAAAAGACATACAAAATACTTACATGAACTGTCAGTGCTTCCGATATGATTCAGTCATAAATTATGGCCACTCTCAAATATTTCTTATACAAATAAATTATAAGACTTGTGTACTTCATATAAGTTTAAAAATTATGTACGTTTTACAGTACACAAATTAAGGATTTTTGTATGTGGTTCACCATTGTGTAATTTATTTTCAACTTTCAGATAAAATATATTTTAAAAATGTGTACAATGTATCTACATTTTCCATATGGGATATGCTGATGTTTCCAATAGATTACCCCCTCTGCCTTGTAGAAATACAACAATTTGATTAGCTAATTACCATGTTGTCTCTAACGATCAAAATTAGATTTTCTATTCATTGTCATTATTGCGGGCGTGATGAAGCCTTTGGAAAGTCAAGCTCAGATTGGACATTTGTGGAGAATGAAATGTATCTGGAAAGAGTCCCTTTTCTTCTTATGCTTTGTAATGGTAGAAGGAAGCATTCTGATTTTATTATTTGTTCAAAACTAATCTATAAAATAAGATTTTCCATTTCATTTCATTATTGATTTATTTTCTTAGCTTAAAAAATGCCTTGTTCAAGGATATCGTCTATGAATTTATACTAAAGTACTATAATTTCATCCCTATCACTATAAATTCGTTCTAAATTACTTTTTATTTATTCTTTAAATAAATTAATTTTAAAATGATTTTTATTTATTGCTTAAATTAATTTTACCACACAAACGATGGAATTTATTATGAATACATGTTTAGGAAAATGTGCATTTCCAAATATATGGAAACACACACTAGCACATATTCAAAACACCCGGGCCAGACAGACAGACAGTCACACACTCACATACATACACATGCACACCAATACACACGGACTAGGTTGTGCTTGTACACGCGTGCACACACACAGACATGCACACACAAAGCCATACACACATGAACACACACATACACACACACACACACACACACCATCTCCGTCATCCCTTCATTTTGGATTCTCCATGCCGTGCCGGGCTAGGCTGGGCTGGGCTGGGCCAGGCCTGCTCTGATTGACTTGTAGCAAAACTAAAGTGGAATTTAATGGGCGAGTGCATTAACTCCCTCAGGTCATAATGACATCAATCACCTTTTTATGGCACGGATCAAGCGCCGGGCCCACAACG
>CM059287.1:16119043-16129043 GCA_030347295.1 Setipinna tenuifilis | reverse complement strand
GTGTGTGTGTGTGTGTCTATGTGTGTGAATGTGTGTGTGTGTGTGTGTGTGTGTGTATGGGTGCCTGATGGAGGGTCTCTTAAATAAGTTCAGATATCTCCCCCTCCCTAAACACACGCCATTCTCTCGCAGCATTATTATTTTATTTTCCCAGTTGGTAAATGGAAAGCGCACATCAAATGTCTGGAAACAAATGGGGGTATTAGGCATCTGCACATCTTCGCCCCCTGAATGATATGGACAGTGTTACATTGAATAATTGATAGACGGCCATAACAAATTAAACAGTAAATGATTTCTGTGGCACTAATTAAAAAGAGGGGAAGGGCGGGAATGAAACCCAAATCTCCACATGCCTGTGAATAATTAAATACACAATTTATAGTTGAATTAAAAAATCACAGCCTGGAAGATTCATCTAATCAGCAGTTTTAATGGGGCTTATGTTGCTGCTTTCCAGCAAACCATTTCGAAGCCCCACAATTAGTTTGTGTATGTTTTAGAGATGGGTGCATTTTGTTGTTCTGTTTGAGGAGTGTATAGGAGAGCCCCCGGGGGGATAGGAGAAAACATTCTGGTGCGTATATGTGTGTGTGTGGTTTTTTTTTTGACAAAACAGATATCCTTTGAATTTGAAGGTCTTCCCAATGGTTACGATTTTTTTTTTGGGAGGGGGGGATGGGGGATGAGGGGGGTGGGGGGTGTTTGCGGGAGGGGGAGTCACCCCATCATTTCTTTGCTTATCTCTGTACGGCAGCCTGCTGTGTGTGCACGAGACTCCCCGAGTCGATGGATGGCATTGGCCGCCGCTCTGCACGATTCTCCGCTCTGATTGGCTCCAAAGAGTCATCGGGGTTTAAGGCGAGACGTGCCCAGCGTTGCCGACCAATCAGAAGCCAGCGCTTGCTTCCGTGAGGGTGGCGACGGGTTGTGTGTGTGTGTGTATGTGATGTGTATGTCTGTGTATGTGTGTGTGTGTGTGTGTGTTTGTGTGTGTGTGTGTGTGTGTGTGTGTGTGTGTGTGTGATTGCGTGCTTTGCTGTCTGCATGCGTGCGTGCATGCTTAATTTTTAGGTTACACTGCTACCCTGTGGAAGAAGGATAGAATAAAAATAACACCCCTGTGAGCCCCCACTCGTACACATCTGCACCCCGGCGACGGAGGAGGAGGAGGAGGCGAAGTTGGACAGATCAAAGCCCCCCCCAGATGTAAACACGGCTTTGCTTCCATTTCCTCCTCTCTTCCCCCCATAAGTCAGCAGCAGGGAGACTGTACCAGTGATACATAGCGGCACGTTCGGCAGTGTGTGTGTGTGTGTGTGTGTGTGTGTATGTATGTTTGTCTGTGTGTGTCTGTGTGTTTTATGTGTATGTGTAGGTGTGTTTATGCATGTGTGTGTGTCTGTATGTGTGTGTCCGTGTGTGTGTCTGTATGTGTGTGTCCGTGTGTCCTGTGTGTCCCCCCATGTGTGTGTATGTACAGTATGTACATTTGGTGTGGCACTGACAAAACGTGCCCCCTCTCGCCCACTGCCCCCCCCCCCCCCTCCCCACTACCCCTCTTTTCCCCTCCACCAATCACACCCCACCGTCGCTGTCGTCGCCACACAGTCAGTGGCAGTATGGCCGCCATAACAGGGAGCCCCGGAGGCAGGCAGGCAGGCAGGCCGGTCGGATGGAGGCCTCTCTCTGTCTCTCTCTGTCTCTCTCTGTCTCTCTCCATGTCTCCGCCTGTCCTGGGATCAGAGCCGGCGCGTTAAGTGTCAGCTCATTTTTAGCACGTCTCAGCCCCGGCCCTGTTTGTTTTATTCCTCCGCTAAGTATTACGCGGGCTTGACCCCGGAGATAAACGAGGAGAGGGAGAGGGGGAAGGGGGTAAGGGAGGTGGAGGTTGTGTGTGTGTGGGGGGTGGTCAGGGAGATAGATGGAGGGGATTAAAAGGTGTTAGCGTCAGAGGAGAGAAGAAAGAGGTGGGAAAAAATGAATAGAGAGAGATAGAGAGAGACAAAGACAGAGAGAGAGAGAGAACGACAGAGAGAAACTGCACGAGAGAGAGAAAGAAGAGTGAGGTACTCTGGGAGAGAAAAAGGGGAGAGGGAGAGAGGGGTGGAAAGAGGGAGAGAGGGAGAGACAGAGAGAGAGAGAAGAGTGAGGTACTGTGTGAGAGAAAAAGGGGCGAAGGAGAGAGGGGTGGAGAGAGGGAGAGAGACAGAGAGAGAAAGAACGACAGAAGAGTAAGATATTGTGAGAGAGAAAAGGGGAGAAGGAGAGAGGGGTGGGGAGAGGGAGAGAGACAGAGAGAGAAAGAAGAGTGAGGTACTGTGTGAGAGAAAAGGGGGTGAAGGAGAGAGGGGTGGAGAGAGGGAGAGAGACAGACAGAGGAGGTGGGAAGTGGGAATGTAAAAAGGGTTCCTTTGGTGGGGGGGGGCTGATGTATGGGGGGGGGGCATGTGAATGAAGGGGCTGTGACACGGGCATGTCCATGACAACATGCATCCTGTCCTGATGCAGCCGGACAGCAGGAGTGATCTGAGGGGGGGTGGGGGGGCTCACAGACCCTTTACCACTAACAGAGCTGCACTGTCAGAGAGAGATAGAGACAGAGAGAGAGAGAGAGAGAGAGAGAGAGAGAGAGAGAGAGAGAGCGGGACAGAAGGACAGAGAGAAAGAAACAGAGAGTAAGGGAGAATGGAGGGAGGGCAAGAGAGAGAGAGAAAGAGAATACAGAGAGACAGAGACAGAGAGTGAGAAAAGGGGGTGAGAGAAAAAGAGAGGGAGAAAAGGAGGTGAGATAAAGAGAGAGGGAGAAAGACAGAATGAGAGAGGGGGAGAGGGAGAGAGAAAAAAAGGAGAGGGAGAGAGCATATAGCAACATTGTTGTTCATGGTATGTCTTTTCCATGGCAGCAGTAAGTAAGTAAGATGTTGAGCTGCTGTCTGGCAAACAGCTGAGGGGACGATATGACTTTGATAAATGTAAGAAATAATATGATATATATTTTTCCAGGTTATATAAAATAAATAATAAACTGGGAAAACAGGTGGTTGATCAGACTCTATTCAGATTTAATGAATTTAAAGGATTAATATAATAATCTTTTTTTTTTGTCCTGACAAGGTAGAATAATTTCTCTTTTTAACCTTTCCTCCCCTGATAGGTGTATATATCCATTTAAATTACTAAAAAATCTGCCGGTCTGGTTCACTTTAAATTTTCATCCATATCTCTATATCTCAGAGGTCCTTCTTGATGATCTGGGTCCGGATGAGGATACATCATATAGCATATATATTTCATATACGCATCAATGTTTAATACGAAAGTATGAGATTAATCCTGTAATTTTAAAATACATAGTCTTTATTTTAGATACTCAATGAGTGTGCCCATCTTATCCTGCATGGCCTGGGGTGCTGCAGATGTTTAAGTGTGTATTTATAGTGATTATATCACAAAGAGGCATGAGTCTTTACTGGAGCTAGCAGGGGTCTTTGCTGCATAATGTCCAATTAACCCTCAAGACAAACACGGATGATGGTGTTGAGGCCCCAAATCACATGGCAGCACACTGACACACACACACACACGTTTGGAAACTGACACTGACTTGTGAGCATGCACGCATGCAACACACACACACACACATGCACACACACACATACACAAACACACACACACACACACACACACACGCACACACACACAGCACTGCGTGTGCACGCCCGCATGCCTACGCACACACATGCATGCACACACACACACACACACACACACACACACACACCCCTGCTTGTGCACGCCCCCATGCCTACGTACACACAATTACATACACTCACTTACTCTCTCTCTGTCTCTCTCTATCACACACACAAACACACACACACACACACACACACACACTAGCATTCAAACGTGACAGTGTTAGTTCATGTTATTTTGTTTTTGTAGTTCACTTGGTCTACAGCAGACGTGCTGTGCAGTTGTGAAGGGAGTGGATTCCAGGCCGTCCTCTCTGTCATCAGTAGCCTGGGCAGGAAGGCCCCTTCAGCTTAACAAATGTCCCCCAAATCACTAGTGTCATCCCATGGCTGCCACCCCCCCTCCCCCTCTCTCTCCCCCTCCCCCTCCCACCCCCACCCCCTTCCTCCCTGAGCCTCACACCTGATGAAAGACCAATCGCAAAGCTGTGTGACCTGAGCCTTGTTTTCACATCCCCAGCATGGATGGCATTCCTGTCACTGCACTCAGACATATACATGTTTTTTTCTTTTTTTTTTTTTTTGTTCCTGCCTCAGCTTCTAGAATGTTCTTAGCTTCGCGTTCGAGAAGGGCAGTACAGCATGAAGGCATGTGGGCAGAAATGATGTTAGCAGCAAAGTGCCCTAAAACGAAATAAAACTGGTCTCTGGAGGCTCTTACTGTAGTCCATCAATCTAATTTATATAAGAACATTTTCTTGCCCACTGTATTTATGGGTGCACTCCATTCCTCTTTACCTTGATAATTTATGGAAAACACTCGCTGGACTTTAGGTGATTAATGGCGGATAGCTTTAATGCATGGCGAGCATTTACATTTTATACCGAAATGATGTGACAGTAGCTGGGAAACCGTGAATCACCCGCCACGTTAATTAATCCCTATCAGCCGCATACAGCACCGTGTCCTGTGTTACACAACTCCATTAAGTCTTATTTAACGGAGGAAGTGGCGTAAACATATATGTGAAAGGCATTAAAACGGGCAGCGGCAGGTGGAAGGTGGGGACATTACATTAATGAGGCCATGATGAAAGGTTGGTGTGTGGGTTGGTGCTCGGAGTTAGAAGAAGAAAAAAAACGGCCATCTTGAAATCCTGGATTGCTTGAGGAGCCTACGGAAAGGACTGTAGTGTTAATTAGCTGTGTGTAATTATGGTTGGCTGCCGTTTGTCAAAATTATTTTGCACCAATGTTCTCGACGTGAACTTTTTACGCTATTTTGTACCAAACTCTACACCAAATGAAACGTATTGAAATGAATGGGCCCTCAGTGAAGCTTAATGAAAATAAATGTCTCACACACACAAAATTAAAAAATGGCCAGATTGTTTTTATGATATGACCGATTTTTTTTTGCCCTTGATTAATGGGCTCATGAAAGGTATTTCAATGACAAAGCCAATAACTAAAGCAAAACCAAATAAAATATTATGATTGTTACCATAAGTGTTAGTAGAAAACACATAAATCCTAGACTGAAAGTGCCCTTCCCACCTCTCTTTTTCCCACTCTCTCTCACACATACTCTCTTCAGCTCTCTCATTTCTCTCTTCATCTATGTTTCTCACTCTCTCTGTCTCACTCACACTCTACCTTTTTATCCAACTCTCTCTCTCACTCTGTTTCTCTCTCTGTCTTTCTGCACCTCTCTGCCTCACTCTCTTCCTCCCTCTCTGCATTACTTTGCACTGCAGCAACACAGTAACTCTATTGATCTGAGTTTTTGTCCAAAGTTGCAGTGGCGTATCTGATTTGATCTGATCCTGCCTGTGTTTACTCCTCCTGACCTCTGTAGCCCGGCTCCCGCTTGTTTCGCAATGTAGGGAATGACTTCCCAAAATGGACACATGCGTTTTAAGATAATGCCGTATAGATTTTCTATTGAAGTTTTAGTGTACTACATTGCTGCTTGTGTTGTTTAAAGACTTTAAATGAAGTCAATGAAGAGCATGGACCCACAGACCGAGTGCTTCATTGATTACCGTATTGTACCATGTGCATTATGGGTACACAAATGGAGAGACCTCATTCGACCTATTCTGAATCATTAGGTGCAACTTTAAAATTGAACTTAAAATTCTGAATGAAATAGTCAATCCCATGTTGTTTTTTCAGATTGTAAGGAGATACCTATGATTGCCGCACAGGAACTGAGTAACATCTTGAAGCAGGGATACCTGGAGAAGAAGAGGAGAGGTAAAATTACTAAAATACTATACTAATTTACAGATTTATTGCTCATATATTACATTAATTACTTCTACTGTACAGTATATGTTATATGGCAGTAGCCTTTTAGTACATGCTGTTCTGCTAGCATGATGATTTGCTGCATCACTAACAGAACTAAAAAATTCTTTACCACAACATTACAACATTACTACTACATTACAGAAATTCTTTGCCTATTTCAAGATAGCTTTGGGAAAAACTGCATGCCCCAGTTGTAATGCAATGTGTCTTAAGGAGTTCATTGTTATTGCTATTTCAACTCTTTTGAAAATCTTTTTCTCTTTTCTCAAAGACCACGGTTTCCTTCGGATGGAGTGGCAGAAAAGATGGTGTGTCCTGAGCAACACCATATTCTACTACTTTGGGAGTGAGAAAGGTCAGTTTCAGCCCTAAAGAGACCCACAGACTGTAAGAAATCATGTGCCTGTGTAATTTACTTAGTCCACTGGCTTAGCTCTGCTACTGGAGACCTTCCCTCTTGTGCTGCTTAAGTGGAACCATAATTTAACATAATCTTGAGATAATGGATGTTCTCATCCTTTGAGACAAAGAGGTATCTGTAGCTGGCTAGGTCTTCCTTGTACAGTTGATTGAATGGGTTACAACGCTATACAATTACACGTTCATGTTTTGTCATTGATTCTGCATTCTTGTTGTGTGACTGTTGCAGACTGTTGCAGACTGTTGCATTTTGCCAGTTAAGGCATTATAATGTTATATCATACGCCCTATTCCAACTTCAAGTGACACAGTGCATTATTGGTTGTAAAGCTTTATCTGCCTTCCGAGGACAGTCATAAGTATGTATAAATAGTTATGCATACTAAAGTCAGCCATTATTAAGCTTAATGCAGGCATTATAACCCTTTCTGAATGTGTTTAGAATCTTCTGCATACAAGCCTCACAGAAAGTGTTACCAACAAGGGGTTCACTCTAGTCTCTTCTCCCTGTGCAGACAAGCAACAGAAAGGTGCCTTCTACATCAATGGCTACAGGGCTGAGCTGGTGCCCAATCTCCGCAAGGACTCCAAAAAGAATGCCTGCTTTGAGATGACCGCCCCGGGCAGGCGCTCCTACCAGGTGCCATTCAGTTGGTTCAGGAACTAAGCAGTTCAGGAACTAAAGAATTAAAATGAAGGCTTTTTTGTAAACAGTGATGGATTTGTACATTAGTACGAGTGTAATAAATAACAATGCAAAACTGATATTTATTTATAACTTATTTGGTAACATTTTATTTAACACCCCTTTACAGTGTATTTACATTATGTACTTTCACTCTACATACCAAACACTAACCCTAATCCTAACCCGGTAACACTTTATTTTACGGTTTGTTTTTTGTGCATCTACATATAACAACATGGAATATTATGTACTTACACTGTACATACCTAATCCTAACCCTAACCCTATGGTACAGTATAAGTGCAAAATGTTACATTTTGTTTGCACACTTTGTTACACTGTACGTCATGATATAGATACACCATAACAGGAACTGTAAAATAAAATTATTTCTATCTTATGTAAATATATATTTCCAACATAACTGGCTCTCATGGATGAGCCTCTGGTGCCATAGTGTCCCAAAGATGGTGTCATAAACATGGGGGTGAGGAGAAGGCTCTGGAGTGTGTCTGAAAATGACACACACACGACTCTCACAGGACAACTAACATGTCACACGTCTCTCTTCACAGTTCACTGCCAGCAGCAATCGGGAGGCCAGGGACTGGGTCGACCAGATCAACTTTGTGCTCAAAGGTGAGTGATGGAAATCGGGCCTAGCCAATGTTTGAGATCAGCCACTTGAATGTAAACATCTCACACAACATCCATATGTGTCTTCTGAGAAATGAACGATGTCTCGTAGGTATGTTAGACAAGGACTATCATTACGAGCAAGTTGTCAGTGGAGATTAGTTAAACGGTAGTCGTTAATTGTTAATAAATACTAGCTGTGTGAAACAGAGTGTCCACAGCTGTAGAAACTGGTGTACAGTATAATCCATAATTTAGGCACGAGCGATAAGTAACTACAAAGCCATTGTTTGGCGTTATTAATGTGTACAGTAGAATAGACATCATGTGCATCCTAATTGCATAAACAGTTCACCCCAAATGGAGGTGAAAGTTCCACAGGGGGAAAAAAACAGAGATCCTTTTTGTACATGGCTGGGTTAATCACCGACGATGATGAGAACTCATCTCGTGTCTCGTTCAGCCAATCAGACGCTGCTCTGCCAGACCTCCTCATACTTTGGTGCCACGCCTACCGCCCCCAACCCCCCCCCCCCCCCTGCCCCCCCTCACCCCTGTCGTTGCCACATGTTGCGCCGTGCGTGGCCTCCCCTTCCCCGCCACCGCTCGGCACTCCTTTACGGGAAATTGATTGGGACGATCCCGGGCCATCCGTCACGGCCATCGATCCGGCCCGGCCCGCCGGGGTGTCAGGGCGGATACGGTAACCTGTGTTACAGGAGGCCCGGTCGCCCGCAATCTCAGGCCCACTCCATCTGAAAGAGAGAGACAGAGTAAGTGAGAGAGAGAGAGAGCGAGCAAGAGAGAGCAAGGGAGAGAAAGAACGAACTTGAGAGAGAGAGCGGGCGAGAAAGAGAACAAGAGATAGAGAGAGAGAGAAAACAAGAGAGAGCGAGAGCAGCAAGGATGAGAAAGAGAGGGAGAAAGAGGACGAGAGAAGAGAGAGCTTCTCTATAATAGGCTCAAGCCAACTGATTTGCGGGAAGTAACAGACACTTCCTCGTTGTCCTCCCCCCTCCCTCCCTCCCTCCCTCCTCCCCCCTGCATGGCCCTTGCTGTCCTGGTAGTGCTTCTCAGCCTCATAGCGCTGTGTGGAGAGTTGTTGCAGAATCATCTCCAGCTATTTCAGTAATGTCACCCCTTTTGGTTACTGTATGCCTTGTAGCGCATTCAGCAATGTCATTTTGCTGTTGCAAACACCTCTGTCACTTTGTCCCCACACCTTAGATCTGTGTCACCTAGTCCTTAGTGGCACACAGCACGTACAAGTCATCACATGTTGTCACATGTTAAATATTTTGATCGTCCAATCAAACATGAACTAGCCTAAGGCTAACTCTGGTGTAATGCCTGAAATGATGACATTTATGTTTTAAAGTTGTACATGGTTTCTAATACAAAAATATTATGTGGGAAAGTAACTAATTATTTGGGTGAAAAAACATAGGATTTATATGGTGAACTTTACAGAGTTTAAAGACTTTTGTTCTCATGTTATGGCTCACATGGTTATGGTTATGGTTATAGTTATGATTCTCATGTTATGGTTGAAATAAAAAGTGAGTTTTCCATCTGTGTCTCCCTGTGTCCTGCTAGATCTCACCTCCACACTTATCCCCTTTGACGACGACGAGGAAGAGGAGGAGGAGGAGGAAGAGGAGACCTACGATGACATTGAGAGGGCGGCCACCCCTCCTCCTCGCCCCACGCCCGTCTCCACGCCTACGGCAGCCCACTGCCCCGCGCCCCTGCCTTCCATCGCCTCGCACCGGGGACCAGAGAGCTGGAAGAAGCAGGTGGCCCAGGAGGAAGACACCATGGAGGAGGACGAGGAGGACGAGGAGGAGGAGGATATTTATGAAGTGCTGCCAGGTCTGCTAGTTTTATAGCGCACGTCCATGACATCTGAAACGTTCACTTGTTTTACTGTGTACTTTACTACGTAGGCAACAAAAAAGCCCGTTAACTCACACCCTAAATAAATAACCATAAATAACCTTTATTTTTTTTTTACAGTGGTTTAACTTGATTCATGAACTGTAAGCACTGTTGCTCTCAAAGGCCGTGTCCTAAATGTTCACACGGTGACTACATCGTGCACTATGTAGAGAACAACAACGTGCAACTCACACCCTACATATAGTGCACTACAGTATATAGTGAATGAGTGAATATTTCAGAGAAGACCTTTGAGGCCAACAGTGCTTGCAGTGTGTAAATCAAGTGAAAATGCTGTGAAGAG
>CM059287.1:16076543-16109043 GCA_030347295.1 Setipinna tenuifilis | reverse complement strand
GTATGAATATGTGTACTAATGTGTGTGTGTGTGTGTGAGAGAGAGAGAGAGAGAGAGAGAGAGAAAAGGAGAGTGAGTAATTGCGTGTGACTATGTTACCATGTGTAAGATTCGGAGAGCCACAGAGAGAGCAAGAAAGAGGTGAGTAATAGTGTGTGACTACTTGCCATGTGTAAGAGGTAGAGAGAGTGACAAAAAGAGAGAGGGGCAGAGAGAGGAAGAGAGAGAGATGAGGCAAGAGAACAAGAGATAGAGAGAGACAGAGACAGACAGACAGAGAGAGAGACAGAAAGAGACAGAGAAAGAGAGACAGACAGAGAGAGAGAAAGAGAGAGACAGAGAGAGAGACAGACAGAGAGAGAGAGAGAAAGAGACACAGAAAGAGACAGACAGAGAGAGAGAGAGACAGACAGAAAGGGAGAGAAAGAGAGAGAGAGAAAGACAGAGAGAGAGATACAGAAAGAGACAGAGAGAGAGAGAGAAAGACGGAGAGAGAAAGCACCTCCCTCCCCTGCTGAGCACTTTCTATGTCTTCATCAGTGAGTGCGATTGAGGGCCTCGCAGGTCGTAAAACAGAGCAGAAAAAAGCCCCACTGCCTGTTCTCCCTGTCTGCGTCTGTTTCATTTTCCATCTCGCGCTTATTAATTCAGCCGAGATAATTTCACACAGCCCCGTGTGCTCGCCGCCCATGGCACGCCAGCTGAAAAAGAGACCCCCCCCCCCCACCACCACCACCTCGCACGCCCCCACTCCCTGCCTCCCCCTTCACCAACCCCCACCACCAGCACTACTGCCTCCTCTGCCAACACTACCCACCCACCCACCAGCCACCACTTCTCCCAGCTCCAAGCACCACTGCTGTGCCAACAGCACCCCAGTAGCACTACCACCACCCCCCACCCCCTCACGGGCGCCAGCCCTCCCTCCATTACCCCCCCCCACCACACACACACACACACACACACACACACACACACACACACACCCCCCCCCAGCCGTGCCTGTGCCTGAGTGCTCCCTGCGTCTGTGCCCAGGGCTCTTCCAGCATTGACATAGTGCCCAATCCCAGAATCCATCTGGCAGCCACACAGCGCTTCCTCAGTGTGCCCGGCCCCTAGACTGATGATGATCCGGGAGCTGGAGGAGGCCCCACTGCTGTTATTCCACCCCCCCCCCCCCCCCCCCCACTCACCCCCCCAAGAAAAAAAAGTCCCCCCTGTTATCTGCTTGGCTGGCTGGGCCGTGCCTGCCCGCTGTGGGTTCTGCTCTGGGTTCCTTAGGGGTGCTTGACTTCACAATGGTGAGGTGACGCGGTAGAAACAGCATACAAAAATGTGGCAGGTTGTGTTATTTCTGAATGCCAGTGCAGTGCCGCACGAACCCCCCTAATGAGGAATGCGAGAGATAATTAAGGTGCAGGGGAGGAAGGTCCTCGTTCACACATGGACTTTCTGAGGATCGCGTGTGCATGTGTGTGTGTGTGTGTGTGTATGTGTGTGTGTGTGTGTGTGTGTATGTGTGTGTGTGTGTGTGTGTGTATGTGTGTGTGTTAGTGTGCATGTATGTATGTCTGTATGTGTATGTACTGTGTGTGTGCATGTACATATGTCTGTATGTGTATGGACTTTCTGAGGACTGTGTATGTATGTGTGTGTGTGTGAGTGTGTCTGTGCGTATGTATGTCTGTGTGTGTACTATATGTATGTGTGTGTGTGTGTGCATGTGTGTGAAAATGAGGTGCTCTCTGTAGAGAGACATCCCTTTCTATCCATCTAGTTGCAGCTCACATTCCACTGGCTCTAATTTATGTCCCCCTGAATCAAAGTACGTGACTCTGGGGGTCATCTGCGTCACATTCCTGCGGCCCCCTAAGGAATCCCTGTAAAATCCCGCGACGGGGATGGGGGAAGATTTACGAGGCAGCCCGACGTAGCCTCAGCCAAACTCCTACAGGTCCAGGTTCCCCCTCCCTTTTCTTTCTAGTCTTTTTCTGTCGTTCTCTGTCTCACTTTTTCTCACTTTTTTCCCCCATTCCCTTGTACTGTGTCTTTTAAAGCACTGACCCTGGAACAGTGTTGTGGCTTTTCTCCCTGCTACAGGAGCATGCGTAGAGTAGTGGGAGAGGCCAGGCCAGCAGACCTCCTTCTGTGCTGTGACTTGGAGATGAGGGGTGTGTGAGTGTGTGTGTGTGTGTGTGTGTGTGTGTGTGTGTGTATGTGTGTGTGTGTGTGAGTATGTGTGTGTGTGTGAGTGTGTGTGTGTGAGAGAGAGACAGTATGTGAGTTTGTGTGTGAGTATGTGAGTGAGTGAGTGTGTGTGTGTGTGTGTGTGTTTGAGTGAGTGAGTGTGTGTGTGTGTGTGTGTGTGAGTGTGTGTGTGCGTGTGTATGCGTGTGTGTATGTGTGTGTGTGCGTGAGTACGTGTGTATGTGTGTGTGTGTGTGTGTGTGTGTGTGTGTGTGTGTGTATGAAGGGTGGGCAGACAACAGCCAACCCTCTGCTGTCTCTGTACTTCCAGGGTTGGACGAGAGCCCTAACAACCCCCCCCCCCCCCCCCCCCCCCCAACACACACACACACACTGACACACACACACACACACACACCCTTCCACCTCCCCTACCTGCTCATGGTCATCATCAGTACTCCAGAGCACAGACACTACTGACACCTAGTGGTTGCTTTGGGTAGGTTTTTTTTTTTTTAAAGGGGTCATTGGAGAGGTGTGGTGTGGTGTTTGGAATTCACACACACATACATACACACACATGCCAGTGTGAACACATAACACACACACACACACACATTTTGCCCACAAGAGTGAAAAAAAAAACAACACAGGGAATAAACGTATACGTCAACTAATGTGGGTTGTGAGTTCATCATTTATTCATTGAATTGCCTTTTGTTTTATGGAGTGGCTGTGGCTGTTTTGTGCTGCATTATAGTGTGCAGCTAGCTTATGAGTGTCACTTAACTATGGTCATCTTAATTTGAGCCTGTGTGTGTGTGTGTGTGTGTGTGTGTGTGTGTGTGTGTGTGTGTGTGTGTGTGTGTGTGTGTCTTTGGCCCCCTGTAGGGTCCACATCCTCCTGATTCTTACCTAACTCTTTTTTTTTTGACGTGTTCCCTAAAGTGGAACAAATGAAGTGTGAAGCATATTTTAGGCCTTATATAGTGAATTAAGGCACACAGAAATGAAAAGATCTTCTTGAAACACATTTATTTCCAGAGATTCAACAGATGGGTAAATTAATATACACACCATTCTTAACTTAACAGGGGCAACAGGTAACAACAAAGTCAAACACACAAAAATATCCCCCTTCCACAGTGTCCATAAGCTAGCCCATCACACCCATCGTCCTTATCAGTGACATGAACTCAGTCGCTTAAGTGAAGCATCACAATGAGAGAGAAGTTGGACATTTTGAACATTGTTAAGTCGACCGCAAAAACCAGTCGGCAGACATCTTCCTGCAGATATCTACTGTGCTTTCACAAACCTCTTAAATTTGGCACAAGCACGCTCAAAGACAACCCCGACACTATCAGACGTCCAAGCCGACGACGAATGGCCACCCCATCTTGCCCACTAACCCACTATGGGAGTCACCCTCTCCCCATGTGCTCCTGGGGGGCAGGGAAAAAGGAAAAAGGTTGACATGAAAGGGAAAAGGAAGAGGAACGAGTGACTGAGTGTGTGTGTGTGTGTGTGAGAGAGAGAGAGACAAGGAGAGTGAGGGAGAGAGAGAAAGAAAGAAAGAAGGCCAGTGATCTATTCTTAGATTCTTGTAGCCCCCCCTTTACACAAACCATCCTCCCCCTTTTTCTTTTTCCTTTCTCTGTCCTCCCTCCTCCTCCCTTTCCTTTCTTTCTTCCCCCCTACAAACACGCACACACACACACAGACACACACACATACACACACACAAACACCCAACACTTACTAATGCACACCAACACACACACCCAGCACTCACAAACACACACACACACACACACACACACACACACACACACACACACACACCCACACACACACACACACACACACACACACACACACACACACAATACCAACGACTTGCTTGCTGTGAGGCAATAGACAACCAGGCGCTGTGTGGACACATCGGGGGGATTCTATTTACCAGTGCAGGCAGGCAGCAGGGGTGTGTGTGTGTGTGTGTGTGTGTGTGTGTGTGTGTGTGTGTGTGTGTGTGAGTGTGTGTGTGAGTGTGAGTGTGAGTCTAGGGTCGCGTAGGAGGCAACGGTCATCCCCCGGTCAACTACAGTAGGTCATTATTCAGCCTCAGCCAATCGCCCAGAACTGCACAGCAGCAGTGGCAGCAGTCGAAGCTGTGGCAACCCCCCACCACCAGTCGCCCCCCCCCCCCCCCCCCCCCCAACCCACTCCCAACCACACCCCCGCACCCCCAGCCCCACCTTGCCGTCCCCTCCCTAACCACCACCCCCCCCCCCCACCCCACCCCACGCACCCACTAGCCTTACCCCTACCCCCACCCACCCCTCCGCCCATTCTGCCTAATTATTATAAATGGCAGGGCCGCGTAAACAGCCATCATTACGAGCACTCAGCAGCATACACAATTCCACTTTAAATGCCTATTAAGTTAAAGAGCCATCAGTAATTCCCCCAGTGGACCCTTAGAGCCTCTGCCATTTTATTTTCGGCCCCCTTAGAATCCCCAGAACCAAACCACCCCCCCCATCCCCACCCCACCACACACACCCCCCCCATCCCCGGACTCCTTATTCGCTTATTTGGTCCGTTGTCGCAGTGAGGCGTCTGGGAGAACGTGTCCGCGTCGTGGTGACATTGTTTAGGGTGCTTGCTGGGTTTGCGTGTGTGTGTATGTGTATGTGTATGTGTATGTGTGTTTGTGTGACTTTGAGTTTGAGACAGGCTTTTGAGACCTTCTTCTTCTTCTAACTCTAGCTGTTTAGCTTAACTTTTTTTGTGGAGTTGTGGAGTGTCTCGCTAAGGAAGATGAACATAACATAGACGCATAGTTTAGCCTTTGTTTTGGTTAAGAAAGAGGAGGAAGTTTGAGCATAATGAATGAATGAACGTGGTGCCGGTGCAGTAGTGCAGGGGGGTAATTGCTCAGTGCTTGCTTGCTTGTTGGGGGTATATATATCTAGCGCCTGTAATGAATGGAGCATGGCGGGGTGGTTTGTTGGAGGGGGGGTGGGGTGGGTGGGGGGGGGGGGGCATGTCTCCCTTAACTGGGTTTGGAGGTAAATAGATAAACCTGAAGAGTGGCTCCATGTTTCTTTGTTAAGTGGACTCAAGGAGAAGGATGCAGTGCACTGCTCTCCCCGTGTGTGTGTGTGTATGGGTGTGTGTGGGTTTGTATGGGTGTATGTGTGTGTGTATGGGTGTGTGTGTGTATGGGTGTGTGTGTGTGTCGGTTTGTGTGTCGGTTTGTGTGTGTGTGTATGGGTGTGTGTGGGTGTATGGGTGTGTGTGGATTTGTGTGTGTTTGTTTGTTTGTGTGTGTGTTATTGATGCTCTGGAGTGTGTTGGAGGTTGAAGGGGAACGAACGAACGGGGGGTATGGGGGGGGGTGGGATTGAAAGTGAGTAAGGACGAAAATGTGTATGTGTGTGTACGCGCGCGCCCGTGTGTGTTTGTGTGTGTGTGTCAAAGTGAGGGTGAGAGACAGAATGAAAGGAGGGAGGGGGATAGAGTGAGTATGTGTATGTGTGTGTGTGTGTGTGTGTGTGTGTGTGTGTGTGTGTGTGTATACGAGAGGCAGAGATGAGGAGAGCAGAGCAAAGGAGAAGAGAAGAGAGCAGTGGAGAGGAGAGAGGAGAGGAGAGGAGAGGAGATGGGAGGGAGGGGAGAGGAGAGCAGAGGAGAGGAGAGGAGAGGGGAGGGGAGGGGGTAGATTGTGGAGCAGGAGAGGAGCGGAGCGGGGAGGGGAGGGGGTAGATTGTGGAGCAGGAGTGGGTTCAGCGGCAGGGCAATGAGAGACTTCCTGTGCTCCATCACTCCCAAGGCCTGCCTCAGTCAGCTGGTGGCCCGCCACACACTCCTCATGTCTCATTCTTATTAGCATCTCCGCTGCCTCTTCTCACCCACAGTGTGTGTGCGTGTGTGTTTGTGTGTGTGTGTGTGTGTGTTTGTTTGTGCGTGTATGTGGGTGATAAAGAGACAGAGAGTATGTGTGCGTGTGTATGTGTATGTATGTGTGTGTGTGTGTGTGTGTGTGTGTGTGTGTGTGTTTGTGTGTGTGTGTGTGTGATAAAGAGACAGAGAGAGGAACAAAGAGAGAGAAAGAGAGAGTGTGTGTGCTTGTGTGTGTATATGTGTGTGATGGAGAGTGAGATAGAGATATGGCGGCCGTGTGTGTGTGTGTGTGTGTGTGTTTAGGGTTTTGTGTGTGTGAGAAAAAAGGCGTATAATAGGAGTCTCTTGGCCTGTTATGGAGGAGATTATGGATATATGTGGTGAAGATGTAACATACAGTCGGGGGGTTTTGGTCGAAAAAAAAAAATATCACAGAGAAATAATGGCCCTTACAGCTCGTCTACTGCATTAGGTTAGAGAGAGTATAAGTCATTACGAGGAAAGAAAGACTGAGCGGAGATGTTAGAGAGAAAAAGAAAAAGAGAGAAAGAATCGGTACAAATGAGGAGAGGAACATTATGGAGTGTGTGCTAGAACTGGAAATGAAATTTAGCCAGCTGTTGTGCCCACGCCAAGGACTCTGCCACCCTTTTCATCTGCCCAACACCACCGCCCCCGCCGACACACACACACACACACACACTCTTACTTACACACACACTCACACACACCAACTCATACACACACATACCAACCCACACACACTCACACACACACACTCAAACACACACTCACACACACATACACACGCACACATACACACACACACACACACACACACACACCCCACGCACACATATACACACATATGCACACACTAACCCCCCCAACACGCGCACACACATATACACACACATACACACACACACACACACATACTTCGCCGCCACCCCCGTGCGCCTCTGCGATACTTCAGCTTCTCAAGGCATCATTAGCTGTCAATCTGTCCCTTCTGCCAGCCCTCGGCGATGGGCACATTTCGCCACCACCGCTGGGGCAGAGTCACCCCCCAGTACCCCCACACACACCCCCACACCCCACCCCATCTCGGGGTCTGCCTGCACGAAATAAATGATCACACTGGCACACTGCAGGTGTTGTCATGGTAACACCCTCTCTTGCGTGCTCTCTCTCTCTCTCTGTCTCTCTCTCTCTCTCTCTCGCTCTCTCTCTCTCTCTCGCGCTTTCGCTGCCGGCTTTCCAACCCCGCCCACCTGCATCTCCCCCCCCCCCCCCCCGCCCCCCTCCCCTCCCGAGGAGAAGGAGTCACGCAGAGGTCAGCCTCGTCGCAACGCTGAGCAGCCTCATCCCTCTCTCCTCTCTCTGCTCTCCTCTGCCAGCTGCCAAACACCATCCTCTCCTCTCCTCCTCTCCTCCTCTCCTCCTCTCCTCCTCTCCTCCTCTCCTCTCCTCTCTTCCCATCCTCTCCCCACCCCACCCCACCCCTCCCCTCCTTCACTCGCTCTCCTCCACTCTTCCTCCACTCCAGTCTAGACCCCCCTGACCAAACATAAACACCCACCACCACCACCAACACCCAAGGCTGTCCAACCCGCCCCCCCCCCACCCCCTCCCTCAGGGGAACAGGAAGAGGGCCATCAGTTGGGCACGAAGTGTGGAGCTATAGCTGATGGCTGGCAGGTGAGAGGAGAGGACTGGTGTGGGGTGGTGTGGGGTGGTGTGATGGTAGCAGAGGTTGTGGGTGGTGGTGGGTGATGGGAGGGGTGAGGGCGGTGCCAATTAACCCAGATACCTGGCCTGTTGCTCAGCCGCCTGGGCTGGTGACGCTCCCCTGCACAGCCTCCCTGCGGTGGGTGGGTGGTATAGCCTACGCCACACTGAGGCTAAGGCTGTGCCCAGTGCTGCCAGGGGAGATTAGCCACATGCTTTAAATAGAGATGTGACATTTGGGTAAATGAGATTGAGACAGGGAGACAGAGAGAGAGAGAGAGAGAGAGAGAGAGAGAGAAAGAAAAAAGACAGACAGAGACAGAGACAGAGACAGTGAGAGACATGAGTTGTGTGGAAGCGAGTGATTGAAGCGTTACAGTCGTCATTAAAATGTGTTCACTCTTCTTTCCTCTCTTCCTTCTCTCGTCTCATGTTGTCGACTTCTCCTCTCTTCTCCTCTTATGTTTTTTCGTCTGGTCTTGTCTGGTCTCGTCTGGTCTAGTCTCCTCTTCTCTTTTCTCCTCTCCTGTCTTCTTCTTTTATGTTGTCTCCTCTCCTCTCCTCTCCTCTCATCTCTTCTCTTCTCTTCTCTTCTCTTCTTTTCTCTTCTCTTGCCTCATTCTTTCTTCCCCTCTCCTCTCCTCTCCTCTTATGTTGTCTCGTCTCCTCATCTCTCCTCTCCTGTCCCCTTCTTTTATGTTGTCTCCTCTCCTTTCTTATCCTCTCTTTTTTCTCTCCTCTCCTCTCCTCTCCTCTCCTCTCCTCTCCTCTCCTCTCCTCTCCTCTCCTCTCAGGGTGACTACTCTATGTGTACTCAGTTTGAACCCATTAGTCCCCCTGCTTTGTTTTGCTCTGTGGCTATGTGGTGGGATTGAGGGTATAAGGGGGCATATATAGTTTGTGTGGGGGGGTTGGGGTGGCTGAGAGGGGTGAAAGAGGTGCCTTGGGGGGGGGGGGGAGGAGTGGGTGGTGGTCCAAAAAAGAAGAAGACTTGGGGGAGGGAGGGAGGGAGGAGAGGGTGGTACTTGGTGCCCTGGCATGGGGGTGGGGTGGGGGCATGGTGGGGTGTTAGGAGAGGGTGGTACTTGGTGCCCTGGCATGGCAGGGAGTGGGGGCAGGAGGGGGGGGGGGGGGTAAGAGGGGGTGGTACTCGGTGCCCTGGCATGCTGGAGCAGCTCATTGGGGCTGTGGCACGGGCACAGGGGCTTGATTTAGGGGAGTATTAAAATGACGGTGTTGATCATCAAAAAGACCTTTTCTCAGGGCGGCTTTCGCGGCAAAACACTGCACAGATGGAGCGGCGCGGATAAATAAAACTTTCTGTCACGCCGAGCCAAGAGGGAGCACACTGCACTGCCCCCAGGGGAGCAGAGAGAGAGAGGGAGAGAGGGAGGGAGGGAGGGAGGGAGAGAATGAGAGAATGAGAGAAGGAGAGAGAGAAAGAGAGAAAGGGAGGGAGATAGAGAGTGAGAGAGAGGAAGGGAGGGATGGAGAGAGAGAGAGAGAGTGAGCAAGAAAAAGAGAAAGGGAGGGAGAGATAGGGAGAAAGAGAGAGTGAGAGAGAAAGGGAGGGAGAAAGAAAGGACAGAGAGTGAAAATGAGACAGAGAGAGAGAGAGAGAAAAGAGAGGGAGAGGGAGAGCCTGTTTTTTTGCACTCCTTCTCCCACACATAAACCCCAAGCACTCTCTCCTTTTTCCTCTCCTCTCCTTTCTTGTCCCTAGTTCTTCTATCTTTTTCTCCCTTCCGGTCTTTCTTATTTTCCCCCTTTTTTTCCTCTCCTTCCCTCCCTCCCTCTCTCCCTCCCTCTCTTCTCCATGCGTGTATTTGTGCTGAAGCTGTGCTAAATGTTTGATGCTGCTGGTGCTGGTTAGAGAATGAGGTGGGAGCGTGGCGGTGTGTGTGTGTGTATGTGTATGTGTGTGTGTGTGCGTGTGTGTGTGTGTGTGTATGTGTGTACGGGTGCTCAGGCTAGCTTAGATTGACTGCCTGCTCTGCTCCCATTCCTCAAAGCATCATTAGCACAGCTCATCCGCACGTGCCTAGAAACACATTAGGGGCAGGCTCTGTGTTTGTACCAATGTGTGTGTGTGTGTGTGTGTGTGTGTGTGTGTGTGTGTGTGTGTACCTTTCTGTTTGTGTGTGTGTGTATGTGTGTGTGTGTGTGAGTGTGTGTATGTGTGTGTGCGTGCATACATGTGTTTGTTTGTGTGTGTGTGTGCGCCTTTCTGTTTGTGTGTGTGTGTGTGTGTGTGTGTGTGTGTACTTTTCTGTATGTGTGTTTGTGTGTGACTGCTTGTATGCATTTGCAATCAGTGTATTTGAAGAGTCTGGTCTGTGTGCACAGATGACAGTTTATGTGTCTGCGTGTGTGTGTCTGCGCGCGCGTGTGTGTGTGTGTGTGTGTGTGTGTCTGCGTGTGTGTGTGTGTCTGAGCTGAAGGAGAAAATGGTAATTAGTTCTCCCCCGGTCTCCTCCTGCTGGGGGTGTGGGATGGATGACAGGCGTCTCCCAGCTAAATGTACAGTACGTGCTCTTGTGAATGCTTAAGTGGGCCGGAGGTGGGAAGGGGGGGTGGGGGGGTTCGTCTTCGTCCATCACTCCTTCCTGCTGCTACCTTTAGCATTCATTCATAACACCCCCCCCAACAGCAACACACACACACAAGACAACGACACACACACACACAGACACAGACACACACACACACACACATGTACACACACACACACACACACACACACACACACACACACACACACAATCCACCTGCCCATCTATTACCCAATTCAACCACATACACACACACACACACACACACCATACACACGCAGTCCACCTGCCCATTCTTTAACACACACATACATACACACACAGTCCACCTGCCCATTTAACAACACACACACACACACACACACACACACACACACACACACACACACACACACACACACACACCCTACTCTACCTCCCTCCAACCCCCAGTCCGTGCAGTCTCACCTCTCTCTGAAGGTCCAACAGTCTGCTTTTCATTTCTTCAGCTACTTTTTAAGTGTCATGGCCGCTCTTTTAAGCTCTGGTTTGAGGAGAGGAGAGGCCAGGCCTGGGTTGCCTAGTGTAGGTGATGGATGAGAAGAAGCTGTTATGGATATGGATCACAGCACAGACTTGACAGACTAAAATTTAAGTTTTTTTTTTTAAAGTTTATCAGTGACAGTTACAGTTGAAGTATTTGGTAGATGCTTTTCTCCAAAGTGACATATAACACTATGAACAACAAATTATAACCAGACATACTTGGCTAACAAAAAAAGAACCCAATATAATGAATCACTTAAAGTTTTTACAGTTTGACAGTTACAATTAGAATATTTGGCAGATGCTTTTCTCCAAAGTGGCATACACCACCATGAACAAGAAATTAGAACCAAACATACTCGGCTAACAAAAACAACAACAACAACAACAACAACAACAAAATACAATTAAGACCAGTATTGGCTTTGGACTCTTTGAAAGGGTATTATTGTACCCATGCATTTGGTCAAATTATTATCTAAATCAGTTTAAGGCTCACTCTTGCCCACTCAAACACTGCCTCCCATTTCTGCAAAGGATTTTTTTTATGTGGACAGTGTTTATGAAGTACCTGGTCTATAAAGCAGTTTAAATACTGTATGTGTGTGAGTGTGTGTGTGTGTGTGTGTGTGTGTGTGTGTGTGTGAGTGTGTGTGTGTGAGTGTGTGTGTGTGTGTGAGTGTGTGTGTGTGTGTGTGAGTGTGTGCCTGTGGGGGTGCGCATGTGTGTGTGTGGTAGATGCACTGCATCTCCCTCTCTAGTCAGGTGTATGCTAAAATTGAAATAGTGTGCGGGTGCTGTGCACATGTGTGTGTGCATGTGTGTGTGTGTGTGTGTGTGAGTGTGTGTGTGTTTAAGGCACTGCATCACCCTCTGTAGTAAAGGAGACGGAGCGTTCACACACACATCCTCCATCACAGGAGACAGACTCCAGAGATAAGCATCTCCACTCCTCTGTCAGAGAATAAAAGAGTGTGTGCAGGTGGCCTGTGCTCAAACCGGCATGAATTCCCCTCCCTTACCTCCACACACACGCACACACACACACACATGAACACACACACATGCACACAAATGCACACCACACACACATGCACACGCACACACAATCTCTCTCTTTTAGACAGATACACACACACACACACACATGCACACACACACACAATCTCTCTCGTTTAGACAGATACACACACACACACGAACACACACACACACACACTCTCTCTAACACACACACACACACACACACACACACACACACACACACACACACACACACACACACACACACACACAGTGATCCCAGTCCTCATGTTAAGTTCATGCAGAACACACACCAGGCCTCACATTCCTACACAAGCTCATCAGTAACTCTCAGCATATATCAGTGGAGCGGGAAGATGGAGAGGACATCGTTGGGGGAAAATCACACTGACGTGCCTCTCTCTAACTTACCACCCAGCTCTCTCTCTGTCTTTCTTTCTCTCTCTCCTTCTCTGCCTGTCTATCTTTCTCTCTTTGTCTCTCTTTTTGTCTGTCTTTTTCTCTCTCCCTCTCCTTTTCTCTGTCTGTTTATCTTTTTCTTTCTCTCTCTCTCTCTTTCTCTCTGTCTCTCTCTCTTTGTCTCTCTCTGTCTGTCTTTGTAATGCCCTCGACACACTCCCGGTGTCATATCTCTGTCAGTTCAATGCACGTATGCCTCTCAAGCTCAAAACACCCTTTGTGTTCCAGCGAATCTGAGCGCTGTATCTACTTTGTTTGAATGGCCCCCCAGGAAAGACAACCTTTTTTAAACATGGTCTACATGTTCCTTTTCCTTTCATTTTTTTTCTCTGTCAGGAGTACAACATCCACGGCTGGTGGGTAGGAGAGCTGGAAGGCAACATCGGCATTGTCCCCAAAGAATACCTGCATCCAGCCTACATCATCTGAGTCCACGTATGTTCTTTCACCTGAGCAGCCATATTCACCGTCAGCTGCAAAACAGTCAAGCAGGGGTATTTTACCAGCCTGTAATTAAAGCCCGGAGTCTTTGTCCAGTGTACATACCGATAAAATGTGTAGGAATAGATTTAAATTTCATTTGATGGGCAATGAGTACTTGTTTACATTTTTTTTTTGATAAAAAAAACCTTATTAACTTGTGACATGAAATAGCTTCAGTGTCGTTCAATAATTTGATTATATGCTCTATTCCACATTAACCCCTGAATGACTCGCTTAATAAACTTCCCATTAAGCTGGCATGCAGTTGCACACTAGTGCAGAAAGGCTTTATAGTTCACCTCACCTCCGTGAACACCCAAAACTCCTCTCTCAGTGATGACACCTGCTGGCAGAATTTTGAACTGCAGGCCAGCTGAATACTGTCCGAGCCTCCCATTCTTGCATGTGCTACACACAGCGGTGGTCAGGTCACTGCTCATAGTTGTATGGTTTTTATATAGGTGACCCCACTCACACACACCCATAGATAAGACAAACCCATACTTCCACAACCTTCTGAATAATTTCAACAAGTGTACAAAGTTAATACCTCAGAATAGATGTTATTTTCTGCTATCAGATATCTAATTACATGGCACATCTCCTGAAATACTATGTGTAAGAGTGTGTGTGTTTGTGTTTCAATGTACCCTCTGATTTGCAGTAAAACTAAAAAGAACTCTTCGGATTTAAAAGGAATCAAAAGGCAATGCCAATGGAAGGCAAATATTTTACAAGGGAATCCATCCATTCATGGCAGCAGTTTACAGTTTAAAATTCCAATGTGAAGATGTTTAGAGCAGCTATTCCACCAAAATGCCTTGATGTTAAATAACAGTCTTGTCATTAATATACAGGGACCATTTATTTGTATAGATGTCTTCTAACCCTACATTGCTTTTTTTCCCCTTTGTCCAGGCTTCCCCATGAAGATGCCTTTGTTGGAACTCCATGACACTCAAACCCACACCCATGACATGACACACAAACGTGAAACTGAGACTATTTTCAACATTTTTTTTAACAATAATTTTATAACAGCACATATACAATGCAGTCATACTAAAGCTTTCTTGCCTTTACTTTTACATTGTTTCAGATATTTTAATAAATGCAATATAAATGTTTTTACTTCACCATTGTTACTACCACTACTCTGGGTAAATCATCACAAAATCATGGAAACTGCCTGGCATGGGATATGGAAAGTAAAATAGTAGCTAGTACCATCACTGAATTTGGATATCCTTACAGAAATTCAAGATGTAAGAAGGTAAGTTCAGATCACTGGAACTGAGTCCACATGGTTCCGAGACAGCTTCCTCTCTTCAGTCATCAGACTCCTGAACATGGCAAAATGGAGCTGAATGATTTCTTTTTCTCTTCCTTTATTTTTCTCCATGGACTAAGCTACCTCTTAATCTATCAATTACCACCAGCACTGTTGAGTGGAAATAAAGTAGGCAATAAAGCATCTATTCATTACACTGTGAAATGCAAAATAACTTCTCATTAGAAGTCGGTAGCATATAATATTTGAACCACCTACTGGTCAAATGGCTACTTGTTTTTGGACAGAAAACACCTTTTCCTCCTCCTTATATACAGGAATTCAATAGTTTGCCCACAGGTGTGCTTGCTGTCTGAAAGTGCATGTTTGGCACCTCAGGGGAAAGGCAAGTTCATTGCTGTCAACCATCCTTATGAGCTCTGAAAATCTAGTAGTCAAGTGCTTGTCCTGGATGTTTTGTCACTTACTGTAGACACACAAATATGTTGGTTATACCAAGTTGACATTGTCTAAACTCTCTCTCTCTCTATTCTAAACTCTCTCTCTCTCTCTATCCCTATGCAGAAGTACATATGTCTATTGTGTCTCTACTCTGTGTCCTCCTCTATTGCTTATGTCCCTCTTGATTGTAAGTCGCTTTGGATAAAAGCGTCTGCCAAATGCAATGTAATAATAATAATAATAATAATAATAACATTGTATACAGAGTAGACCAAAGGCAAGGCTCTACTATCTCCTCTGTTGAGATTCTATCGAACTCCAAAAGATTGATATGGCACGTGTAGGTGATGCACCACCTACTGTTGATATCACTTTAGTTCACATTTAAAATGTCAGACACAGAAAAATAAATCACTCGTGTGATTATATTGTAAAAACTTTAATTCAGTAAAACGTGTCACTCTTAAAACAAAAACACGACAGCATTCAGGACTGTAGGGCTGCTGAGCAAAATAAAATAAAAAAGGTTTAATTTCATGTATATTACACTGTACTCAAAGATGGCAAAAATACAACCCCAAATTCACACTGTAAAATGCAAGCGAAAAAAAATGCTCCATTTTAGATTACGATCAATGATTGATCTGCTGTGGTACCATAAATGATCATAACAGTTACGACACTTAAAAAGGGCTTCCAACCCACCATTTCCTGTCTGAGAGATGAGGACTCCATACTATGAGATGTAGAGAGGCTGATTGGTTGACCACCGGTCATACTGACAGGTAGACATGCTTCAAGATACTTAAAATAATCCCGTGTTGTCCAAGGGAGGGGAAAAAAAAACACAAATGAAACAAATTTCTTGGGGGGGGCTTCTTCATCTTGTACGTGATGCCAACTGCTAAGCGACCACACAAGTGCTTCTTAAAGGGTTCTTGACCGTTTTTTTTTTTTTTTTTTACGACGCTAATGTAAGAAAATGAAGTCTGTCTCTACCAGGTCTGGGTGCTGGTATACATATATAACACGTGTGTCAGGTCTGGTTCTCTAGTTATCTGGGTCTTTATGTTTCCAAAGGCTTCTCAGAGGATAGGTCTGGTCTGATCTGGGAACAGGTCTCCTCAGAACAGAGTTCTACTAGATTACTAGTTACTAACTATGAGGTCATCTGATCCCAGAGCAGTGGGAGCACACTATAAAGGTGGTTAAGTGATAAGCCTGGTTTAGTTAACCCAGACGTTGTTATCAACCTGTGATCAAAGGAGCCCAGGGTTTCATTTGTCTTAGCAACAAACAAATGGCAACGGGCTCATTTTCTGCAAGGTGTAAACTACCTCTGGGTAAAATAAAGCAGGTTTGTCACTTTCAAGTACACCACCCCTGATCCATCCTCTGAGGCACTTCCTCAACAACGAGAGCCCAGAGTACGTCCGAAAGCCAGACCAGCGCTACGGCGGTTTCTCCAGCTCCATTGGTGCTGAAGAGGGGGGGACGGTGGTGAGAGGGTGGGGGTTGGGCGCTCAGTAGAGGGCGTCAGAGTTGCTGCTTCGCGGCCTCTTGATCTTCTCTATGTTCTTCAGGATCATGTCGTGCAACGTCACCTGTGGACAAGACAACAATGTGTCAGACTATTGTTGACATAGGAGCACTACACAGGAGGTACTTCGTAACAGGTAATTTCGGACATATCTTATGTCTTTTCAAGAACCTTCACTGAAAAGGTCATTTTTCACGACTTAGAAGCACACAAAACTACTTCCTTCCACTGGTTGAACTTAATTTTTCAATAAAAATATACATTTTCTGTGTCTTTGACAGACTAGTTTGGTCAAGTTAAACTAACAGCATCATTTTACAGAAACTGGGATGATGAAATGTTATCCATAGAAAGTAATTTCATGACATCTACTATAGCTGATAAAAAGAATGTACAGCAACACTGTAGTTAATGATTTCTTTACAGTGCATCTACATGTAACATACAATATCATGTACATACCCAACACCAACTCTAATCCTCACCCTATGGTACAGTGTAAGTACATAATTCTACATATTGTTAGACTTTGTTGCACTGCACTGTAAGATGTATATACACTGTAACAGGGTCTGTGAAGTGCAACCAAAATTACATTTTTTTTTTTTTTTAAATCCATGGCTGCAGGAACCCTGCATAAGTACAGGTGTCCTTTTGTGTGCCACTAAGCCCTTCCTTCTCACGTGTTAAACAGGTTAGACAGAATATCACACGTGATGAATAATGTCTGTCTACGTCTTTTGTATTTTCAGATGTACTTTCACCCTTCATGGTTTTTAGGAAAGAGGCAAGTACAGTGAAAGTAACTGTATCAGAGCTTCATACAGACAAAAGTGTAAAAAATGCATTATACAATACAGTTTCGGTGTTTTGTTGGTGTCAAGACAACCATTTCAAACAAGTACGTTGTATATTTCTTGTAGGCGCTTCTGTGAGCCCATGACCCATTTCTGGCCTTCTTTAGACAGACTAACATTCAGCTTAACAGCTGGGTCACTCTTTCACCCATTGAATTGATGGAGAAATATCTTGCTGCTGGCCTCTTTTTTTGTAGTCATAAAGCAGCTTAAACAATTTCAGCACAGTTGGAAGTGGTGATTTTATATAATAAACATAGTAAGCAAAGAATTTCATCTTCCAATATTCACAACTTGGACTAATCTGTGGGACTAATCTGTGGACCCTTCTGAATATAAGGAATTAAAAAGCCTGCTGTAGGACAGCACGTATACATATTTATTTGTTCAGACAGAGCTAAGTGTTTGAAATTAGTTTTCTGAATGCGTCAGGCGCTCCCAGTACGATAATATTGTGGGCGAGGATGTTTCTGTGTGGCATGTACCTAATGACACTCCAATAAAACAATGGAGCTCTGGCAGTGTAGTTGACTCATCCGCCATCACCTGATCTACCATCATTGTGTTATGAGTGTGTAATCCAACTGACTGACCTCACATCACATCACATTACACATCCCAGCAGAAACTTATTGTGAGGACAGTGACTCATGACTGAGTCATGACTGAGCCATTAGTTAGTGGGTTAGTTACTCACATATTGATTTCTCAGCTCTGACACTATGATCTTCAGACTGATGTATTCCTTCTCGTCTATCTCGGTCACTGTGCGGCGATAGTCTTCCTACAAAAAAAAAAAAAAAAAATGCATACATACATACATAAAGAATGGACTCCATTGATTGAGGGAAACATTTTTTGAAAAGATTTTCAACAAATGAGATTTAACACAGTTAAACACACATCTCAGAATTAAAACCATCATGCTTCTTTTAGGTCAAAGAATTGCTATTTGAATTGGACCCTGAGTAAGGCAATAAAAGGTAATGATGTCATTCATTCAATCATCAAGCTATTGTAAATAGCTAGTAAAAACGATAAGATGTCACGTACCACATGTGGATATTTTGCTATTTTGGATACCAACTTTGCCCTCGTAATGTAATACCTTAATATGTTGGAAAAACAGAAAAAAAAACATGAACATTGACTTTCAGGTTATGAAGACATTTCATCAGTAAAGCATCACATTATAAAATGGCAGTATGCCATTACCTCAAAAAACAGAAACAAAGTCTACGGACACCAGTGACCTCCCACAAAACGTTTTTAAGCATGTTTAAGCATGTAAGCATGGTTACTGGTGTCATGGACTTTGTTTCTGTTTAATGACATTTTGTCCAGCTTTTTGGTCTAGCACCCAGAAGACTTGAGGCGGATGTGCGTGCTTTAGGCCTACACAGTATGCAGACACCCACCTTGATATCTGGTCTAGGTAGGACGCAGCCTCTCCTTCCACTGCTCTCAATTCAGCTACAGTCTCCTCCTGCAGCACAACAATTTAAGGGGTTTAGAAGAGAACATCACATTTAAAGCTATGGCTAACCAATACCAGAGGGCTTTTGTCAGAGGTATGTTTGCAGAGATTTTTGCAATGTCGGTGACACTGGCTAGGCAGCTAAAAAGCCATCATACATCTCCAAATTTCCAACATCAAAGTAGACAGCAATTACTTAGCAGTTTATCTCCTTCTAGGCACAATGCAAGAAGATAACACTGTGCGTAGCAGTAAAGAAACAATATACAACGAGTTTATTAGAATGCTGTCTCATTCCTCTGTCCTCTGAAAAGTCCAAAATTAATGATGGTCAAACTTTTATTTCCCGTTTTTCAACAGTGACAAAAAGAATCAACCAGCATTTTGCTTTGCAGCTGCCTGGCCAGCCTCACCTGTACTGTAAAATCTTCAACATACCTCACATTTTTTTGTAATCTCTTCGGCTACATACAGTAAGCAAAGATCTCTAATGGCAGCATTTAAGTTCGCTGTTAAGAATTTCTGTTATACAGTATGCACGACAAACTATTACATTAAAGATAGCATAATCACAACCAGCTGGGGGAGAAATGCACCTGAATTGACACTCCAAAGTTGTTGCCATCCTCTATCCTTGGGATTAACAACTGAACCCACATTTTGACCTAAAGAAGAAGAAGAAGAAAGCAGAATGTCAACATTCCTTCAGGTTTTTGCTGTGCTTCTATTGGTTTCTCAACCTTTCACTTTGCCTTAAAGCTGATCCGGACCATCCACATGTAAACTTACTGTGTTGCATTTCTCTATGAGAGTCCTGATCTCTGGTTTGACCCTCTCAATCAGGTCCAATAGCTTGCCATTGCTTTTCATCATCCCTCCAGGCATGACGAACACCTTAGTTCCAGACACTGGGGATGAATGAAGGGAGGGAATAAAATGTTGATGCTTAGCAAGTGAACCAGACCAGAGACAAATCCAAATCCATTCACCATCCTCTAATTAAAACGGCACCTCACCCACGTAACAGCATAAAAAGAAATACCTTTATCCTCTCCTGCACACTCGTCAAGTTTTCTCTTCTTTGCATTTTGCTGTGGAAGATAATGGAAGTCAGTGAAGGATTTGCATTTCAAAATGCTGAAAATGCAAATTAAGACCAATGCTTATAGACACAAAGCCCAATAAACAGTCTATACTTATTCGACAAAGTGTTAAAGACCAGAGAAAAACACCCAAAATATTTAGGCTTTTACCGTGTCCAGGCCATCATGGATATCTGACAAAAGAATGGGATCTGGCACGGACAGGTTGATATCTGAATGGATTTCCTTCAGCTCTTTGATGTTTAATATGGGTTCCTGCGATAATGACCAAGTGTGGAATCAGCATAATTACTACACCATGTCTTTTATTTCAAAAGTTGGAAAGACAAGTCACTTTTGACTGTATGCATGTATATACGTGTGTTATCATTTGATTGTATCTCCTCATATCATAAATAGTTTATTATTTTTGTAGGTTAGCCGAGTAGTGTTTATTTATAATTTGATATTTATGGTGTTGTACATCGGTTTAGAGAAAGAAGTGTAACAAATACTAACTGTAATACTTTAACCTAACAACCAGAAACAGCGTAGCCAATGATACTCACCTTCAGGAACTGATCAAGTTCTAATAATTTCTTTGGGAAAAAGTTGGCAACCAGGTGCTCTGCCTATCAAATTAGATAACAGACACAGTTACGGGCAGCCTGAATATGTGGCATTTCATACAGTATTCCTCTGTCGAGCAATTTACCTCTGAAGTGATTCGCTCCCTGAACGCATCCACCTGCCAAAACACAAAACACCAACTTTTGTTATTGGTCTACTCCTCAGATGACACGTAATCAAATATCTCACCCCACAAAACACCACTGCAGACAAATGTAGTTACAAAGCTTAGTATTGAACATAGCGTGACACGACTGCAGTTGACACTACGTTCACCAACTTCGATAGATGGTTCTCTTATCAGCAAGGAAGTCAGATAACCCTAAGGTAACGCTGCAACACTGAGCTTTCCAACACATTAGCCATGTGCGCAGTAGCTAATGAATAAGCATATTGACAATTTTGGGACAGTCACAACAGCTTTACCTAGAATATGTCAAAACCACTGACCAATTACAGAGAGTAGACGAGCTAGCCAAAGTTAACCTAGAAAGTCAGTTAGGTAACCGTTATCTCTACCGGTAAGCTAAGCGAACCTATTTATGTCGCCGGTGATTAGCTTGCTAACATGCATTGAAAACACATGACGTAGCATTTTTAATTCGCTGCCTATCTTAGTTTAGTCAAACAACATGAAAGTAAGTTGGTGGCTGTGTACGCTTGAGTAAAACATGTACTTAAAAGCGGATTTAAACATCCAATGTGCGCGGGAAAGTTGAGTCATTAGCAATAAAACACACCGGCTAGCAGAGGTGGTTGGCCTGTCGTACTATTCATTTTCACACCATTTTAACTTATTTGAGTAATTCCTTTACATTTACCTTAGTCTTGATTTCATTGTCCACCTTGAGAAGTGAAGACATCTTACTTATTTCCCCCCAAAAGATAAACAGATTGTCTTCACAGCATAAAATTATACCGTGTGGCTTTCAACTTCTGTCAGCCACAAGGTACGGCGAGTTTAGAGATGACGCTATCACTGTGCGACACAGTGAATGTTTTTGGACATGCGCATATATCTCAGGCTGGGTTTCAAAGAAATGCCTGAATTCATGCAATACCAGTGCCACGTACAAGTAACCTACACACTAGGATTTGACTGTGCCCCGTCATATTTGTAACAAAACATTACTTCAAAGCCCCTATTTTTGTAAAATACATGCTTGTCAATGATGATAGTCTTTGGTTCAGGCAAGGTGCGTCTGTTCTATCCTGGTGGCGAAGCAGTATTACATTTACTTTATTTTATTTTATATTTAGTTTTTCAAGAAAAAAAAACTGTAGACCCACTGTGTGTCATGTGCATATCATGCCAATATAAACAAATGAACAATTCTGATTGGGGGTTGAGCACTTCTTCCAACAGCACGTGACGTGGTTGAGGGGGAGTGTGCAGCTCAGACGGCCATGTAAACAAGGAAAAGACTTGCGGACCGAGGAACGTAGATTTCATCGCGGACAAAAAAGACACGCAGTATTAAATGATACCTCTTCTTTAAGTGTGGCCAGCAGCCATGGGCTTTCCTGTCACCATCAAAGTCAATTTCAGGGGCAATGTAAGGAAGTTTCCCGTTGCAGACCCGGAGAAAGCACAGTGGGAATCCGTGGAGGCCTGGGTGAGTGAGTGTAGGCCTATGGCCAGCGTCACAACCATCCTGTCGTTGTCGGGCAATGTTTGTGGTCTCGGTCCTATTTCAAGGCCTACGTAAACAGATAGGCCAAAACATCTGTTATTGAATAGTAACTTTAAACACGGATAGTCATCAATGCCTGCTGTTGGATTAGTGAATGTTTACTGCGCACTCGAAGAAAATACGTTTTATAGTCCCCGCGATTTTAAATGGCTTCCTTATTTATTACACACAATCGATTAATATAACTGGCGCATTGACAACATAAATAAACGAAGTTTACTGCATCTACGAATGATGCAATTTTACCTTACACGATTGAAAGAACCTTGCCGAGCCACCTGTCAAAGGATCTTGTAATGACGTCACATCAAAATGTCTTTATGTACCAGGGTATTGTGAGAAGGGCCTTAAGCCGTTTTTGTGCAGTAGCTGTAAGCTTTATAATATGTATATTATCTCACCATGGTAACTCTCTTTAAACGCAGATTAAAACGACCATTGGCTTATGTCATTTCCAAGTAAAATATTTTGACGAAGACAATGAGGAGGTGAGCAAAAAATACGTTCAAAATACATCATAACTTAAGAGTAATTGACATTTTTTACACAAGTGTTACAACATGCTAAAAGCTGTTAATTTTAACTCTTTTTAATTTTTACAGGTCTCAATCAACAGTCAAGGTATGGAAAAGGTTTTAAGGGTTGAGTTATGGCTAAATAGATTTTTCAAGTTATGGAACAACACTGTAGGCCAAGCACATTGTTGTCATAGTGTCAAGTATGAATCATTGAAATTGGCACTGCCTTACCCTATTTGTTACACAAATTATTTTAGATTCCTCAGTAAGACAGTGTTACAACCTTGTGGCAATAACTTCATATTATTTTTTCCCTTTTTTCCTTCTTTCATTTTTAAACAGAGGAGTATGTGGAAGCGCTAAAGGTAATAAAATATACATTTTTTATATTATTATTTACCAGATACATTTCAGGAAAATCCAAATAGCTATAGCCTACAAATTAATTATACACAACATAGGGCCTTGTAGTGTCCAAAATGTACCTTGAGGGGACTACACTGATAGTGCTGTATTGTGGAATGCATTTGACATTAGCATTGTTGATGTCCACATGACACTTTGTCACTTTGCACATATTTCCTACAGAGCGCACTGAAGCAGGGTAACCAACTCCATATGAATGTTTACAAGATGAAAGGGCAGGCAGAGAGTGGGGCCATGAAGGTGGAGGTGAAAGAACTCAAGCTTGAGAATAGACCAGCTCCCCCTTACCCCTCAAGACTCAAGACCGTGGACAAGGAGACACAAGTCACTCCCGAGCGGGACTCGGTAAGGGAGAAAATTTGTTTTTTTTTTTTTTAAACAAAATGTCTCTGAAACACTTGTATTTGGCTCTTGAAATTAAGAAGCAATAGAACATATGTGTTTTGCTCTTAAAAAGCCCAATGTACATTTGTGTGGCCTTTTGCAGTATTCACAAAAATGTAAAAAAAAAGTTTGGATATCAAAGTTATTTAAAATGTTTTTGTCCATTTAGGTGGTAGTGAAGGATAACAAGGGGGCCAAAGTAGAAGATGAGGCTGTGCCAGCATGGTTCAAATCATACATGGACAAGGTAAGAAAAAACAGCTGGTTTATTAACGAATGTGTGATACAAAAGACAATATATTTATTTATTTATTAATAATATTGTGCATTATTATTATTATTATTATTGTTGTTGTTGTTGTTGTTGTTGTTGTTGTTATTATTGTTATCAACAACAACAACAACAACAATAATAATAATCATTACTACTATAATAATTATTTACTACTCTATTAAGTAGTAGAAGTAATAGTAGTAGCAGTAGTAATTACATAGTAGTAGTAGTAGTAGTAGTAGTAGTAGTAGTAGGAAAAGTACTTAACCAGGTGTCCTCTCCTCCAGTTCAAAGACCAGGTGGTGAAGGAGGTGGTGGACAAGATGTGCAGTGAGTTCTCTGGGCAGTGCTGCACGCACCGGGGCCCCGGGCAGAGGCCGGAAGAGCCGGGCACGTCTGGGGCCGCCGTCAGCTCCACCACGGGGGCCGGCTCCAGCTCAAGCACCCCCACCTGCAGCAGCTGCAAGGGCCCAGCCACTGGGGGAGGCTACCAGTGCAGGTGGGTGAACACCACTGGGTGGAGGTGGGGATGCTCAGGGATGCTCAGGGGACTGTTCAAACAGCACTGTGCAACTTTTTTGAGTTCAATGCGGTAGGTGCTTAAATGAGTCATCACCAGGCGAATGAAGACTTTATCGAGCGCCCCAGCTGTCTGAGGACAGAATACTACGGTTGCAATATGTGGGTGTCTGTTCTGGCACCCTCCGACTCACAAAGTCTTGAATAGGGGCAGAGAGAGGCAGGATCATGTTAAATACCGAAGAGATTCTGACTTTACTTGAACACGACTTCTTTCGTATTTGCCAATTGCTCTGATCAGTTGAATAAAAAAAAACACATACACAGGGTGAGGGGAGAGGAAAAAAGTCAATTTTTACAAGAGGGTTAATTTGCTTGGAGACACTAGGGGGAGCTCTGTTAAGAAAAAAAAAAACAAAGTTGCATATTATCTCTTTAAGATATGGAGCCCTAATGGGAATCAGCAAATCCATGATTGGTAACAATTTATGTTACGGTTCCTTTCACAGTATATGTAATTATCACAATGTATAATATTACATACTTACACTGTACATATCTTACACTAACCTTAATCCCAACCCTCAACCTTACCCTACGGTAGTTTAAGTACGTAATGTTGCATACTGCTGCAGCATTTGTTACACTGTACTTCATGATGTAGATACACTATAACACCAACCTTAAAATAAAGTGTAACCCCATAATTTTTTTCGTCATGGTAAAATATTTTTGCTCATTCTTCTTACAGACATCAAATGTTTTTCTGCTACTTCAAACATTAAGTAAAGAAAATAGTGATTATAACACAGTAAGGTAGATCCTTCACAGTTACAGTTACAACAGTTAATGTTGTGATTGTGCAGACAGCAACTGCACAGGAATTGACAATAACACAAACATAAGAATGACCAAGATATACCTATGTGTTGTCTATCATGTGTTTTGACAATAACACAGACAATGACCAGAGTTATATCTATGTGTCGTGTACGTTGTGTTTTGACAATAACACAGACAATGACCAAAGATATGTCTATGTGTTGTCTATGTGTTTGACAATAACACAGACATAAGAATGACCACATTTATATCTATGTGTTGTCTACTATGTGTTTTGACAATAACACAAACATTATAATGACCAAAGCTATATCTGTGTGTTGTCTATGTGTTTTGACAATCACACAAACATTATAATGACCAAAGATATATCTATGTGTTGTCTACTATGTGGTTTGACAATAACACAAACATTATAATGACCAAAGTTATATCTGTGTGTTGTCTACTGTGTGTTTCCTCTGCAGTGTGTGCCCATCTTGCATTCTGTGCGAGCCTTGCAGTCAGGGTCACGACCCCAGCCACAACCTCAAGAGGACGCGGACGCCCTTGTCAGTTCCGGAGCGTGGGGTCACCCCCGAGCCCAGGCAAGTGCCCCCAAGACGCCAAAGAAGCGCAGGAGGTCACCACTCTCAGTTCCCCATCCCCAAACCCGACCGCCTCCCGCGCTGCCTTCGGAAAGCTCTGGAAAGGCAAAAAACAACCGTTTGATGCGTCACTGCGCCATTAACACACAGGATGATGACACACACAATAAACACAAATAAGAACTAGAAAGGCTTGTACTTTTTTATAGAGCTCAAGTTAGCTGTTTTTTTGTTTTTGTCTTTGTTTTTTTGTAAAAAAAAATGAAAAAAAAATCAACATTTCTGTGGAAATCCTCCTCTATTTCTCAATTCTGTCCTGATTCAAAAAAATTTCCGAACCTTTTTTTTACGCTCCAGGACACAGGGTGGTAGTGGTGAGCATCCGTCCCCTGACACTTTGAATAACACGTTTAGCTGCAACGCTAACGGCTCCACGCCAGTGTAGCTTAGCTTGGCTAACGTGTTATTCTCGGGATTCGCTATCAGCGCAACAACGTGGCTCCGCTCTGCTTTTTTTTTTTTTTTTTAAAGCCCTGCTTCTGGCCCCAGCTTCTACTAACCAAGCGGTCTTAGGTACCGGCCCTGCTGTAACAGCCCCTCTCTGCCTCGACCTCTGACCCCAGGTTCCCGCGGCGAGGCGACCGGACGGTGCGCAAGGCCGAGCGCCAGCGCCTGAAGGCGGAGCGCCGGCAGCTGAAGGCGGAGGTGAAGGAGATCAAGAAGAAGCTGAGGCTGGAGAAGAGGGGCCTGCTGTGGAGCGGATCCACCAGCTCCACCACCACCACCACCTCCAGACTGGCCCCCATCCTCACTGGCGCCCCCCCAGCCCTGGAACCAGCCCCCGCACCAGCGCCGGGGCCCCAGGCCACCAGTCCAGAGTAAGGGCCCCAAACTAAGAGAGAGAGAGAGAGAGAGCGAAAGAGAGAGAGAAAGAGAAAGATAGAAAGAGAGAGAAAGAAAGAAAGAGAGGGTGGTCAGATAGGGGCAGGGTGGCCTACACACCCCAGCCTAGACCACACAGTCAAAAAAATTTTTGTATGAGGAATAAAAATCTCATGGTTGTTTGTTTATAGTTGAGTTTTATCGCTGGAAAAATGGATGGAACTACTACTGCTACTACTGCTACTACTACCTCAAAATGAAACCAGCTGCCTTTATGTATTGCGTCAGCTTTTTTTTCCTTTTTGCTATGAGCTTCAAGCAAAAAAAAAAAAAAAAAAAAAACGGCTAAGAAAAAAAAATGAACAAAAAAGAAAAAAAAAAACAAAACAAAAAAAAAACAAACTGAAGCTATTCTGACGATGCTCTGTGCACTCAAACCAGGGGTTCCAAGGTCTCCTGCTCCACCTTGGTGCCCTCAATGACTGCCTTGTTTCTGGATGAGAACCTCCCAGACGGCACTTGTCTGGAGCCAGGAACCAAGTTCATCAAATACTGGAAGATGCACAACACGGGCAACATCAGCTGGACCTCAGACACCAAGGTACCGCCCGGCAAAACTGACTACATCTCTCACTGCTAGCACTTCCTGCTGACTGATAACTGTAATCTAGCTTAAAAACCTATTGAAATTCATTAAAATGGGGTCTTAACATGATTGGGGGGATTCAGCAATTAAAAGCTTGGATTTGTTAATTTGTTAGAAAATCATGTTGGCCCGTGTATTTAGTTCAATTTTGATTACTGCTACATCAATGTTAATGGCAAGTTTTGCCAGTGTGTACGTATTTTAGGTACTGATGGTGGTGATTGTGTGTGTGTGTATTTCCCATGTTTTGTGTCTATGCCCCCAACCCCAACCCATCCCCCCACCCCCTACTTCCAACAACCCCTACCACCACCATTTTCCCAACCCCAATCCCCCCCCCCCCCCCATTTCCCCAACCTCAACCCCCCCACCCCTGTCATCCAACCATCCCCCCAACCCCTCCGCACTCTCCCAGCTGAAGTTCATGTGGGGGAACCTGGCCCCGGAGTCGCGGGAGCAGCGGGAGGTGGCGGTGCCCTTCCTGCAGCCGGGCCAGGTGGGCGTGGTGAGCGTGGCGTTCGTGGCGCCCCTGCTGGAGGGCACCTACACCTCCCACTGGCGCCTGGCGCACTGCGGGGAGCAGTTCGGCCCCCGCGTCTGGTGCAGCATCAACGTGGTGCCCGGTGGCACTGCTGCCGCTGTCACCGCCTCTGTCACCGCCTCTGCCAACGCCGTGGCCGCGGCCGCCACCGTAGGTTGTCACCAGCTAGGGGCCCGACATCACAGCAAGAGGCCGGTGAGCTTACACACACGCACACACACACGCCCGTCTTCATCATCATGCCAGCCTCATTTACCTCACTCACCCCATCTGTGTGTGCTGTGTGTGCCAGCCTTGCCTTTTCAATCTAAGCATGATCTAAGCTTCTAGCAAAAGCATAACTAATATAATTTGTATAATTCTCTAGACAATGCATGTAAAATTTCCGCTAACATTTCCAAGCATGTGATTTAGTGTGTGATATTTGAAATTAATAGATATATCCTATTCAAGGTTAAGTTAAGTATGTTTTGGACACGAATCCTCGAGAAACAGAAAACTTGGATAGTTGTTTCCGGGTGGCTGCTTGGATTATTATGCCTTGGCCATAATGACACCCTGCATGTCACATCGTCTCCATACCAAAATAGCTGCACTCCCAAGATTCATCCATAGATAGCTCTTTGTTTTGTTGTGTGGGGCGAGTCTGCCATTGTAGCTGTAGCTGACGTGCTTAGCAGTGTGACATGTGCATAAGTAAGTAAGTCGGTGTGGGGGTGAGTCACCGTGACAATGTGTGTGTGTGTTGTGTGTGTGTGTGTGTTGTGTGTGTGTGTGTGTGTGTGCATGCAGAGAGACGACCTTGGCCATGTGGAGAAGGAGCATCTGTGCTGGCCCGCCACCAGGAGCTCCAAGGACATCGCTCAGCAGCCTGCCGTCTCCCAAAGACCCTACTACATTCCCTCTGTGGACATGCTGACGGCACAGGTGCGTGTGTTCGTGTGTTAGAGAGAGAGACCCTATGTTATATCTACCCCCACATGCCAGGTGTGTGTGTGTGTGTGTGTGTGAGAGAGAGAGAGAGAGAGAGAGAGAGAGTGAGATAGAGACAGAAAGTGTGTGTGTGTGTGCGTGTGAGAAACAGACACACAGAGATGGAGAGAGTGCGTGCGTGTGTGCGTGATGTGCGTGCGTGCGTGTGTGCTTGTGTGTGTGAGTAAGTCTCGTGAGAGAACACCGTGTCTCTAAAATGTAGACTTTTGCCCTTGTGCACGACTCGACTGACTGACTGACTCACTTTGTCTCTATAACTGTTTTCTATTGTGTCAGGATTTGCTGTCCTTTGAGCTGCTGGATATAAACATTGTGCAAGAGTTGGACAAGGTCCCAGCCAACACTCCTGTTGGTAAGACCTCAATAATATGACTGGTAGAGACTGTAAAGACCTCAATGAGGCGATAGCTAGAGGTGTTCTTTGTTTCCTTATCATGTTGTGTGTGTGTGTGTGTGTGTGTGGGTGTGGAGGAAATGTAGAGGTGTTTGCCCTCACGTGTCCTCTCTCGGTTTGACAGATATGACCCCCTGCATGTCTCCCGTCCCTCAACGAGGCCACCTGCTGGACAAAGGTGGAGCGGCGCTGACCAAAGACAAACCTGAGCCCACAGGTGACAAAAAACACTCAGGTGAGGGACTACCAGGACGTTTGGTCAATAAGAATACCTGCCAAAGAGACAGTTGTGAATAACTGCAGCTAAAACTATGACAGAGGCCAGTATACTGTATGTAGGCCCAGCTAGACTTTGTCATGGTCTTCCTACTGCCACTAGGTGGTGCTCCTACAGCTTAAGTCTTATTTTTGTCTACCCCTTTTTTGTAGTTAACACCAGAGGTGTCAATCCCAGCTTTAGAAAGCAAAAAAACCCAGCTGATTCTATAAATACACCAATTATTAGACAGGTAGATATGCTAACTGGTGTATTCACCTGTGTGTGTAAGTACACAGGCAGAAAGAATACATTCCAGGGTAATAACTTTCAGAAGCTGGACTTTCTGGTTACTGTAGACATCAAAGCTGCAGTCAGTCATAGAAATGGTGTCTGACTATGCATGCTTAAGTGTCAGCTTTGGTTTTTAAAACTATTTAAAAGCCATTATTTCTTTCTTTATTATTTTCATATATATCAATTCTTGATATATTAATTCTGTTGTATTCTGTTCTGTTTGTTTTTTTTTTGGATCCCAGTGGTGCCACTTCCGATGCATCAGGACCACTTGGACGCTCCCGGTCAGGAGGAGGCTGACGAGGACATCAGCGGGACCCAGTTTGTGTGTGAGACCGTCATCCGCTCCCTCACCCTGGAGGAGCCTGACCACAGGCCTCGGCGCAGGACTCGTCAGGGAAACCTGGTCAAGCCTGCCAGTAAGGGCTCTCATCTGCCTATATCATCTGCCTATGGGGGAGGAAGGGAGGGAGGAATGCATGAATTATTCATTGTGTGGTGAAGTTGCATGAGCTCTGCTCTGTTGTCCTTGAAACAGCATTCACGGTCATCCATAAAATATATCTGGGCAAGAATATGCATGCAATATTTATGTATCTCTAAAAATATATCTTTTGAGCTTCAGCATAAGGTTTCTTCTCTAGAATTATTGTACCTCTAAATGTACATGTAAATTCTTTGCCTTTGCTGTTGCTTTAGTACCTAGGCTGCTTTATGAACTTTGTCCTTGTTTTTTTATGTTTCTGGTAAGTGACACATTTCCTGTCTCTCTCAACCCTCAGATTCCTGTCTAGAGAGACCACTGCTGCTAATGAGTGACAGAACACAGGGGCCAATCACCAAGCCAACTGACTTCCCGCCCCCTCTGACCCAGCTCACTATTCTGGATGAGCAAGTCATTCTAGGTAAGTCACGAGTCTGTTAATGGAGATATACTGTAGATGGAGGCATACTGTATGTAATATGTTTCATGGTGTGGTATAACTTAACAAAATGCAGTTATTATTAAAAATACCCCTGTCAACATGAGAAATATTTAGTAAATGTAATTACAATATATATCAGAAACAGATTTTCACCTAGTTTTTCCACAAGAAAACATCAGGAATTTGGCTTGGGGAAAATGATGGCTGCTCTTGTCTATGCATATAATCAGTAAAATAAAAAAATATCAGAATAGATATGGTTAAAATAATAGATGTGTGCATCAGATTTCATAGCTGTGCTGTTACACCAAAGAAAAAGGTGTCTTTGAACATTACCCAGTTTTTACGTAGGAAAGCAGTCCTGAAACAGTGACCAAAATCTTTATCATGTCCACACATATTTGATGAATGTCCCCTAAATGTTGTTTTTTTTCCCTCAGAGAGGTTTGTGGCCTCGGAGGAGAATCTCTACACTGACCCGAGTGAGACGGAGCTGGAGGACGAGGAGGAGAAGGAGGAAGAGGAGGAGCCTCCGCGGGAGATGTGCACAGAGTCGGGGCGCGACGAGGATGCAGACGCAGGGGGAGCCGGCGGGGACTGGGACGAGGTCAGCAGCCAGGTGTCGTCGGCCTCGTCGGAGGACTACACGGTCATCCTGCCCGACTGCTTCGACACGACGCGTCCACTCGGCGGGTCCATGTACAGCTCGGCCGTGTCGCAGGCATGGTAGGCGGGGGCGTTGGCAGCGTCGGTGGCCCATCATCAGAACCTCGAATCGGGCCGTCGGCGTCCGAACCACAGCTGGACAGAGCCCGAGTGGACGGGGACCCCCATTTTGGGGGGGAGAGGGGGGTGATGCACGGCTCGTACTCCATCCATGGCAGTGTGAGCCACATGCTGTGTGCCTCCCAGACCCTCGACGCCCCGGCGCTCGTTCCAGAAGTGGTGCCGGCACCCGGATCGCGGGCCCCGCCTGTGCCTCCACGACTTGCACAGAGGTAATGGTCAAGGGGTCAGTGGGGTCAGGGGTCACTGGAACTGTGAGAAGGGTTATATCTGCTACATGCAGATATATATGGCCACACGTTTCAACCAGTTCATTAGTAAAATGACCTGTGTTAAGTGCACAGGTGGAAAGGATGCATGGCAAACTAGATTACGACTTGTGGGCAGACAGCTGCTGTTTATCAATACTTGGGAAAAGCTCAGCTGACTAGCAGTGTTATCTACACAACATTAGCCAAGCAGCTAGCAGGGTCCCCACATGCAGGTCTGTGGTCGTAGTCCAGTCATAGGACACAGTCCAAAAGTTTAAGGAAGAATAAATACATTTATCTATTTAGGTCAGTGGGGTATCTGTTTGTCAAGGGTAGACATTGCCATCCAGATTTCCTTTGTCATGAACTTTAGAAGGCTGCAAAATGCATGCAGTACTGTCTGTGAAACATACCCCTGTTCCTAGCAAACGAAAGATACGTGAATATTGAAGCCACTAAATTTCATGTGTAATGGATGCCAGCTAGCACAGCTCGGCCTCAGAATGTTATTAAACCTCCTTCCCAACACCTCAAAAGGATACGCTACTGACTTAGCTAATGCCTGGGTTTTACACATGGTAATGGCCTTGCTGGTTACACATGTCAAATCATCACTGGTTTTATTTGTGTGTGTGTGTGTGTGTGTGTGTGCTTTTTTTGTAGGCTGGTGCCAAGGAGCGACCCAGACCTGATCCCAAGGACCGAAGACATCCAGGAAGGGATTGAATGCAGTTTGAATGGTGAGCAAGATGGGTGCACAGGGGTATGACATTAACTTTGCAGAATGTGAACCTTTACGAGCTTCTGCAAAAGTAAATGGTGAAATTTACCAGCTACCGAGACAGTACATTTTTATTTTTTGTATGAAATCTGCAAGTCACTTTCATGCTTTATCACTGTTTGGCTGGTGGCTGTTGCAAATTTGCATGTTTTCATGCACTCTCTACACCGTTGAGCTTTCTGAACAACAGACACCACCAGGGACGTTACTAGGAATGAAGTTTTACTGGGGCACTGACCCAGTAAAGGCCAATCAGAAAATTAGTTAGAAAGTACAGTATATCTGATAGAAGTT
>CM059287.1:16039043-16071543 GCA_030347295.1 Setipinna tenuifilis | reverse complement strand
AAGGAAGATCAGACACACAAAGAATGTGTTCTCTGTTTTGGGGAAATACCCAGGTGTAGTCTGTGGTCTAAAAATCCCCCCCCTCCCTTATGTTACTCTGTGCCAGGTTCTTTCTCATCCACCCAGCATCTGTTTGGCCCCTTCTTGGTGCAAGTGCAACAAAACTCCCACGGTAGATTCTGTCTGCCTTTTCTGGCTCCTGTGTAAAAAAAAGGATAAAACAAAAATGGAAGGAAAGAAATTAACGGGAAAAAAAGAAGAATTTGTCACACGTGGGGTGATTAGAGAATTGAGTCCACCTCCCACAAAGCTATAGATAACACCCTCACCTTTCCTAACCTCGGCCTGTCACAGGTAGTAGGGGTTAAGTGATGAATACGTTTACAATGCTCAGAATATAAAACTTAAACATGAAGACACATTACACAAGGACATAGGACACTAATGACTGTGCTTATTCTTTTTTTCCCTCTTTTTTGTTTTTCTTCTTTTCTCTCCTTTTTTTGCATTTTAAATGAAATTGTGTTGCTGTCTGTAGACACTGGAGGATATCACTGCAGCACAGCACACACGACCTTTAAAAACAAGAGCTGACACATTTAAAAAAAAAAAAATTCTAGAATGTACTTGTGACATTTGCACTGTGGCAGTTTAGAATGGGTCACATTCAAGATGGCATCATGGTCACTGAAATACGCTTTGTCTGCAGTGTGTCACACTGAAGATATACTATAATGCTGATTCCTCCCTTGCTTGAGGTCCACCATTCCCTTGTTTTCCTGTGACAGTATAGAAACCCCCTCAACATTCCAGTAGAGTGCAATCACACCGCTATGAGTGGAGAGATACCAACCTTTTATGCTGTTCACCTTATAGAAATTCTCCACAACCCTAAAGCCGCTTAATAGTTATGATCTATACAAATTACTTTTTTTAATGTCACTTTTTTTCCTTATCAGCCAACTTTGCTATGTTTTATAGTGGGGAGAATGTAGTGTATAAGAGCAGCAAAACGTTATTGCATTTGTTGTTCAAACATATTTCCAAACTTTATTTCATGACAGTTTAATGAAGTACTTAATCTTTTTTTTTTTTTTTGGTGTCTGACATAAATGAAACCAGTGTATTGAACACATAGCTACCCATACCCTGTGTCTAATCACAGTCCTTTAACCATAAGCCTATAGAGCCTTTTCAGATCTGCTGAGCCGACACTATTACGAATGTGTTTTGAAAGCTCAGTCGTGCAGACACTTGTTTTTTTCCCTCTGCTCAGCTGAGGTCTCACTTCCCTTTCCGAGGAAGGGATCGTGAAACATACAGAAATATCTCTATGCTCTCTTTCTCTGTTTTTTTTTTTTTTTTTTTAATTGTGCTTCTTGTATTGTTGTGCACCGACAACGGAGAGGTCGGCTGTTTTGATTTTTTTTTTCTCCTCTTCGATTATTGCCTTTTTCAGAAATTAGACGTGAACTGGCATATTTGTGCTGATGAATAGCCTCAGTAAAAATGTGAGCTTACATTGCTATAAATTACGTGGCTGGTCGTAAGTAGAGACAGAACTTCCGTTTTGGCCTAAAGACCACATGCACTTGACAAAGTGCATCTCGTTGTTTTCATTCTGAACTTGGCAGGTTTTATTCTGTTTGCCTTCTGCGTAGAAATAATGGTCGTCAAACTGTGGCTTAGCAGGTTCAGCAAGATAACCGGTTGTAACAGGAAACAAGTATGGGATATTTTCACCAGATTATTGATGAACACTGGCACTGGTAATGCCTCCTGTTTGTTAATACAAATTGCAGACCCCAAAGCTATTAAGTATTCAAGGAAGTCATTATATTTTAGTAAAGCTGTTTATGTTATATTTGCTTTACCACTCTGTAAATAACTGGTTGAGGAAATAAAGTTAAAAGTGAAATTTATGTGGTCTTCATTTCCCTTTACCATTTCCTCAGGACACAGCAACAAAAAAAAAAAAAAATTCAAGTCATCAGAAAATGTTCTACCAAACCTTACCGCTAGGTGGCGACAGTATACGGTCCATAGGCTACGTGTTACAACAACTAATAAAAAGAAGGAAGTCATTTTATGGATAGCGAAACAACCGTGGGTGGGCAGGTCCTACTTTTTAAACACAGAACTAGATGTTTCATTGTTGCTGAACATTTGGGAAATACACATGGTGATGCAGAAAGGTAAGAAGCTAGATACACAACACTTGGTGTCAATACCACAACAAGTTGAAGGGCTTTTGTTGCTTCAGAATACAGGTTGAAGTCATGCTGCGTCCACAAGGAATTCGTATGCCCTTCCTATAATGCGTTATTTGCAAAAGAAAATGATTTACTCGTCCTTTAAAGGTACAGTGTCAACCATCTGAGGCGTCCACATGCATTAGTCATATAATAGGTCTCAATTTAAGTTATTTTATACAATGGAAGAGCAATATTGTTACAAACAACAACTTGGGTACATTTTTAACTGGTATGTCCAGTGCCTGGGTAGCCTTTAACAGGTCAGTGAAATTTTCAGCTTGTCAGGGAAATATAGGTTTCCTGTGTTTGGACCGAAATCGCCTGTGGGGTTGTACAGTGAATGGTGTGCTTTGGTTAAATCTTCAGTTTACCGTGAAATCTTTGCAAAATATTTGCTATGTTAAGAATAAGAATAATGTCGGAAGCACTTTAAGAACATCTTGTGCAGGTCAGTTAGTTAGATACAAAGTGAGAAAGTGAGATAGTTAGATACAAAGTGAGAAAGCTTTTGCTCCAGATGCCATCTGCTTTGTCAATAAGATCTCTGGCATCTGATAGTAGCCTATTTTGTATAATAAAGTATGCTGGGTCTAAGTAGGCCAAAGTTTTGTGCCTTTATGTCATTCACGTTTTTCTGGTGTTTTGTTTGTATTGTATCTTGTGGTGTATGTTGTGTCTTATCTGTGTGTGTCTAATCTGTTGCTGCAACTCTCCCTATCTCCGAGACAAATTTCTTCCTGGAGGAGACTAACAAAGAAACCTAACCTGCCGTAACCTAACCTAACTTCAAGTCAATGTTGAGTGTCCACTGTATGTAAAACAAATAGTTCTTATACTGTGTGTAGTTGTGTCCCACATCCTAATCATGCTAATTATTGAGGTGACCAAGTGCAGCACTCTGTCCCATTTGACAGGTGACGGGTTTTAGTGTCAGTTGTCATGGTGTCAGTAGGACATAGCAGTCCCCCCGAGGAGGACAAGGACCTTCTGATTGGCCAGAGCAAGGAGAAGCGGCGGACATCCAGGTGGCGGGAGTATGGCAGCATCGGAGGGGACTGTACAGGGGACACCTGCCCCACATGCCAGGGAATAGGTCGCATCCCAAGAGGTAGGTACTCCTGGGGAAGACTGAGATCAGTATTACCTTGTGTCACATTTAATTTAATTTTCAATTTTATGTCATTTGCTATGGAGAGTAAAAAGCCATATTGCATATCCAGAAACCCATCTGATTCTAATAAGTACAACTCCTCAGCCAGGCAGATGAATGAATTAGTGAAATCATCTGGGTTATGTGCACCGAACCAAATACATGGCAGGACTTTTACTTTTTGAAACCAGTGTTCTGTCGAGTTGAACTGGTTTGTCGAGATGAGCTACCCTAGTGAAATTCGCTAAAATTCTACTATCTACCTATCCCTACTTTTTAACCTTAATCCTAACTATTCCTGACTGCGTTTGCGGAGTAGCCCAGCGTGGCAGGTAGCCCAGTTTGACAGAACACTGGGTTTTCCGACCTCTGACCTGTGAGTGACGCTATGATTCTGTGTTGTCTAGGTCAGGAGAATCAGCTGGTGGCTGTGATCCCCTGCAGTGACCAGCGACTAAAGCCACGGCACACGTGAGTCTCCCCCCTCTACTAACACCTCCCTTCCACCAACTGGCATGGCGTGGGTCATTTTGGTTCGGCACATAATTTTATAGGGTCCACTGTAAAATTTGCGGTCCTATAAATGATGTTATAGCCTGTCTACAGAGACTACTGACTGAGACTTAGACTATTCAGAAACCGCCTGCTGAAACTCTGTGTCTTGTTAAAGCAAGGCTTAGGGTTTGATCAAGGTGATAAGTCAGACAACAATGAAGAATATAGAAAACTTTGAGGCTTTGTTATACAAATAAAGTCTTTGGGAACTGTACCCATAACAACTGACCCATTCCACCCCACTTTTTTTGGTACTCATGTACAGGGGTACCAACTCGTACACAGATGGGTTCCAAAAAGGTTATAGGGAGGTAAAGATTAGATGAGATCCAGTATTGGGCATCAGGCAGGACATGGCTGGATCTAAAGTCACTGTCTGTCCTTGCTGTCACACTCAGACAATAATATGGCTCCCGCTGGCTTGCAGAGGGGGAAAAAAAACTGCAGTCTTGGTTTGTCAGCTAGAGCATGTGACCAACAGTCTCAAGAACTCATGGAATCTTCTGTTGCACACATTTACTGCAATCTAAAGTCCACCGTTCCAGAAAGGTCCAAATCATGTGTTTGACCCTGCACACACACAGCACACAGAGCATGTTTAGTTTTTCTTTCTTTCTTAGGACATGGTGGTTCTTCTTCTTCTCTTACAGAAAGCTGTACGTGAGCTTATCAGTGGCGCTGTGCCTCCTGACTTGTGCGCTGATTCTGTTTTTCCTATTTCCCCGGAGCATGACGCTGTCGCCGGTCACCAACAAATCAGTGCTGGTCTTCTTCACTCCCAGCACGGTGGAGATGAAAGTCACTGTGAGTCATCAGCGCCTCTCCTCACAGTATAATAAAAGTCACAGTAAAGGTTAATAGGACAATAGAAGCACCAGCCAAATCATGGTGATTATGCCTTCATGAGAAATGCTCTGCTGTGGATATACACAGCAGAACAGTAGCTAATGAGTACAAAATGAGGAAGATCACACTGTGAAGTCATTAACTTAATGATTGTAAAGCTAAAAAAAGGCTCAATAATAGTCACATTGACAGTCACTTCAGTCTCCCTGAACGATTATTACTGTGCACTTTTTGGGTTTAAAATTATATCATTATGTATCAGTTTGTGTTGCTATTTAAGTGTAGAGAAACACACAAACGGAAATATTGTACTGAAATATTGGTTCATTAATTGCTCAAAAATGTAATGGGAGCGTGACTCTGAACTCAAGAAAACCACGGTGCACAGCCTTGTAGCCCAGGTGCTGGTGATGTGCAACAAAAGTATAAATAAAGCCTCTTAGAGTGAACCTGATGAAACCAAAATGAAACACGTTGTTCACCTAGCCTAAAGAAAACCCAGCAGAAACCCCTTTTCTGTGATTTCCCTCAGAGACTTTAGGTATAATAAATAATTTATGCATAACTTTGTTAATCAAAATGGCTCTTGTGGTATTTTGCACAATCTGACAATAGTAAAGTTCCACAATAATAACTGCAGATGTGTTGACTGCAGGTCTGATTTTCAAAACTAAATTAGTAAATTATTTATGTGAACCAAAAAGCACACAAACTTTTTTGTTATTTAGCAAATTAACAAACTAACTAACAAACAAAGTGACGGAATGTACCTGTGTTTCTTCTAGAATGTCCTCAACATCACCAATGAAAACTTTGTGAGTGTTCAGGCTCATGACCTGGACCTGCAAGCCTTGATATGGGACACTGTGGCGGGCAGGATAAAGATCTCCAACGTGACCACAGTACGGCCGCGCTCTGAGAAGCTGGTACGTCTGACACTGTGTGTTACTCATCTCCCAGCGGTGAAACAAGGGAACGTGATAATAGGCATTGTATTTAAAGATTGTATTTTCAACACCTGTTTCTTTTCCCCAGCTCACTGTTGTGATTCCAATAACTGTAGAGGATGTTGGCCTAAAGTAAGTAAGACTCATTTTCATGTGAAGCCAATTTCCATGGTTATTCAAATCAGCTTTGTCATGACCGAATACAAGAGCTTTTCTTGTTTAATGACACAAGCCCATTTGTTTACAACTTCCCTGTTTCTAAAAATTGTCATAAACACAACAGTAAGTAAACCCAAGGATAGTGTTGTATGTAATCAGGAAATAAGTATTCTGTTTGCTCCTTGCTAATTTAATCAAGTATGTTTTCGCTTTCTCTCTCTCTGCAGTACGTACTGCAAGTCCAGCTCCATTCGAATACACACGTTATTCCTCCACCTGCAGTGAGTATTAGTACTACTTGTCATTTTGCTCTACACCTGAACACAAGTACTCCCCTCTCTCACACAGTGAGGTTCTTGCTGACATGTGATGTTTCTTCATGGCCCAGTGGCCTTTGCCCTGGACACTTTACATCGACTCAGAAATCTAAAGGTCCAGGAGGAGAGTTTGTTTATGGTTACTCGGGGGGTTCCTTATGTCTTCACCTATTTTGGGTGTATCTCAGTTGTTCAATTACTGGAAGAACGGAATATATTTTGCTAATTGTTATATACAGTGGTCTCCTCATCTGTGGCAATGTCTATTCTTCACTAGAACTGTCAATAGGTGTTGTTAATTACACAATATCTATTTTTGGACACCAAATAAAATCAACTAGCTTGTCATATTTTTATGAACTCACTTAAATAGTAAGCTTCTGATTTAAAGCACAAATGTCTACATACACTACATAGGACTATGTTGGTCAGCTTAGTAATACTTAAACCAACAGCTTTCCAACCATATTATGTACATTGCATTAAACTTTACATTACTTACATTACACTTACAGTACATTACACGTACGACATCTTGCACCAAGCTGACTTCTAGTAAAGAGTTTCAAAGCACCTAGTACCTATATTATACCCCTGTACAGGCCATGTAGAGCAGCATGTCACTGGCTTGCTGCGTCTGGGTTATTTCACATTTGACTCTGTAGAGTGTTTAGCTATATAAACCCTCAACAATGTTAAAATCAAGTCTTTGGGAGTTAGCTCAACACTGGTCTTTTGGCTGTGTACTGCCGGAGTTTTGTACAGCCTGGTTTACTATAACAGTGAGTTGAACACCGCTTCCAGAGCCTAGTTAAATTCTTTGAAGTAATCTCGCCATCTGTGGAGCTCACAGGCAAATTGCTAACAGTACATTTATTAAGGGCCAAACATGTCCTAATCACCATTTTTAACCACAATTGAAACTCCATGAGCGACACTTTACAAAGCAATGTAAAGGGAGATGAGTGTGACTTGACCAGTAGGGCCAATGGCATGTAGGCGTCATGTGGTGTGATCTGGCGTGCTTGTCTTAAGTCAGATGGTGGTGTTCGTGCCTGGTGGTTTCTGAAGTTGCAGGTTCACTTCTCCACACTATAAAAATAAAAGGCCTTATCACTTGTGTTAGGTTTGTACAAATTGTCCCCAAAGTCTTATTTAGCCACTGTGCAAAAAAAAAAAAAGAAAAAACAGAAGAGGTTAATGGCCCAGCCACCTGTCTCGCCAACAGTAAAGTACGCCCTTTCACGCCCAGTGGAGTACAGTTGGCCAACAACTCCCTATAGATAGCTTGTGAAATGACATGTCTTTTCAGTTTGCGATGACACAAGTGTTCATGTGTAAGAAGGGAACTATGAGTTGTCGTATTATGATGTAATGATGCCGTTTTGTGTTCCCTCACATGACACTCAGACCATAAGATCCTTTAAAATAGTAAACTTTGAGACCCTGTTAAATTGCAACTCCATAGGTCACTTATTGACGTTAAAGAAAGGCAGTCAGGACACTGAAATATATGTCCCAAGTCGATGTGGGCTGGCTGTCTTAGACAGACATCGAATTTAAATTTGATCTTTTTTGTTTATATTTAGTTGATTCATTTTGGCCATTTCTTTTCACAGTGCATTATTAGATAAGTTGTTTCTTATTATTAACTGCCCCACCCCACATCAATGCACCTCTCCCCTCACTTTCAAATCTATGTTAAAATTTCACGTTTTCACTCTTGACATTTCATCCTGCTCTTCACTCCTTCCTTAATTAAATCATTTGTTGTGCTTGATCGTTTATTATTCCCATTTTTCTGTGATATTTTGTCCTATTGAAAGAAATAGTAGAACACTTAGGCTGTTTGTCATAGTACTCTGCTCCACTCTAGATGTTATAGGGAAAAAGACATTTGCACTGGGAATGCAGAGCTACACTCATGTTTCACACCATGTAAAACTTTTTTTGAATTCAGTTAAAAATCATAAATAAAGGAAGGATTTCAGAATTCAAAGCACCCTGATATCCTCTTAGCCACGTAAAGACATTTCAGCCAGACAAAGAGCGAGACTTGGTGACCGAAACCAGTTAAATAGGCCTATATTAGACCTAAATATTCTATTTTAAACCATGACCGTATGTGGTAGGGTGTGGGTGGGTGGTGCAATGGATTGAGTCAAAGATAGAGAAATAGATAGAGATGTAGCAAATACTGTGGCAGACCTGGACCAACTGCCATTTTTTAAATTTGGTATTTGGAATGTTAAGGAATTGTGACATCATCAACTGGTGTGGAGCGAGAGCTTCAAAAAAAGTGTACCTGCTTTTAATAAGGAAGCAAGCACACTCTCTTTCTCCCACACACACACACACACGCACACACTCTCTTTCTCCCACACAAACACTCTCTCTCTCTCTCTCTTCCACCCACCCACACACACACACACACACACACACACACACACACACTTTCTGTCTGTGTTTCTCTCCCTCCTCTCTCTTTCTCTCTCACACACACACACATACAAAGAGCTCAGGTGCAACCAATCATTCAACTGATGTTGATTAATCAAAACTACTCCCAGCAACATGTCAGCAAGCACACTTTTAGGATTTTTTTCTGTGGAAATGCAGTATAGTTATTATTCATTCTTTTTTTACAGGATGTCTATGAAGGTTTTCTACCTGGGCCATTCAGAACAGCTTTCCATGGATACCTTCCAGTACATAGACTGTGGCACTAACAGTACAGTCCCCCACGCAACCTGAGAAGCATTCTGGTACAGTTTGTTGGGGAAAGAAAACCATAAATGCTGATGGCTGGTTTTTCCATTGGCTCAAAGAAAAAAAAAAAAGCAAAGCACTGTGCAATTACCTTTCGGGTATTGATCTACCTACAGCAGTACTACTGTAAATATTATCTCCATGTATTTCGCAACTTCCTTTCTGTATTATACCTCCTGTTAACAACTGTGAAATGTAACTAAACGAAAAAAATACTGACTACTGATACAATACCACACCACAGGCTCTTCTGCCAGTGCTGGCAAACAGAATTTTGAAAGAGATTTTTTTTTAATAAGTGATGTGGTCAGTGCAGTGGCATGGAATACCAAATGAACGCTGTGTGTTTTCTCTGTGCTACAAATGAGACAGACAAAACAAGGTTTTGATTTGATTTGATGTAATTATTGCCTGCTGAGGCTGTTTGGTGGACAGGTGGCAGAGGTTTGAAGAGATGACATGGTGACATGAAAGATGAGTGAGTTTGTGTTGAAGCTCACCACTGCTGGGCGTACTGGATAGACTGAAACACAAGAAACAACCAATGAGTCACTGAGCAGGAAGTGAGATTGTGGGTGTGTTTGTGTGAAAAACTGTACAACCACGCACATCCCCCTACCACACCTAGATGGGTGCAGGATCACAGAAATTCCAGAATACATAAAGAAAAGTTGTCCGCACACTGAAAAATATAGCTCGAGCTCCTGGCTTATGAGGAACAGCCAGGGACTCGAAACGCTGCAAATAAAAGCCTTACTGGGAGGTGTATATTTCGCTGTGTGGACAGCTTTTCTTTAGGGTATTTGTGTAAGAAATCGGTTGTGTTCGCAAACTTTTAGTTGAATGTCTAGCGTTTCTGAATAAAAATATTTCCATCAGGATTGGGTTGAGTGTTTTACTGTCTTTTTCAGTGCTGTCAAGTTTCGCTGTCTGTCATCTTAACATCCCAAAAAAATAGCTGTTTATACTATGGTATTTTCATGAGGTAATGTTCATTAAAACCACTAGAGGTCAGAAGAGGTTTTAAAGAAACTAGTACAAAGTCATAGGCAAATACTTACTGTGTACCTATTGTCAATCTTGGCACTGTAACCTTCTCCTTTACACTTTGTGTTATTAGAATTATCCTCAGAGGGGTCTGTAAGAAACAGAAACACACACACACACACACATACACACAGCTTTATTCTTCTCCAAGTAGAGTAAAAAGGAAAACCTGCACACTGCCTACTTGTTAACACTTCACATACTTACAGGTATTGAACCATTGCCGTCATTAAATGTATGCAGTGGTGTCGTGTACGGTTTTTTAAATATTGACTCTCAAGTTCATGAAATCGCAAAGCATGAAAAGCTTTCATATAAATAGTTAAACAAACAGTCATACAGCAAGTCCTTTCCTTACCTCCTGACATGATGAGAGGGTTCGGTTTATTGGCTGGAACAGGCTGGGCTTCAGGTAGGCTTCTTCTTGGTGTCCCCTGTTGCTTAGGGTTTTGACTTTCCTTCTTGTGATTAAAAACAAAATTTAGATAGAGGCATTAGAGAGATAACATTTGCAATATTAAAGCATCAATAAACATGAACATCTCATAATGTTTGTGTGGGGAGAAACTGTTTACAGGACAGACAACATGAACTAGATGGTCTTTGGCACCAAAAATATTGTATTTAGGCTACTAATGGCAACTAGGAGTAGTCTGACTTTGGCAGACAAACAAGGTGTTCAAAGATTTTTTTTGTGATGTCGCTGAAGATCACTACTTATATAACAATAACGGTAAAAGATAGTCTTTGTGTAATTATCAAATTTAAAGAACAATGTTAATAAGATACCATAGTGCAGTATTAGATGCACAAGTTTTATTTCCTTAAGAGTACATTAGTACTCCCTTTCACTGATAATAATATTATTTTTGGCTGTGTACTAAAGTAGACTAATTAACCCTGACTCCAAAAAATCTTGCCATGTATTCATTATACCTGTGCACCTGACATGGGTGATGTCACTAATTAGCTCAGAAACCTGGCTTAAGACTTGTGTTAATCAGAATCAGCTGGTTTTGTAAAAAGCATTGAAAATGGCATATGGAATTTTACTCTACGAAGCCAGGTTAACCACCTATGGCCGTTGGTCATAGCTGACCCACTGTATTTAGATCAACGGGGATAGATCATTCAGCTCCAGAGGGTAAGAAGTCCATGGTACAGATGCCTAGTAATTCACTCCAGCCATTCAGGAAACCAGCTGCTACTAATTTCCACAACTCTTTAGCCAGGTAGAAGCACTGGGCTATTTAGTGAAATCACCTGTAGTAAGACCACAGGTGGAACCAATAGACGACACAGCAAAAACCTTTTACTCTTTGAAGGTACTAACCACATCTACTGATTGATCATGTAGTCAGTAGTATGCTGCTACTAGATAAAACGTTTAAGGTTTCAATTCAGTTTCAGTGGGTTGGCTACAAAAAAATTGGGCATAGGTGGGAGTTGCTTTGGCACCAATCATTTCCCACAACGTATAAAGGACTGACTGTACTGTAGTACAACGTCACAATCCTCTTGTACTCGGAGCAAGTGAGAATAATAACTGGAAAAGCTGGAATTACAATAAGCACCGCTAGGGTTTCTGTGGAATGCAGTCAGTGTTGGGTGACACAACTTTAGTTACAATCCCATACTCACTTTTTGTTCCAGCCATTCACTAAATCAATTAATTAGTGAAACACCTGTTTTAAGTTAACAGGTGGCACACGTAGAACCAGGTGATTTCATTAATTAACTGATGTAATGAATGGGTGGAACAAAAAGTGGGTATGGCATTGTAACTTCTGACGCCAGGGTTACCCAACACTGAATACAGGTATTGGCTTTGGTCTCTTGCATATTGTGTCACTGTAGCCTACATTTCAATTCATCCTCAGTCCTAGTTGAACTCGGAATGGTTATTTCACTTACTCTGTGATTGGCCTTGGAATCCACAGTGTCTTCTTTCTACAAGATTGAAAATGAAGATTTAGATTAATTACACTGGAAACGGCATGTGTCACTAAAGGAAAATGTTTTTGGGTTGTTTCTTCATTAGCAAATATGGTTGTCCCTCTCTGTACAATGACTGTGGTACTGCATTGTGACATCCCATGTGCTTGAAGAAAAAGGTCAAAATGGTTGGAAATGAGTCGGGGGAAAAATGATATCTCCCTCTTGCATTACATTACACCTTGCTGTCGCTCTTATCCAGAGCAACTTACAGTTATTTAGGTACAGAGTTTCAGTTATAGTGCCTTGAGCAATGTAGGGTTAGATGCCTTTCTCAAGGGCACTTCAGCCATGGATGGAGGGTGCAGGAGAGCACTAGTTGTTTACTCCCCCCAACCCACATTCTCCCTCTTGTGTGTAATTTGGGCTTATGTAACTTTGCATGCCATTTACATCCACAAAGCTATGTAGCATGCTAAACAAGAGGTGGACTCGGACCCCTTTGAGAGAGAAAACAATAGGCTTAGCAAGGCTCTTGTCAGACTGTAGGCCTTACCTTCTTCATACCAACGTACAGTCTGCGAGTCACTACTACCTCCCGTCTCCGAGCCTCCCAGTGCATAGCTGACATTTTGTACCGACCTCTGTTGAACTGTAACAAAATAATTAACATTGTATATATGAACTTACACAAGTTGGACAACTCACCAACATTGCAAACAAGACTTTAGAAACAAAGCAAAAAAAGAAATGCCCAGTCTAACAAGATAGTACCAGTAACTTTGTTTATAGTTACATTCCTCAAAATGACCTCAAAACTTAAAAGACACCAGCGGTGCATGCCAAGGAAAAATGAAAACATACTTGCCCTGTTAAAACAAACAAAAAAACCCCTCTGTGCCTAATCAAACCACAAGCCCAAGGGAACACTGCCTGATGCAGACCTAGCCTCACAATTTATGTTTGTCTGAGGAATGCTTCAGTGATGCAATAATGTACAGATTGCTTTGATCATAATAGATTTGTGGAATAAATACACCTAAATGTACATTCTTTTTCTAGTATAGTGGCTCATAGAAAACAGAAATGGTATAGACCCAACACAATAGATGTACAAAACTGGACCCAAAATACATGCCAAATTATATGTTCATATAAATGAGCTAGGTAATAATATGTTTCGGCAAAGGAGGTAACTAACTTAAAAATGATTTCCCTACCCTAGTGCCTTAAAATAGAGTACATTAATATTTTCTAACAGCAACACCAAACAACCACACGATGGCAGTCTTGTATCGATACCATCCACCATACCAAAAATGTAACAACAAATGGTACACTGTTTTGTCTCTGCAAACCTAAACTATTTCAGTGATCATTACAGTTAACACAGCCCAAATTCTCAGAGACTACTTTGCACTCTATGGATACGAAAGAACAGCACTGGTTTCAACCACTAAGTAACCTGACAACTCATAAGCTACATACAGTGTGTCTGATGGAAACTTTAGGGATTTATTCACACGTCAAGCTTAAGTAAAAAAAAATGTGAGGACAAAACCTGGATTCTACACTGTTGGTTTCATGGCCCCAGGAATGTAATTAAACACTTAGAACTTATAATGAAAACTGGGACTAATACATAGCGCACCAGCAGAGCGCGCGATGGAGGGGGAATTGGAGCATGCTGGTGACGTCACGTTCGGGGTTGTTGTTCTCGGTCTTCTTGGGCAAACTGCATGTAGTTTACAGCCTCAGTTGGGGATAGTGGACGTGGTTGTCCCTCGCTACGGGATAATGGTCTGCATTCGAGTTGCATTGCCATAATTGGATATTTTGTATTCTTTCGAGGAAAATGTTACTATGCAACGGGATAAATCGCATTTAGGTAAGCGGGATGTTTAGAAGAACCACGGGGTGCTTTACTGCACACGAAAGCATAATTTGCCACTGCGGTATTTGTAAGGTTATTAGTGTTAGGAAAAACTGATGATGAAAATAGACATTTCAAATAGATTGTAAACCTAGTCTGTATTGTGTTAAATGACTGATGCATCTTAAGTTTATTACATTTTAGTGATGACTGTGATGCTGTGATTTAGCTTTGGGGTTTAGGTTAACTTCGTAAATGTAGGAGAACCTATGTCAGGTGGTACGACCAAACATCAACGCATGATTATACTGCATTTTTAACCCTTAGCGAATAATAACGGACATCGCTTAGTTTAAAATATGTCTTATAATGTCAGTGACATAATTCTTTTTCGTTGTTATTATGTGTGTTTGCAAGCCTGTTATTTATTTACGTCTGCAAGCATAAAAACAACCGGATTATATTTCAGATAATCTGGCCTGTCGCAGGTTGCACCAGAAACGCATGTAATGTTTCATTCACATCAGTTCTAAATTGAGATCCGTCTTCTGCCTTTAGAAATCCATTTCGATTTAGCTATCTTAAGAGGATTAGGCGGAGCAAATAGGCAACGAGAACAACCACAGACACCCAATTATACGTCTTTAGCTTAATCGCCAATCAAAGACTAACCTATAATACGAGTCAAACAAATACATTTGCGATTTAAAATTCCACAGTGCATTTTGTAGGTTATTCCTGACCATGCGATTTAATAATCAGTCAGTTCAGTGTTAAAACTGTAGTTTTGAAGTTTAGATTGGGTAAAAATGTTTAATAGCCTGTTATATTGATTGTGAATTGCTACATTGAAATGTCACATTGGTAGATGTTGTGAGTGGCAACAAACCATCTGTGGTTTTAACTAGTTGTTTGTTTGTGCTTTAATAAGGTTGATGGTGACTCCAGAGCTGGTGCCCTCCTGTCTCCCTTCAGTAGCTTTGAAGTAGGTGCAAATGCCAAACACCTAGAGAGACAAAGACAAGTCTGCTGTCTCACTGAAAGTGGGTGAGAAAAACCGAGTTGCCATGGGAAACCAGCTGACAGAGATTGCCCCCAACACGCCGTTCCTGCCGAACTTCCAGTCCTTGCACGTGGTGGTCATCGGACTGGACTCGGCCGGCAAGACCTCGCTCCTCTACCGGCTGAAGCTGAAGGAGTTCGTGAAGACCATCCCCACTAAGGGCTTCAACACGGAGAAGATCAAGGTGGCGGTGGGCAACAGCCGGGCCATCACCTTCCAGGTGTGGGACGTGGGCGGCCAGGAGAAGCTGCGTCCGCTGTGGAAGTCCTACACGCGCCGCACGGACGGCATGGTGTTCGTGGTGGACTCCACGGAGGCCGAGCGCATGGAGGAGGCCAAGGTGGAGCTGCACAAGATCACGCGCACGTCCGAGAACCAGGGCGTGCCCGTGCTGGTGCTGGCCAACAAGCAGGACCTGCCGGCCGCGCTGGCCGTGGCCGAGGTGGAGAAGGTGCTGGCTGTGCACGAACTGAGCGCCTCCACGCTCCACCATGTCCAGGGCTGCAGTGCCGTGGACGGCCAGGGCCTGCAGTCGGGCCTGGAGAAACTGTACGAGATGATCCTCAAGAGGAAGAAGATGGTCAAGCACAGTAAGAAGAAGAGATGAGCCTCCTGGTCGAACAGGAGGAGTTCCTCTTTAATTGACTACCATGCACTCATCTTAACCCCCCCCGAGAACCTCAAGCAGGAGAGAGAGAGAGAGAGGGGTGCAGCCATTGAGGGAGGATTTTTTTGTGGGGCAAAATCCCTGGACAAAGGAACTATCCCAGATGGCCCAGGGGTCAGGAGAAAATGGATTTGACCTTTATGTGTCACACAGTATTGAACTGCTTCCTCTTTCATTACCTAGTGTTTTTTTTTGTTTGTTTTTTTTTTTGCTCTGCAGCTGCCCCCCATGTATCTGAGGAAAATGTGATACCTATGATAGGCACTACTAGCGTCAGCAGGATCGTAAAGCCCTTGAAGTCTGTTATGCCTTTTTCTTCTTCTTTTTTTTTCTCCTCCAGCAAGAGAGCTGTATATAGACCCCCAATTGCTTGGCCACACATAGGTTTCTATTGTCAGCTGCTCCTCACAAAGATGCCTGTTTTTCTTTCTCAGTTGTATTAGCCTGACTGCCTTGGCTGGTATAAAGAAAAGGCCATATAAGTGTTATGTTTTGGTAGTTGTGGAATAAAACAATTGAAGTGAAATCCCCTCACGTCACTAAAAGACAGGTTCTATAGTTGGGAAAAAAAGGACTGTTTTTACATGCTGTACATAGTTTTTGTAATGCTAAAGGAATGAATAAATTATCAAAGACTTTGACACAGAAATGTACCAGTGTAGCCCAAATCTGTTGTATTTTCCCCCCTTCTCTGCACCAGCAAAAAATTTCTACTGAACACAATGGCGCCGTTTGTTACGAGAAGTAAAATAGGTTTGCAGAATTACATTATCACTATGCAGCAATGCCTTGTGACACATTCTCACAGCCTCAGTATTCCGTCATGGCAACATTGCTAAGCTGAGCTGTCCCTGCCGCCCCCCCTGCCCACCACATTAATGGAACCCCCTCCAGCTATGAATCCTATCCTGTTTAGCATATATAACAGGTATAGGATTACTGGAGTACACAGTGGACGCCCCCTGGGGTGGTGATACATAACTATGTTCAAATGGGCAGCCCCTTTGAAGCTATTTATAGGTGCACTCCTGTTTGTGTAGATGATGCAGTCAATGCCAGGCCAGTGTGGATAGTCCCTACAGGGGATCTGCCATTACAGAACAAGTTTGATGTGTGGCGTAACATTTTACACGACACTACACGATAAGTTTCTTCACAGGGAGCACATCAAAAGTCGTCTTCTCAGTGCGGGACACGTGATATTTTTTCATAAAGCTGAAAATGTGGCACCGTTTAATGTTTTTTTAAAACCCTTAGCAAGGGCTCATGAGTGGATTGGGGCTTTGGGACTCGAGAATTGAATTGGGCACGTGCATTCCCGTTATTCTCTCTCAAAACCTCCAGCGGGAATATTTTGTGTCGAACGCACACCTCGTCAGGGAGATGACATTATGAGTGCTCTCACTCTCTCTCTTTCTCTTTCTCTCTCTCTCTCTCTCTCTCTCTCTCCTCAGGCAGACTGTGCATAAATATTAATGTGTGAAATGAGGGCCACAGCCTTGCCCTCGTGAGAGATATGGAGGTGTAGATGTGCGAGAGGCTTTGTCAGAAGGCTCTTAGCAGCACATGGGGTAGCGGGCCTAGTCCTCCGTCTAGTATTTGGTTGCTTAGCAATAAGGTCATAATGATATTAGAGGATATTAAGCACTCGTCCGTCCCCCCACAACTATCCGATCACCACAAGTGCTGGCTCAGCAACTGGGGACCCCCTGCCCAGACACACACACACACACACACACACACACACACACACACACGGACCAAGGGATAAAACACATGCAAGCAAGGGTACTGAATGCTTTTATACGTTATTTTGGGCTTTCCCAAGCAAGCAGCTGCTCTAGCTGGGATTGGATTAATCATTGATGTGGTTTGGTTTTGAGCGAGGCCATACTGCTGGGAGCGAGGCAAAAGAAACCCAACTGGTTTATTTGGTGGGAACTCTCACGGGAGTTTACAATGTCAGGGAAACTGAGATCACTCAAGGTATTAATAACACTTAAATGTACCAACCACCAACCACTACTTAAACTATCATGATATCTATGATGTTGCTGAATTAAAAGTGATTTTCCGAAAGACCAAGACCTCAAAATAATTTGATATTTTATCCCACATCCTTAGGTGCTCATGTTGTCTATGTCAAGCCCCCTCATCACTAATACTGCATCCTGTGTCATTGTGGGAAAGTATCATTGCACTGTTCAAATACTCTTGGTTAAAGACCACAGTCCCAGTGTCGGCTAACCCATCAATACACAATTTGCATCTGTTTCAGACAGATAAGGCACAGCCATCCCACATTAGGGCCCGTAATGGTGTCACAGATCACAAAGGGGGCAATACACAATTACTAACAATGGTGGAAAAGTGTCACCTATCCATGTATCCCTAGGCCGTCAATATGATATGAAATCAATAGGAGTTGACCTTTGCATTGGGAAAGGGAGGGGGAAAACAATGGCAAATGGGCTTTCATGGGCTTGTGTGGTAGGAGCAGCATTGCACCCTAAACCGTCCCCTTTTCAATGTTATCTGCCTGAAACCTTGGGATAAGAGGAGAGCAGGGCACCCCTACTGAGCCATCCAATTAAGCAGTGAGATTGCCCTCTAGTGCAAAACAAACACCCGCTATCCATAGCCCATCGCGGCCTTTACTGCAGTTCGTCTGCCCCCTCAAGGTTTTTTCCCCCACCTCCTGTTTTTTTTTTTCCACCTTCACTTCCCTTCCCTTCCCTTCCTCTCCCTTTCCTTTCCTTTCCTCAGACAACATGAGATAGCTGCAATGAATTTAAAGTGCAGAACTTCAAAGAGAGACTGTGCCGCGCAAGCTGTCAGTAGACTGAGAGTTTGACCTCGGGAGCTCGCTCTTAGTTCTTCCTTAATGGGGGTGATTAGTTCCACTGTCTAATTATGCTCACAAAACCAGTGAGTGTTGTCGCAACATTTTGGGCAACATTGCCCTGGTTGTTTGAGTGAACTCAGCTGAATTAATAAGGGGGTCTTTGACAGATGGGATGTCAGTTGCACGCCTCTACTGTGTTTATGATGAGCAAAGGCATCAATTTATTGAGGGCACAGTTGATGGTTTTTTTTTTTTTTTTTCAGATTTCAGTCATGAGAAAGCGACATAAATCAACAATATGTGGAGGTATTACAAAAAAAAATGTCTTACACAAAAACATCAGTTTATTACAAGACACCCATCCTCCAAAACTGGAACAGTTTTTTGTAAGCTGTTACTACTGTGCTTGTACGACTAAATGTCTCTGAACAGTCTCTGCCTTTGGCTATTCTCTCTCTTGTGTTTAGACAAGAGTGGAGGAGGAAATTTACTACACAAGGTCTGACTGTCCTGCTGAGCCCATTTCAAAGGGTTCTCTGCTTTTCAAAACAAGAGAGATAGCGTTATGTAATAAATTCCCCGGCCCATTGCAAAATGTTCTCTATGCGCATTCCTTAAATCGTTCCGGGGCCCTCGGAGGCAGTGAAGCTCGTCCGGCTCACATTATTTTATGTCCGGCAGTGATGCGCGGGCTTCAGTTGTGCAAAATGCACAAAAAAAACCCACTAACAGCTAACAATGACAAAGTACCTTGTGTACAGTTATGGGAATTACTGGACCCAACCAAAGGCTTCCACGCTGGCATGCCCCTTGGCACAAGACTATGTGTTATGTATGTGTGTGTGTGTGTGTGTTTGTGTGTGTGTATGTGTGTGTGTGTATGTGTGTGTGTGTGTGCGTGTGTGTATTTGTGCGTGTGTTTTTGTGCAGTTTGTGTGTGTGTGTGTGAGAGAGAGAGAGTGTGTGTGCTACGTGTAAATGTGTAAATGTGTGTGTGCGTTTCTGTTTGTGTGTGTGGGTATGAGTGTGTGTTTGTAAGTGTGTTGTTAGTGCACCATAATGTGAAAGAATGTGTTCATTAAAAGACATTAGATAAACGAGCACCAGACGCTCTCACTGTGGAATTTTGGCCGCAGATAAAGTTGACTAATTACCCTCGCATGGGGTCAGTCTCACTGTAGGGCCAGCCAGGGCTGGAATGTGTCTGTGTCTGAGGCTGAGGCGGAGGCTGCAAGCACTCTCCAACATCCTGGCTCAGGCAGGCAGGCAGGCAGGCAGGCAGGCAGGCAGACGGGACGTTCCCTTCACTGCAAGCTGTGATCTAAAACAGCACCAGCAGCAGAGGTGATGAGTTCTCACAAGAACATGACGGAAACCAACTATGATAAGATTGCTCGCGGTGGGGGGAACATTTTGTGCACTTAACACTACTAGGGCTGCCCAGTGACCCCTATGTACTACAGCAGCAAGCACCAGGACACGGTACTTAGTCCTTAGTCCGTATTTTTTGAATGTGTACATTTATTCATGTATACAGATTTACATTAAAAGCAATGTGTACATTGTACATGTAAGGTATATGCTTCATTACATTGTCTAAGCAACTGTTACACCTAATGAAATCTACAGTAACAAATACCAGGAAATATAAATCAATGACAATTAAAGGATGTTGGAAAGGTGCACATTGTTCATTGTCTTGCTACATCTGCTACACATGTACTTTATTTGCATTTATTAAAAAAAATCCGTAAAAGTTCAAGCAAGGTGCAATATGGCGTAAGATATAAGGCTTCACTTAAATGTCTTACCAAGTCTAGCACTCCAGATAACACCTACTATTTTGGAATTGTTTGCAACAACACCAATTGTTGCTGAGCTACAAGACTGAACGCAAATAAAGGTTCATGCAGATCTTATTTTTGAGGGCAAATCATGCAAGCTAATCCGGTGTTATGAACAAACCACATCCATAGACACCTTTTGCTAAGTCCAGCTGGGCCATTGTAAGGCTTGTTTTCTTATTTTCTTGCCTTCCTGACTTGCTGTAGCATGACTTGGAGCTGGCTTCTTTGATGACACAAGAAAACACAAGACAGAGAAAGAAGAAGGAGATCTTGTGGGATTACGTGAGATTAAGGCAGGCAATCGCATGCTGGCAGGTGCACCCGTGGAATCATGTCACACGCGCCACACACTGGCTTCTCCTCAGGCCTAAACCATGTCGCCACATCTGTTGATTCCATCGTGATAGGGGGCTTTCCAGCCTTCTGCGTGCACGGAGCACTACTGAGTCCACATGTGATGTATCGCTACACTCACACAGTCCATAAACATAATACTCTGTGCAAAGCTATTTAGCTACTCTGTCGTGTAGTAATACTACAACTACTGCTACTGTGCAATACTCATGGACTTTGTGCAGTAATGCTAAGTCGTGCAATACTACTTTGCTGCTTTGCAATACTCATGCACCCTACTTATTTATGCATTGTGACTACATTTTCTTAGGTTGGTTTGTATATCTGATTTATATTTTTAGTTGTATACAGTATACTGTTGTACATTTTAGAACCTATATTCTATTTAACTGCTTTTATCTACGGCTTGCTACTCTGTGCATCTGTTGGTCTGCTCTGAATGACATCTTGCTGTACTTGCATAGTGACCATAAAGGCTTCTACTCTTTACTTTAAAGTTAAGGTCATACTTCTTCTAAACAATGTGACTTTACTGCAAAACACACAAACACATTTCTAGAAACTCGTGTGATATATGATTGACATTTTAAAGGCACTACAAATAATGTTTTCACATTCATGACACCACTTTGAAGTGTAGAAAAAAAGTGTAGTGGAAAAACAGGACAAGACTAATTGAAAAGCCCTGCGTGAGTGTATTTTACCGCTGCAGATGGGGCTGTGTGACCTGAATGAATGTTTGTCTGAAGATGGGTTTGAATAGAGGTGTGCACTGTGCAGCAATGATGCAAGCTGCCCAGTGTGTACTACTACGGGCCTTCAGTGATGTCTGAGTCAGAGTTATGGTGGTGGGCTCTGGATTAGACAACTTGGTCCTCGTAAAAAGTTTTACTGCGCTGTGGGGAGTGGGGGGGGGGGGGTGGTGGTGGTGTGGCCATCCCCCTTGGCAATTTCACACATCACAAAAGGGACTGCGTAGGTGCACTGGCAGGAGTCCACCATTTAAAGTGACCAGCGTCTCGAATGGCCCAGACCTTCTTATTTATCGTCACGGCAACTGTTACTAGGGGTGACCCACCCCACCCCCACCCTCCTTCCCTCCCTCCCAGAGCTGTGCAAGAGTCTTTAATTGCCTTTGTGATTGGCTCTGCTTTTTCATCAAGGGGTGACACAAGGGGCAAGCGGGGAGGGGAGGGGTGTGGGGGGTGGGTGGTGAGGTATGGACAACACCACAATAGATACGTCTCAATGCTAAAGACCGTTTCATAGCGTGCACGTCCATCCTCTTCCTTGTATTGTCAGCCCTTGTGAGCCTTTCTGCAACAATGCAGCTAATCTGAGCGTGCACACTGTTGTATAAAGCAGCAGAGTTGCATCAGTGTGCTCTGGAGTTTTAACACAAGTGTGTGTGGGTGCAGGAGGCAACGTGGGCCGTGGGCTTACACAGCGGATGGGGTCAGCTGTGAGGCGGAGGCCAGCGGAACTCCACTCGTACTGTTCTTTCTGCTGCCATGACGGTCGGTGCTGGAACAACCAACCGCCCGCCTGCGGATGATTCCCCGGTCTGTGGGAGGACAGCGAGAGGATTTCTCGTCCGTACAGCAACAACAACAACAGTGCTCGGAGGCGGGAGGGGGGGGGGGGATTTGTCGGGCCTGCGATATTTTCCCTGAGTCCCATAAAGCTGCCACTGCCTGCTGAAATAGGAGGGTAGGGTGGGGTGGGGTGGGCAGGGCGTTGTCTGAGAGGTGTGTGTTTGTGTGTGTGTGTGTGTTTGTGTGTGTATGTGTGTGTGTGTGTGTGTGTGTGTGTGATATGTAGGGCCTCAGCAGCAGCAACAACGGGGGGAAGACTAGAGCTGTGGGTTAAAAAGGAGCTCGTCTCATAAATCCACTGGGCTTATTCAAAGGCAAACACGGAGCAACGCTAACCAGTGGCCCAGTCTTACTCTACTCTACGTCTTTCTTTCTTCCTTCCTTCCTTTCTTTCTTCCGTCTTTCTTTATTTTCTCTTTTTCTTCCCTTTGTCTCAGGACATTGCCCTGGGTTCTAGATTCACTAGGGGTTGTAAAACAACAACACAGCCCCTTCAGTGTTCCATTCTGAGAGCCGGGCATAAAGCGGCCGATGTCCTCTAAAAACATGTGAAAACTTGCCCCTACCCTGCCTTGGCGTTGAGATCAAGAGAGAGAGAGAGAGAGGCTATGATGCATCTCCTGGCTCGCTATTTGGTTTAATCACATAATTACAAGCCTGGGAATCGGTTAATGGCGAGGCTTGTTGTCCTCGGCTACTGAGGTGCAAGCGAGGCAAAGGCCTAAGAGACTACAGTGAGTCATATTCATACTCTCAGCCAGAGAGGCGATGGATTGGTGGCCCTGGTGAGTGGTACGAGTGACTCTGGCAAGTGTAGATAAATACTGCAGTATTAATGGCACCAATGAGACATAGCTCAGCTGTGGTGCTGCTGCTGGTGGTTTGACAGAGCAACGTAGCAAAGTATACTAATTAAACTTTTAATGTGCAAATGTGACACACCGCACAGACACACAAGCATTTGTGTCCAGAAACAAACAAACATAGACGCACAGACCCACACACATACCCACACTCACAAACACATGAACACAGACACACACACACACACAAACTTTCACACACACACACACACATACACTTACACACACACAAACTCAAACTCATTAGGAGACACATTTGCAAATGTTCCTTTTGTTTGTTCTTGACACAATTAACTAGCTTCACGTCCTGTGCCAGTCTCAGATTACCATGCTGATAGCGGCGAGTATTTATAGATCGATTGAATGCGGACAAAGATAGATGGCTAACACGAGCCCAGGAGTTCCCATGACAATCGGATCATCTTTCTTAAGGACTGACAGCCTCACCAAAAGAGTGAGGCGTTTTTTCTCTTTTTTTACGATCTCTTGCCTGTTTTCTTCCCAGGGTCTTTCTGAGGACACTGAGTGTTCATTATGCACTGAGAATATTTGGATTTTAATTAGTGTCATAGGAAAAGAAAGGTTGGAGTCACAGCGAGAGAGAAAGACAGTGTGAGAGAGAGAGAGAGACAGACAGAGAGCCAGAGAGAGAACTAGAGAAAGACATTGGGAGAGATTTCTATGCATAATTTTCTTTCATTACAAACCAGATCCTCATTTCCTTGACCCTGTAGCGCTTCACATCACAGTCAAGGGCCATTAAGAGATTTTCTGCTGGTTTTGTATTCCACGCCATTTTCTTGTCTTTTTTCTTGCAGTTCAGCCGTAGTCTTTTTTTCTCAGACTGCTATGGCCACTGATCTCGTGCTTGGATTACCCAGCAGCCCCATCTGGCCATGCCCTGACACATACACACACATGTACACACACACACACGCACATACACACACATGGATGCAATGGAGCCGGATTAATGTGGCCTGATGCACGGGTAGACACACGACAACCACCGCACTCGAAAAGCGGAAGTGACCCGGAATTGGTTGCTATATTTGTTTGTTGTGTCGCTGTCGTCAAGCAGATATAGAAAATTATACGTTAGCCAGACTATGCATGCTGAGAAAATAGCATTAGGATGTCTTTTTTCTTTCTGACACCACCACAACAAAATAGCATACAGTACAGTATAGCCTTAGGGAGCTAGGGTAGCGTGGCTGCAACAGAAACAGCTCAATAAAGTCAATTTGTGTTTTGATGCTTTTGTTTTGGGCGCATGGCTGACCGCAACCTTAAATGACATGGATCATGGATATACTGTAGTTAGAAAAATCACACACATGTACACACACACACACACACACTGGACTGTTTCAATCGTTTTTTTTTGTTTGAGTCTGCAAAAACAAGCCAGTGCAGAGCAGGGCAGACCAATACTGGTTTCATTAAGTTAATGAGGATGGTTCATTTCTGGCTAGAGCCCATAAAAACGGGATTCCTTCCACTCAGCACTTCTGCAGACGATGGTGGTGTTAAGTTGGGGGAGGGTGTGTGTGTGAGTGGGTTGGGGGGGGAGGGGTGTGGGGGATAGACGACTTTGGGGGTGGGGGGTGTTGGGGGGGTGGTGGCGGTGGGGTATGGGGGGGTCTTAATCAGGTAACCTCATTAGGGTTTAGTGCAGCTTTAACGTGGAGCTTCAGTCAAGTCATCTCTTTTCATACCAACCAAGACAGCCGCCCCCCCCCCCAGTAGTAGGGAGAATGCTGGTTGAGAAATCTGCTTGTGCATCCATAACTCCGACTAAATCGTACTATTTTCATATGATTAGATGTGACTGGAATCAGTGAAAGCCTGGAATTTCTTTGGGTTATTCCAATTAACGGAAATAGGAAGAAGGCAGAAAGGAAATTGAATAGTACTCCGTGATTGACCCGAAGTTGCTGTGCTAAGCACTAGCTATTCAGATTGTGTGAGAATAATGATTAATCCTCCTGACATGAAAATCAAGACAAGGCATTTGTGTTTGTTTTATTTATGCTTATGTTTCACTAAACACCAGCACACGCATCCGGATCGCATTTCCCTATAAATAAAACTGATATCAGAAGCAGCATTTTTTCCCTCCCATCTCAGTGTGTACTGTAGAGTAGGAGTGGGTAATGGATATAACACAGCTTCCACCTGCGCAGCATAAATGTGGAGCGTACATTTCCATATATTGACCAATTATTTGTTGAGTGCTACTCGCATTTTTTCCCACCTGCCCTCAGCAGCAGCTGGGTCATAGTCTGTATGTGCTGTATGGTGCTGTCAGAGCCGCCCACCGCTTGTGTTCCGTGCCTTCCACCGGGGAACCTCTCACAGGCTTCTTCTTTATAGATGTGCTCGAGTTGATCTCTTGCTCTCTGTATTGCTTAGTGTATGTTTGTTGGTGTGTGTGTGTGTGTGTACATAATATAAGCAGATGCAAAAAGCTGGTGAATGTGCTGTTGAAGGCTCTCCATCTCTCTCTCTCTTTTTTATCTGTCTCTCTCTCTCTCTTCAGCTCTCTCTCACTCTCTCACCCCATCTCTTTCTCTCTCCCTCTGTCTTTCACTCCATCTCTCTCTCTCTCTCTTTCACTCCCTGTCTCTCTCACTCTCTTCATCTCTCTCAGAAGCCCATCATTTCAATCTGTGCAGTGGAGAGTGTGGCCTCGCAGGCGTGCTGTGTGTCAGGTCCGCCTTCATTGCCCAACCAGCCGTGCGAGCGGGTAAGTGGGGGCGCGGAGCAGGGGGGGGGCGAGGGAGCGAGGGAGTGAGGAGGGAGGCACGTGTGAACCAGGAGCCACGTGAGGCGTGCTGCTCATGTGGCAAAAAACTGAAGAGCCCGATCGCAACAGTGAGGGGAAAAATATCTCGTCATCGCTCGTCGCTCTCCTTTATAAACCTCCATTGATCTGTTTATCTTTCGAAACTGTGTGGGTCTGAAGCACGCACATCCGCCGACTCAAGTAGTCTGGGTGCTGGACCAAAAAGCACAGTCAAAATAACAGAAACAAACTCCATGACACCAGTATGCTCCGACAAAAAGTTAATATCAGTTACTAAAAGAAAATATATCTAAAAGAAAATTGCTGTCCTTATAAACATCCACTGATCTATTTATCCTTCTACCCATCTCTCTTTTTCTTCCTCTTATTCTTTCTTTCACATTTATTTCCTCCGAACTCTCACTCGTTTGCTTGGTCTGCCCACTCTTTTTCTCCACCATTCCACCTCTTGAGAGATAAAAAACATAGTCTGTTTATTATTTATTAATGCTCTTGTATATACTCCCTTCTATCGTTTTGTTTCTTTTACAGTGCTCTTTACTTTGACATGTTTTCGTTGCAGCTGTGTGGCCTTGCTGTCTCATTTCATTTCACAGGCAACTATTCAATAACGATAAAGATCTTAAATCTTGAGTCTTGAGTACTGAATCTGGAATCTTGAATCCTGAATCTTGAGTGCTGATGGAGAATGCTGTGTCACTGAAGTCTGCTGCTGTGTCATGGAGCTCGTAATCAGCACAGCCACAGATGAGCGTCCCGTGTAGATGCGACTACTTTTCACAGCGCTGTACAGTACAGGCACCCCACGCTGTTGCTGGAGCGCAGCTCTTCTGCGTAGGCAAATGTTGAGGTCTGCAGGAAAGCTAAGAAGTGCCTGAGTCATGATGTTCGCTGGAACAACATGGTAAGCAGAATCAGCACAGAACCAGAACAGGGCCCGTGTCCAGTGGAATGGCTACGGAGTACAACCCCATTACTCTTAATGTGGAGGACTGGTATCTCACAATATGTAAGACACAATATGGGATATTTTGCAAAACTGTCCTTCAAGTCGATATTCAAGGTTAATATTGGTCTGCAGAGAAGCTTAGAAGTACCTGAATAATGACATTTGTTAAAACAAACATGGTGAGCAGAACTGCCGAACAACCAGAACAGAATCCTTGCATGTTACTTACAGATGGCATTCATCTATATTTACTGTAATGTGGAAGCATGGTTCCTCCACAGAAAATGGAATTGTAGCATGCCTACATGCACTGTTCATATATGATGTTCAATGTTCTATACTGTTCTTTGCTGTGCTTGGGCCACTGCCCCCTTTTTGGGGAAGTTTTTTTTTACTTTGGGGGATTGTTGCTAGGAGACAATCAGCTGGGAAACTAAAGAGTTATGTTGTGGTGCTTTTGCTGATACAGTATTTCTGTGTTTGGTGTGGCCATGGTCAACAACAATCTTAATTATTACACCTACGGTTATTGACAACCTGTCTCACACTTGTGTGCACACACTATAGAATGTCTTGCAAAACTGTCCTCGAGTTCCATCAATAAAATAAAGTTCAATATGTTCAATTTTTTTTTTACAATGTATTGCTGAATTTGAACTTTCTGCAGAACTTTCTGGCTCAGCACTATAAAATGCAGCCAAACGAGCTCTAAATACTGACAGTGAATTAGGCAGCCATCATGAATTGTTTCCTGCTACAGAAGGCGGGGAAAGGGCCTCTTTTAATGAACTCCCTATTCTAATTAAGTGGGCCATTTTCAGCTCACGCAATTGCTCTCCTCCCTTTGACTTCTCCTCTCCTCTCCTCTCATTTTGTCTTCTGTCCTCTCCTCTTGTCTTCTCTCCTTTCCTCTCATCTCATCTTGTCTTTTCTCCTTCCCATCCTCACTCCCCGTCCCCTCTCCCTTCTTCCCATGGCCTCATTAAAAAACCTCCCTCCTGCCTGGAAAAACCTGCCAGCCGTGCTAGACAGCTGGTGGCCTCTGCCCAGGTGACCGTTCAGGTAGCTGCCCCTGTCTCAGTCTCCCCATCAAAGGTGTGCTCTGACTGGGTCAGCCTCTAGGCTGTCACGACTGTGACAGTGGGTTGGCGATTGTGTATGTGGATGTGTGTGCGTGTGTGAGTGTATGTGTGAGTGAGTAACTGAATGTGTGTGTGTGTATGAATTTGTGTGAGTGTGTTAGGATGTGTGTGGGTGTGTGTATTCAGATGTGTGTGTGAGTACTGGGGGTGAGGGGGGTCACTCATGCGATGGAGCGAGAGGAGGCCAGGCGGAGAAGATCTGGTATGTTCTCCTGGCTGTCCGAAAGAGGACACTGGTCCACAGTGCTGCCTTTGTTTGGGCCGGGTGCAATCCCATCCTTTCATCCAGGCTTTTTGCCCCTTTGTTTTCAATGCCCTTCACATCGATGGACTCTGCTGAAGTGTGTGTAAATGTGTGTGTGTGTGTGTGTGTGTGTTGGGGTGCCTTTGTTGTTGTATGTATGTATGTGTATTTGCACATGTGCGTGACCTTGTGTGTGCATGTGAGTGTCCACACGTGTGAGTATATGTGTGTACATGTGTGTGTGTGTGTGTGTGTGTGCGTGTGTGCATGTGCATGTATGTGTGCACATGTGTGTGTGTGTGTGTGCACATGTGTGTGTTTGCGTATGTGTGTGCATGTGTGTATGGGCATGCGTGTGTGTATGTTGGCATGTGCGTGTGTGTGTGTTTGTGTGTGCATGTGTATGAGAAAGTTTCAGGTCAGGCACGGTCATCTGCTGTGTTGCGGATGGGAAGAGTCCACCTCAAGCTTTTTGCAGAGTTCTGTGGGGACCAGGAGTCCTTTTGTGATGCAGTCATGAGAGCAAGGGCCACGTGAGCTAGCTAGCTACAGTGGACACACACACACACACACACACACACACACACACACACACACACACACACACACACCCATGCACAAACAACCATACACACACAAACACACACACACACACACACACACACACACACACGCACACACACATACACACACAGACACACACACGCACACAAACACACACACACACACACACACACAAACATACACACACACGCACACACACAAACCCACACCCACAAGGGTATTCCAGCAAACCTGTCCTGTGTCTCTGCTCACTGTCCTCTAATCCCCTGTGTCTCTGAGCAGAGCTCTGAAAGACAGAGTTCTTTGCCAGTACACTGCGGGAAGCCTCTATGCTCAGTGTTCAGAGTTCAGCACAACCCTTTCATCCAGGACCATCGCTGACTGTCTGAACAAAACTGTTTGTCTAACTTTTTTGTTTTGTTTTTGTTACATGTTAAAAAAACATAAAAATCTATCAGCTTGTAACTTAGAAACTAACTTTTAGAAACTAATATAAAACCATCTTTTACTATGCCTGTTAACCATACATAGTGAGAAGACAAAGACACAGTGCTCCACATCCCTAATAACTTCTCACTTTTGCCAGCGAGTGAAACATGTGCAAGTGTACTGCACATGACTATTTTTATCAACATAACCACGGCCGTGTTTTCTGATGTCATGATTTGTTGATCCGTTACTCAATACTTGGCACGTTGCTGTAGGAATAACGCTGCAGGCGATGAATAGTGTTGTGAGCTGCAGCTACTGTTGACTGTATGCACCAAGCTAGGACAGAGAGTTGGCAGGAAGTCAGAGTAGGAATAAGAGCTTTTTTTTAACAACTCCAATGCCTCCTGTATAACCTCAGCAGCAGTGCACCATATACAGTTGTGCTCATAAGTTTACATACCCTGGCAGAATTGATGATTTTTTAACCATTTTTCAGAGGGTCATTTCGGGTAGTGTCTGTTGTCATTATGATTTAAATAAAGTAAACACAGGTGTTTGACAATAAATGGCTTCAGAAAAAGAAAAGTTTGAAAGAAAAAATGAAAGAAAAGTTTTTGTGTTATCATTCATATTCTCTGAAAAATGGTTAAGAAACCATCAATTCTGCTAGGGTATGTACACTTATAAGCACAACTGCATGTATTTTACATATATGTATATATAGGAGGCTATAAAGCCACCTGAGTGTTAGACTAATATTGTAATAATGTGATAAAATGAATACTTAATGGAGAAATGTAGGATATTTGAAGCCAAAGTAAGAGCGCTTTGACAACTTCATCGTCTCGTGAATATGTATATACTGTATACTGTATATCTATATTATGTATATGTATATAGTAAGTATATCACATATAATTACTATATAAATACACATAATATTACTAATACTAATACTGAGGTGGCTGAAATGAGAGCTTATTGACTCTCTCTACTTCCAGGGTTATATAATGTGAAGTTACTGGTCACGGTATTATGCTAAACTCATACGCCAGGAGAGAGGATGCTTTTTTTTAATTTGTCCGAGAGTATAATGGATGTCCCAGATCAGGTAGATGGGCTGCCAGACTCCCATAGATGGAGCGGTGGGGTTTACGTAGCCCCCGCCAGACCACAGTCTGAGCCACAGAGTTTCCATTCCCTCACATCCTGGGCTCCTCTTACTCTTACTGTATGCAGAGAGTCTGAGAAGAACCAGACAGGCTTCTTCAGCCATGGCTGACTGGCTGACTGGCAGCTCCTCATTGCCTTCTTTGGTTGTGCGTGCGTGCATGTGTGTGTATGTGTGTGTGTGTGTGTGTGTGTGTGTGTGTGTGTGTGTGTGTGTGTATGTATGTGTTTGTACGCTTGACCCACTCCATCTTCTAAACCCAAGGCCCACGCAGCGAGGCACGGGCAGCGGTTGCATAATGTGATGATTAACGTAATGGGATTATATTCGCTGGGGCCCACTGTCTTCGAAGGAGGAGGTGGGGACGGGGGGAGGGGAGGCACTCTAGGTTTGAAGTGATGTGCTTGATGCGTGACTCAGCTCTTCTTCTCTCTGCTGTCGTGTGTGTCATGGAAAAACAGCTGCAATGCCAGTCACAGGTGAAGTGAAAGCTCTCTACTCGGTGCAATATTTACTCAAAATTCTGGCAAACCGCCTCGCTGTGACCCTGCCGAAACCCACCCCACCCCCCGTAATGATAAATGGGGCCTTGCCGAATGAGCGCAGCTGGTTCCTGACCTCTCTAAATGTCCGTGGCACGTATGCCACTCTCTAACTCTCCTGTAATCCCATTTCAGAGCGCTAAGCCTGACGCCGACAGTCAGGCCACACTGATGTCATAACACCGGGGTCGGAGGTCAAAGGTCGCCATAAATAAGGCAGCATTAACGCTGTGATGCTTCACGGGCCGATGCCTCACGCGTGATGAAGCGCCAATGCCAGCCAGTCTTCCTGCAGCAACGTTAGCATGCTGCTGCACTGGCTCTACCTTCCCTTGCAATTGCTTGCTGCTGTTAAATTTTCAAAAATAAACTGAAAAATGCAACACTGCTATTTTCATTGGCAAACCTTTTTCTTATTAAAAAGCTGAAATTGAAAAGTCAGACCTTCGTCAGCTTCATTTTGGTCAGTCAGACCTTCAAAGTAGTTGGTCAATGTCGCGGGTGCCGTAGCCGTAATGGTGGAGGAATGCGTAAACAACTGACATATTCCTTGCTGGCCGTGCGTGATTTGAATTCTCGTCCTCTTACTCTTCCTACATTCTTGTCTTTTTTTTTTTACTCTCAGATGCTTTTTGCCCTCTCTGGCATTCAGATGTTATGACAGCAGAGGGTGAGTAAGTGTGCCAACTAAAAGGCATGAAAATAGCAGAGGCTGACTAATAGTCTAAAAGTGACTCAAATATGCCATTAGGACCAGGGACAAACATGGTGGCTGTGACAATACAATTTTGCCTGAGCAGTCGGATCCATTATTCTGATACAACATGGCAGGTAATTGTGAGGGCGATGTTATTATTTCGGGAGGAAGGTGTGAAATCGGCCGAAGCGCCACCACCGCTGCTGTAACGTACGCGAGCTGCGTGTAGGTGTGCCAATCTGTCATCCCGCTCGCTGACAACCTTGTCACCCTCATTCTGTCTCTCTCTATCTCTCGCTCTCTTTCTCGCTCTTTCTTTCTCTCGCTATCTCTCTCTCTCCTTCTCACTCTTTCTTTCTCTCTTACTCTCTCTATCTGTCTTTCTCTCTTGCTCTTTCTTTCTCTCGCTGTCTGTCTATCTCTCTTACTCTCTCCCTCTTTCTCTCACTCTCTCTCTATCTCTCTTACTCTCTCACTCTTTTCTTTCTCTCACTCTCTATCTCTCTCTCTTTTTCTCTCTCACTCCTGCTTTCTGTTTTCTCTTGCTCTCTTTCTATCCCACCCCCCCCTCTCTCTCTTTTACTGCATTCTCTTACTCGTTAGTCCCCTGTCTTCATGCAGAAAGAGTAATAACAAAGCTAACACTCTTCCAGAGTAAGGATGACGGACGAAATGGCATTCACGTGGCCGAGCCTTAGACAGCTGGCACAAAAAGGAGGGAGGGAGGAAAGTTCCACCACCTCAAAAAAAGTTAATCATTAGTTTCAGATGGGAATGCAGCCTTCTGCTGCTGCTGCTCTCTCTCTCTCTCTCTCTCTCTCTCTCTCTCTCTCTCCCTCTCTCTCTTTTGACCTCTTCATAGC
>CM059287.1:15924043-16029043 GCA_030347295.1 Setipinna tenuifilis | reverse complement strand
ACTAACTCCACCAGTGAGTTTCATACATCAGGCACATCACTGAATAATGCAGAGAATCTCATCCTGGTTGTATAATGTTAATAATTCACCTTGACCATAAATATCTAGTGTGCTAATGGAAAAAATACAAGAATAGCTTCTTACTTCCCACACACGTGCAGTTTGCTCCACTTTAACCATAACAGAAGTGCGTAGTCATGACAAGAAGAAACCAGGGCACACGCACAGTACTTAATCCCCTCCCCCCCCCACCCTCCTCCCTTAAGAAATCCAGGACATCCTGGTTCCCTTGGAAGTAAGCAAACTGCACAGGCCACACTGTACTGGTAAACTGCAAATCCACTCTGTAAATGAAGACATTTATCACCAAGTGCAAGGTTGACCACTCTCTTTCTCTCCCTCCCTCTCTCTCTATTTTATTGTTGTTGTTGTGTCTTGTTGACTTTATCATCTGCTCCTCTGGTGCCCAGTGGTTCTCTGCTGTGGTCCTTCTATCCTCCTTAGCCTACTACTGCGGAGGCTTTTGATGGACGGCCTGGGGAAAGCGGGCGGGCGGGCAGGCGGTCGAGCTCCTCTACTGTAGGGACTGGATCAGACGGAGGAGGGAAGCCGGTTGCTTTGGTGCGTGGGCCGTGGGAGTCCCACAGGGCTTTGGGCTCCAGGAAACAAGGGGCTGAGGAGAGGAGAGGAGAGGAGAGGAGGGCTGAGGAGAGGAGAAGAGAGGGTTTCTGAGGCTCATCAGTGGCTCCTTTATTGCTTTGTTCTTCACGCGATAATACCAGCAGGCTGCTCTGGATACCACTGCCGAATAAAGCTGCTGTAAATAGTTAATGCTGCACTTCAACAAGATTTAGTGTAAGGCCATTTCTCTCTCACACACTGTCTTTTTTCCTTGTGTGTGTGTGTGCACATGTGTCTTTTTCTTCGTGTGTGTGTGTGTGCGCATGTGTGTGAGTGTGCATGTGTGTGTGTGTGTGTGTGTGGGTGTGTGTGCGTGGGTGCATGTGTGTGTGTGTGTGTGTGTATGTGTGGGTGCATGTGTGTGTGTGTGTGTGTATGTGTGTGCCTGTGTGTGTGTTATAGCTTTTTATTGATTTATGTACAAGGCACGGAGACAACCAACATAAAACAAAGAGTTCTGCGTAGCGTAGCGTCTCTCCCCGCTCTTTATGAGATAGTCTGCCATGGCATGTTGGCATGTGACCTTGAATATTGCTTTTCTTGTAGATTATACACGGCCCCGAAAGTAATAAACGCACCCACTCTAAGTCTAAGTCAAATGCCCTGCCCTCCTGGGGTGCACAATATGTCTGCTTGTTCATTTAAAGCAGGAAACAGTTATATCCACTGCCGTGTCTGGGAGAAAGTGGAACAGAGTACACTTCTCCTCTAACTCCTCAGCCCCTCTCCTCTCCTCCTCCTCCTATTCTTCTCTTCTCTCCTATTCTATTCTCTGCTATTCTCCTTTCCTCCCCTTCTCCCTCTTGTCTACCCTGCTCTTCTCTCCCCACCTTCCCTCCCTTTTCCTCTCCTCTCCTCACCCACTGCATTGCAGCACCGGTCTGCCCGTAGAAGCCTCCTGGGGAGCCTGTGAATGTGTGGTGAAATATGGAGAACAACGGGCATGCCTATTATGACACTGACCTCTCTTTGTGATCGGGCCAGCTCTCGCTGCTTTGCTATGCAGCGGTAATGAGAAAAGGGAAAAAGTGTGTGAGAGAGAGAAAGAGAAAGAAAATGTGTGTCTCTGTGTGAGAGAAAGGGAGGGAGAGAACGAAAGTGTGTGTGTGTGAGAGAGAGAGAGAGAGAGAGTGAGTGAGAGAGAGAGAGAAAGAGAGAGAGAGAGAGAGAGAGAGTGTGTGTGTATGAGAGAGAGAGAGGTAGGCTAGAGGATAATTTGAGAAGCTCTTATAGTGGAAAAAACCACTCTCAGAACTCTGCACATCAAATCAAAACCATTTCTCCCTGGCCAGACAAACATCTGCAATTCAAACTGCTGAAAGGGTCTGGTCTCCATTTAGGGCACAATTCCCTAGAGAGCTGATTCCAAACTGGCAAAAGATCTTTGTGCTGGCCATGTAAAAAATATGATTTTGAATGATTTAAACTGTATTATTTGGGTATTTCTTGCAGCACAAAACCTTAGAAAAGTCAAAATTATAAGACATCACACTAAAACCAGCCGACACCTGAACACCTATAGTAAGATGCCCCTTCAAGAGACAATAACAAAGTTCATAGGAAAACAGGGTTGTTGTAGTTTGATGAAATTCAGCCAGATATATCTGTCATCCCACAAGTATGCTTATAATCTGTACAAACAAACCAAGTAGGCAACCAGTACCTCCTGCAATGTTATCTGTTTCAGGACCTAACTCAAGGGACAAACACTTAAAAAAAACACACAAAAAACAACCGAACACGCACAAACAAACATCCCTTGAAGATCTTCCACCTGCCCTTGAAGCGTGAGTCCACAGTTGATGACACTGCTGGTCAGGGAGACAGACACAGCCACAGTTAAGTCAGGGCCCTGCTGACCTCATCTCAATGACAAACATGAGGTGTCGTGACCTCATTCCTCAACTGTAAGACTTGTGTGTGTCTGCTGCTCTGGCCACCCAGGAGAAGCGGGAGAGATGCTAATATGGCGCTCGACTACTGAGGTCAGACTGGCCCTTGTCTCTCTACCCTTGTGTCCCTCCCTTTTCTTATTTCTCTCCTCTTCCTTGTGCCCCCCCCAGCACGCACTCCCTCACTCTTTCAAACCTGTGGCGTACTTGGATAAAAGTGATTTTTCTTTTTCACCACGCTTTTCTCTCACTGCCCTTGCTGTCACGATCTTGTGTCCACGCCAGGTGCCTGCAGAAGCAGATGGTTATATTATGCATGAATCACTGTTGTTGAGGTCCTTCTCTCTGTGGAGGGGGGGGGGTGGTGCGGGTGGTGGGTCGGGTAGGATGTATTGTCTTGCAAGGTCATTTGACAAATATAGGTCCACAATGAAACCCGGAGACGTCGGCGGGACAGGGGTAGCACACACACACACACAGAGCACAGGAAGAAAAGGGAAAAAAAAACAGGGAAACTTCCCAGACAATGACAAGAACTGCTGTTGTCTCGATACGGCGAGGTGCAGTGGGCTGAAATAGCCGTATGTATGTATGCCCCGTGTCTGAAGTAATACTCTACTCTATCTTGTGTGGAGCATATGGCGAGAGATTTACAATAGGCCCGTTCTCTCCAGAATGGAAAGAGTGCACCCTACTGGTGCTCACATGTTATTACAAGCAAGCAAATCAATTCAGTGCTATATTGGCACAAGCTAAAAAAATAACTGACATGGTAAATGACATGCTCTTTTCAAAAAAAAAGATGGACAAAAAAACAACTGTAAAAAAACAACAACTTAAAATAGGCCATCTAGTACGAAACACAGGCCAGTCCTTGTCTGGTAACCCTCTCAGCATTCAGTATGCAGATCGCATGGACAATCGGATGGTTTATCGTCACTTCTATTCCCCAAAGCTCTCTGCTGGTTTATGCGGGGGGTCAAGCCGCTCCCTCTGGGAGAATAACACTGACTAATCAGTTGGCTGCATGACCGCAGTAAAAAAATTCACGGTGGCGCGTGTGCAAAGACTCCCTCAATTAGATCGGCACAGGGCCCTTCAGTATTTATGACTTGTCACAACAACACACACACACACACACCATCTCACTATATTTCTCTGCACTTTTATTCCAAACAAAAAGGTAAAGTTGATATTATGAGCCATATTGTGCTTTCAGTGTCATTGCCATAATTTCACTCTCCAAATGCTTGCACATGAAACTGTTTTGTATTTATCAGAGAATATGTGCTAAATTTTAGTTGGATTTGTAAAATTTAGTGTATGTTTTTTTTTTGTATGCAGTACACATTCAAAATACATTTTTCCAAGTGAAACTGAGGTCACAGTTATAGTAAAAGTTATAGTTATAGTATTTGACATACAATTTTCTCCTAAGTGACGTACAACACTGTAAACAAAACATACTAAGCTAACTTAATGGACAAAAAAGTGTGTTACAATTCCATTATTCAACTAAAATGTGTAATTTCAGCTAAGGGCCTGGCTGTGGTCGGTCTGCTCACACGAGCAACAAAAGGCACCTGCCGCTGCTCACCCTTCCCCCGTGTTGACATTCACATTATTATATTCTGAAGGCAACAGGGCCGAAAGCATCAAATAATATTTTTGTCCGCCTTTTGAATTCCCTCGTGTGGCCCCCTGGGCCGTCCTCCATCCCCCACCCCCCCCCCACTCACGCCCAGGGCCCCAGGTGCGGCCCCCTACCCCCCACGGGGGCCCAGCATCAATCAGATAAGAGGCAGCAGGGGGGAGGGGCTGCCAATAAAATGCCATTTAAATCAATGGCCTGTGAGCATCACTTCAGCAATACAGAATCCCAGCTTTCCATTTGAGGCCCCCCTTCTATAATTGGATCAGCAGATAAATGAATTCTGGTGTGTATTTACGTGTCTCCATGTTAAAAAAAACCCAATCCAAATGTGCAGGGTAGAAAGAGAATGTCTCAGCCAAGTGTGTGTGTGTGTGTGTGTGTGATTGTCTGTGTGTGTGTATGTTTGTTAGTGTGTGTGTCTGTGTGTGTATGTACTGTATGTGCACATGCTTGTGTGTGTGTGTGTGTATGTATTCGGGCCAACAGACGTCTCAGCCATAGTGTGTTTGCCCGAGACTACCTCTTTATTGTGCTTTGTTTGCATGATGATTTACCTTTTATTTCTCCCAGTGCAGCAACCATTCAGCACTGGGCTCAGCTGCCCTGCCTGAGATGGCTGACGCTGAGGGGTGAAGGGATCACCACACGAGGGCTCCGGGATAAGGAAACTAAATCAAAGTTTTACGAGCTGATGGGACGCTTCTTTTCTAATCACATTTCAACAAACCAGTAATTGGTTCATGATGACGAAGCCGTCTTCATGCCTCACAGCTATAAACCAGCAGAGTGAATTTTACACATATATTTACAATACAATAGGCAGGGGGGGGGCTGTTTTAGGCAGAGGAGGGTGTTCTAGGCAGAGACGGTGTTTTGTAAATGTTAATTTATGGCAACATGTGGACATAACAAATGCAACGTGATAACAACTGTACTTTTCTTCAAAATCATTCTCCATGTAATGCGCTATAACATTACATGGAGTGCTATGCTAAAATATCCTTCTTCCCTCAAATATATATACACAACATACTTCAAATGCAATATTATTATAAACAACATCATAATTTGTGATACTTTGTAGTTTGTAAGTGTACTTACCCAAAATAGTGGGATAACCTTTTTATGTAAATTTGATGCATTATACTTTCCCTCTGACATTTATGTGATGTAATTGTGTAAATTAAATAAAATAGTACTTTTATTGTATATATGGCACAAATTTAAAATGTATGAATCATTGTATGCATCAAGATACAATATGCACATAATGTGACCAAATCAAAACAAATAAATGAAATTTAAAAACAACAACAAAGAGGAATATAAGCATATAATACACATATTCAACATATGTTAACACATATATTGTATTAAAACAGGCAAGATAAGGGGGAAAAAAACGCAAATGGTTGTTGAAATCCAGTGAAGGGCCCTGTTGCCATGGCATTAATAATGCATCTTCATACATCACCATGGAAACAGAAAAAAATACGATTTTTGGCAGCTGTGTGTGTCAGCCAAGGGGTCGTGTGGCTCTGCCATGGACTCTGGGGCGAGGCTTCAAAAACTTGACATTTTGTAGAGAGCTCTCCGTTTACTAATCTCACACTGCTCCAGAGCACTCAATGGCCTGCATGATAATGGCTGCAAGAGGGACAAAAAAAGAAAGAAAGAAAAAAGCAGCCTGACCGACCAGCTCTTCACAGAAGCCACACAAACTCGGAGAATCGGAGTTCGGAGAATACTACTATAAGGGATGACAACATGGCCAAAGCAATCATGGCCATTTCATTGATTGGCTCAGGGCGCTCCGTCCGTCACCTATCGGATTGTGTGGCCTTGCTAATTCACTTATGTAACGGGTCTGTGGGACTGGGAGTGCTGAGGGGGGCTTTGACATGACCACTGTGCGGATTAAAATGGAAATGCTTTCAGTGGCAGCTTAGAGGTCCACCAGGAGTAACATCATTACGATTTGTTATTGGGAGTTATTTAAGTTTGTGGTGGACATGGTCAGATACTTCCCTAACCAAAAATAGGTGATAAAGAGAAAGTTAGCAAGCATTCTGACCAAAAAACTGTTATAGAAAATAAAGATGAATCAGAAAGACTGCTTTGACTATGAACTCTACATAATATTTAAGTAGTCAAAGCATGAAATAACCCTTGAATATAAAAGATTTTCCTGAAAAAGTGACAAGGGCATATTTCTGTTCCTTTTCACATAGATGAGGATCTTGTCAATGTTTCAATGTTATGTTATTTGATGGGTTCTCATGTTTTCAGAATAGATGCTTGTACCAAGGCCAGACCTCAACTGAAGCAACAAATATAGTGTGATGACTACTCTACCCTGACACCTTGTGGACAAACTTAATTTGACTTGAACAATGCTTTTTGCCTTACTATATACTGTATGGACAAAAGTATTCAGACACCTCAACATAACACCAACAGGGACTGTAATGACATGGTATTCAAATAAATGAAGTTACTTTAATACACAAGGTACTTTTTAATATAAAATGGAGCTCCTACTCTTCTCTTTTCTCACTTTTTTCACAAATGTTGCAGTGTTTCAATTAATTCCAAACTTGCTATATGTTTTTGATATCAGGGCTCTGTGTGGTCCAATCAAGCTTTTCCACATCAAAACTTATTAAACTATGACTTCACAGTCCTTGCTTTGTGCACTGGGGCACAGTCATGTTGGATAAGAAAAGGGTCTTCCTCAAACTGTTGTCAGAAAGTTGGAGGCATAGCACTGTCCAAAATGTCTTGGTATGCTTAAGCATTCATTTTGGCCATTGGTAGTGATAAGGGGCCTAACCAAAAACAGTTTGAGGAAGACAGTTTGGTCCATATGCCCTAGTCCCTTATACTGAGTCTACTTATAGTCTTATGAAAACTGGACAGTATGAAGGACATTAGTCAGTAGAGGCATGTAAACCTGCCCTACCATGTGCTCTATGTGTGCACATCTGTTTGCCTCTTTAAAAAATCCATGCATAACATTTCCTACAATGCTTTACATCTCTGTTTGTTTTCAATATTGAGGGTTAGGGATTGACATCACCTCTTGGTAATAAGGAAACATAATTAAATCTGAATATACTACAACAGGCAAGAGCTTGTGCTCTATACAGTTATTTGGATAGTAATACCAAGCAATGACACAAACTGTATACACCCTATTATTACAGTAAGAGATAGAGTGCCCCCCAGTGGTCGAATATGAGCACTACAACACAATCTTACCTTTCACTAAAACGTACATAGTAAGACACCTTTTTTATTATTCTTTCACTTATAAACATTAAATTAAACTCACTAATGAGACACGTGCCATATTAATGGCAGGATTAATATATAATAGTCCCTATAATATGAAAAACATATAAACATGTTGCAAAAGAAGCAAGCACAAGGTAGCATCAGACAGTGTTGAGGAAGGAATCTAAGATCTTTGGTAGCATCCCTACCTGCCTGGCGTGGTAGAACTTAGGTAGAGAGTGTGCATAATTATAGTGTGCACTGACAGATGTGAGGGAGGGACAGGGGTGTCTGTGCTCTCCCTTCATACAGGAAGGACTAAACCAGTGGGACAGGGGGTACAAGCTATAAGGTGTGAATACACAAATACATAGCTCAGCTGTGCAGGCGGCATAGAGCAGTGAAAAAGCACTAATTATAGTTTTGATGTGCAAATATGACAGACCATCACCATACATAGCCTACAAGAACACACACCCACCCACACCCACACACACACACACACACACACACACACACACACACACACACACACACACCCACACCCACACACACTCATCAGTGTGACCTGCCTCTAGTGGAGATGCCATGTCAGTACAGGAATACACAAGCAAACTGCTCCTGTTCTACACAATGACTGTAAGATAAGTCACACTGTCCATCTACTTAGCGGTTGTTAGCCCTCCCATAACTTTGCTCGAAAATAGTTCTATTGTTTTTACACAATAGCTCATACGTATGTTGTTTACCAACTAAATGCAGGTAAAAAAACAGCTTAATACTCAAGATTAGGGCTGGGATAAAATATCAGTAAGCTTATATATCTTATGATTGGCCATTTGTAATGGACCATCAACATACTGGTACTGAATTGTACATTTTCCATTAGAATTGCTTGTGCTCCAAATGGATTTCAGCCCCAATTTCACTAGTCTCACTATCTTATCATGGTGGGAGGTACCGAAACACAGTATTTTACATTGAATAAGGGAAATCAGTCCTCATCATTGTTATTTTCTACAAGTCCTTTGCAGGCTTTTTCATTTTTTTTACTTAACATATATTTCTAGTTAGGTATAGGTGTAGTTGGTGACACTGGCATATTTACACATTGGCAGTGGACATTACCTTTAATAGTTAAATAAATATTATGTAGTAGGGGAATACTTATGGATGATTCAGTAATTATCTACTAACTAATTATTCACTAAGACACCCAGTATGTCTATGCAAGTGACAATTAAAAATCCTTGTATCCTTGATGAAAATATCCAAAGGATCAAAAGAGTCAAGAGGCAATGGAATGTGAGGGTCTTCCTTTGAATGTTTTTCTCTGGCAACCGTAACCATGCATGAAACCATACAGGTATGTCACAATGGCAGCTAAGTGACATCATGATTCCTTTAGAACACAACTCTTTATAAAATAGAACTTTTGGTCATTCTGTCTTGAGCTTGTGTAAAGGTTAGTTGAGTTGTGCTTCTCTGGTGATTTTATGTGGTTTTGCCTGGCCAAACCTGACAACAAGAAGAAGGTTGGAAAAAATAAACCACACGAATTAAAGAGAGACGTTGAGGCTTTGGGAGTAAAAATATTGATGAGGATGATGGAAAAAAAGAAGAAAGGTAAAAAGACCAAAAGAGAACTTCGGAGACTCCGAAGACTAGCAGAATTAAAGAAGGTTGGACTGCACAACACAAAACAAACATTTGTCAAAAAGGAGGATGATAAACCATCTAATGGAAGGGGACTCGTTGAACAAAAGAACTGGCAAGGAGAAGATGGAATTTCTTCTCCAATGGATATTCCCGGAAAAACTGCTGATATCCTTCATGACCTGGATGCTGTACTTGACAAAGAGTTAGAAAAGATGGAGAAGACCTCAGAGGAGATGGAGAGGACCTCACAGAGGGAGGCAGATGTCAAAGCTGTGATTGATAATGTCCTAAATACAGTCGATTCCACTCTGGGTAAGTAGAGGTCAACTACCTTAGATGTCTTACATCACTAGGAGCAGATTTCTTCTCTGAATTTAGATACTGCAAATAAAGATTAAGTTGAGACTAACAGGAATGCTATATAAAAATGTAATATCATATTAAAGCTTTAAAATAGCATTATTGACATGAAATGCTTATATATTCAGCTTCAGAGTTGGCCAGGATTCAGCCCAAAGTCAATGAAGACATGGAATCTGAGGTCACGGCTGTGCTGAATGATGTCTTGGACTGGGTTGTTGACACTCTGAGTGAGTAAAACTGTAGATTCAACATACTCACACTAGCCTAATATCAATAGGCCTATTGGACATTTTCATCCAACAGATGAAAGACCAGATGGACAATCCAATAGATGCATCAATGCAAGCATGCACAAATGCAAACACACACACACACACACACTTTATGTTTGGACAATCTGTCTTCTTATTCATTGACCTGTGCAAGATTTTTTAATGCTTTTTTATACTTTTTATTCATAGGTATTGTGATTTTCTACTTTGCTGCAAGAATCCCTATATCCTTGAAGAGACCTTCTGAAATGATTAATAAAGTTGTACTCTACTCTTTTGTAGATAAAGACGCCGCTAACGTGAACCCTAACATAAGAGTGGAGGAGGTGCAAACACAGATGAACTGTGTGTCTTCAGACAGAGCTGGGGCAGATACAGAGATCGTCCCCAAGGGCCAGGAGCAGAGCCAGGCAGACAAAGAGAGAAGAGCACAAGTTCACCGCCTGCTGCGCTATTCGGGTCTCCTCAAGAGGAGGTTTTGGTCCATCCCCACCAGGAAATCCCGCTGGGCAGAGTGAACCAAGAGCAGTTCTAGCATGACCGCATTATAATGAATTGACCGGGACTATTCTATTCTAATGCATTCATTATCGTTATATTCATGCAAGCGTCTGTGCATTTATTAAACAGCTTTCACACATCCACTAGCAATGGATTTGTTGTGACAATAAAATGCATTCTATTCTACTACTTCATTCTATTCTATTCCAACCACTGCTTTCAAAATATGATTAGTCAGTGGCATAATGTGTGGATGGAGGCTTAGAACAAAAGGTAGGGGGTATCCCAGAAAGCAGGTTTAGTCACTTATGTAGGCATGTTAACTCAGAGCAAGCAGTAAACCTTCTAATAGAGGGGTCTTATGGCTACACTTTCATATTAAATCAAAGCCATAGGGCTCTTGTATGAAAATGTTTACCACTTACTTTGAGTTAACTTATCTGGCATAGTTACTAAACCTCTACTTGGAATAGCCCTCTGCATATGTTAAAGCAGCACTTTCAACCTTATGAAGAGTTAATTAATCATCTTCATAATGCTTAAATGAGTCATTACCAGCCGAATGACGACTTTCTCGACCGGCCCTGCTTTTTGTGGACAATATCTGGGTGTCTGTCCTGGCACCCTCAGACTCACAAAATCTTGAATATTGCGAGAAGCAGGATCACGTTAAATTCTGAAAAAAATCTGACTTTACTTAGGTCAGTGGACATGACTACTTTTGTATTCGCCAGTTACCCTAATCAGTTGAGTTAAAAACACATGCATAGGGTGAGGGGAAGGGAAGGGAAAACAGTCCATTTTTACGAGAATGTCAATTTACCTGGAGACACTAGGGGGAGCTCCATTGAGAAAAAGCACTCAAAGTTGCATAGTACTGCTTTAACTCTGAGCAAGGTGTAAACCTTTTACTAGAGAGGCCTAAAAGATGGCTTCATTCCCCTAGTAGAGCAACATCTTAGAGCTCTTGGTTGTGCTGCCCACACTAAAGGCTTTTAATTCACTTCTCATGTCCTGTCTTGTCTTCTGTGTTATTACACCATTTGAGCTTGTGTGCTTTACTTATTTGTATTATATACAAGCCTATTGTACTTTTTGCTATGTTTATATTGTTATGTTTTGTCATCATGTCTTATTGTCTTGTTCATAAGATGTTTAATGTTCACTGTGGGCCTAGGGAGCGCTGCAATTTCAAATTCTGTGTGTGCAACCAGTACATATTGTTTTTGACAATAAAGCTGACTTTGACTTTTGCATGCATTTTTCACAAGTGCTTGAATTCTACTAGGCTATTGACATTGGCTTTTCAACATTCTCCAGCTGTGCATTTTTCTTTTCCCAGCCGCAAGGCACAACTGCACAAACCAGTTATGTTTACCTCCAAATGTATGGTGAGCATTACCTGTTGTAGGAAGTCAAGGTGGCAAGATCTTACTACTCACTGTTGATAAACATACATAGTTACCCCATAAAATATGTATTCAGTAACGTAATCCAAGAACCATAATATTAAAGTAATGTAACTTGATTACTTTCGGATTACCGGTGAAATTTCCACCCATTAAATGCGTTCTTGGTTGAAGTCATGCCAATGCTGCCGGACGACGACGCGAAGTTCAAGTGAAGTGAACCAGAGACGGTCTTTACTGAAACATGTCAGTCCCGATTTCGCCCGTTGTGTAACTGCGCGCGCATGCATGTCTGTAGGATAGTTTGTCGCTTCCCCTCCATCTCCAGTTTGAAATAAAAAAGAAATAAATAACGTAAAATGTTTTCAAATTGTAATCCTGCTAAATAATCCCAATTTTCACTAAATGTACCTGTAATCTGAGTACGCCTTCATTTTTTGTAACTGTAGGGGAATACAGTTACTTTTTTTTTGTATCCTTTTACTTAACGCCGTTACATGTATTCCGTTACTCCCCAAGCCTGTGAACATACATTTACAAAACACTTGTTGGATTGTTGCAGTTATGATGAAACTGAGCACTGGACACTCTTTATGATGAAAATTAATAGTGGGGATTTTGACAGATAATTGTGACATATGGTTGGTGCTTAGATGTAAACAACCATTTACACAAGACCCTGACCACTGGCTTTTTGAACAGTTTAGGCCCCTACCTGTTACCAAAATCAAAATAACCACAACGTATGTTGTGCTTAGACTATACCTAAATCTAACACTACGGTTATATTTTCGAGGGAAAACAGGTAGGGTACCCGGTCACTGTCAGATTTAGACGTCGTGACAGAGCGGCGCCTTTAACACCCCTTTCTGTCTTGTTTATCGTTCCTCGGTTGCCACCCTGGTGCGCGTGTCGTTGTCCTCCGCCAATTCCGATCTGTAGAACGTCTGACCGCCGGTGGGCGAGTCGGGGTGTGTCTGCGAGCTAGGGAGCGTGCGTTTCAGCCAGCGAAGCAAAGGCGTCTCTCCATTGAATGATAAAATGCAGCATAATCGGACACTGTCACTTTTTCGACAGTAACCTGACACTTGTGTATCGGTTTGGTAAGACAGCGTTGGAAACATGAAGAAACACCAGAGCCCTGCCAAGCTACCGGTTGAAGTCAGTGTGCCAGACAGTGAAGCTACTGTGCAACAACTCAACGAGCTATTGTCAAACGGGAGCGGATTTTACAGCTTACCAGCACAACATTTCAACGAGGTGTTCCCCCGGATTTACATTGGCAACGCGTAAGTTACTAACGTTTATCTGTGTTTGGGGATGGCAACAGAGACATTTACCTCCAAGCATCAGCAAGACTGGGTAAGATGACACAGACAGGCAGGTAGGCGATTACTTCACCGTCCTAGCAACACATCACAACCCACCGTTTAAACGGACAATTCACCTTCAATGTATGTACGGTTGATTCGCGACATCCACATTCATTCAGAAATTTCAGGTTTATCGTCCACACCTGGCCCTAAGTACGAAAACGCGCATACAATACCACACAGAACCTAACGCGCACAGTATTAATAGTGTAACCTTTTGTCTTGAAACACAGGCTCTAGACACAATGCTGTTGCATTTTATGGTTTTACAGTGCTCATCTCTGGGTGTTGAACTGTGGTTGTTAGTGTCACCTTTTAATCAGATAATTAAAAAACGTGTGCTGTACACCCGTAATAGAATTAAAATTAAAAAGGTTGTTTTACTGAGGCGGTGACGATTACATTACGCTGATAAAGAATCGATATGAACAGTCTACTTGTTTTTTTTCCTGAATGGAAGGGCGACCATGCCTTATTATCGCCACCATCTCAACGTTATCTCATGGAGATCATTCATCTCTCCGGTTGGGCCGTCCCTTAGCCATCACGTGTTCTTTTGTGTTAAATAATTTCTCACGCAAAGTGGAGAAAGTAGATAAACCGGTCACGCTTCTTCGAAACAAGCATGACAGCAGCACGAGAAATTCTTGGCTGATAAGTGGAGATAGTCTCCTCGGCTGTCAAAGATGCCAGAGGAACGGACCTTACTACAGAGCGAACAAAATATTGCAGAGGATGTGTTATTTTGCTCAGCTCTCTGATTAACAAGTGTTCGACTTTTTTTTTTTTTTTAAATGAAACTAGTTTTATGTACATATGTATACACATAAATAGAAACCATATTATTACACCTTTGTTACACCCAGTCTTTCTCTCTTTCTCTCTCTCACACACACACACACAGAGGGAGGGGAGGGGGGGAGAGAGAGAGAGGGAGAGAGAGAAAGAAAGAAAGAGAGAGAGACATACAGGTACCTATGAACTACTTTCATATTAAGCAAATTCACTCATAACCTTTGATGGGTATTTGCAAACCTTTGGACTTAGGGCTGTAAATGACCATGCAGCATCAATATCCTGTGTTTGTATGAGATGAGGACAGGTCAAACTTGTCTAGGTTTTTCTTTTTTTTTCCCTTTCCACCATGTGGAGGATATTTGTCCTGGTGTTTGTTGTTTGTTGTGCAATAGTCAGCAGCTTCACTGTCTATTGTTTGGGTCTGGCTGAGGTCACTGTGACAGAGTGTGGACGGGTACAGTTGTCCGGATGTTTCTGTGGCGCGTCCCATGCGCTGCTTGACTCAACTCTTTGGCAGCGGCACAGGGAGAAGGGCAGCAGGACAAACCCATTATGTCTGTTAGAACGGCTAAATCAATATGCATATGGTGCCAACTTTTAGTGAAAGTTCCGGAGCCTGTCACTAGACATAGTGTCTCCATATTAACTGGAAGATAAAGAAGGGATTTAGCTGTATCAAGAGTTGGAAGTCATCTTATGTAGATACATGTGATGTTATTTCATGAACACAAAAAAGTAAAAAAAAACTGAATGGCATATTGGTGGATTTAAGCCCTCTTTTTGGAAAGCATATGCTTCAGAGTATTTACTTACATTTCACAACGTTTGGTGGTTTGGCTTCCTAAAGATTTTTCCTGTAGGTATATGGTGGTAAATGTGTTTGTGCTGAGGTCTGATTATGGTTTGTGAATAGTCACACAACAAAATGAAAAAAAAAAGAGATTAAGTGTAATTCAAAACCTGTAATAATTGACCAATAGCAAAGATTACAGTTTATCTTTCTATTTGCTTCCCACGAAAAAAAAAAACAAACAAACAGTTAAAGCAAATTTAATGGGCTTCTATCTTAATATACCGACTACTATACTGGGCAGGTGTGTACAGTATGTGTCATCTCCCACCCGCTATGAAAGCCAGAATCTTGGCATCTCAGTCCACTTCTAGAACAACAGGAGCTCAGTGTGCTCTCGTGTGTACATTTCCAATGATGGAAGACTCGTGTCTTCTTGTGCTGGACTCCAGCGTTCTTTTGGGCTGAAGTACATTCTGTACTGGAAAAAAAGTAAAAAAGAAGCTTGCTCAGGGAAAAAGAAAACAGTGGACTGCACTTCCACTATAGAAATAGCTTCCGCACTGATGTTAGCTGGTGTTTTTTTATAAGGCCCTGATGGAGATGCTGCACTTTAGGGCAGTGGGCGGCCGCCTCTGTTTCCCCACACGCTTTGTGGGGATTATATATTAATAATGTATGGGCAGGGACTGCAGAGAGCCAAGAGCTCGGAGAGCAGCATAGACCAGGTGAGCAGGGCTCCGAGGCATTAGACACACACACACACACAAACACACACTCACGAGTGAGCACAATGACATGGGTGCACACACACACACACACAAACACGCATGCAGACGCATGCATAAGCACAAACGCGTGCGTGTGCATTAACACCCACACACACGCTGGTGGCACTGGCTCACTTGGCAATTTGGCTCAAGGCAAAGAAAGAACTTGGGGTGGCTTCTGCATACACTGGCAGTAAGCATGCATACAGACAGCCAGATACGCTGACACTACCACTACCCGAAGCCTGTGGGTGTTCAGGAGAAAAAAAAAATGTTGCTCTAGTCTTCCAGAGCTCTGCCTGGGTGCATAATCTGCACAGGTGCAAGTGTGAGTGTAAATGTGTGTGTGTGTGTTTTAGTGTGTGTGTGTGTGCACTGACTATAAGTTATGTGTTCTGGGGAGCAGGTCTCTTAGTCCATGCTCAGAGCTCCAGAGCACTGCTCCGTCCATACTGATAAGCCTGGGGACCCAGCAGACATGGAGACAGATGGGCAGCCACATCTTAGGGTCATAAAGCAAAATGGTGGCAGACTCGATCTTCATCTTAGAGCCAGCCGGTGTCGAGGTGGGGTGGGGGTGGGGGTTTGAAGGTGTGTGTGTGTGTGTGTTGGGGAGGGGGTGGGGGTTGTGGAGAGTCTCTGGCTGTCCATCCCTGGGGATCCATGAAGAGGTCAGAGAGCCCTGGCTGTGGAGCTTGTTATTTATATAGAAAGAGCGAAGGCGCATGGGAGGCTTTTTTCCCCCTTCCCCTCTCTCTCTCTCTCTCTCTTCGCGTCTTGTGATTGGTGAGTCAGATGTTTGCCCGTTAGCTTAATGAGTCACGCCTAAAGTTAGGGACTATGCTTGTCTGCCCGTGTAAGGCACTATGTAAGGCACTGCTTGGCTTGGGTCCACCCCAGTTGTTTGTAACCTTGATATGCTGGGTAACACAGCTTAATCATTGATTGGGAGTGGTAGTGAGGGGACAGTGAAGAGACAGAGAGATAGATAGTGATGGGAGATATACTGTATAGAGAGATAGATAAATGGATAGAGAGAGAGGTAGAGATAGAGAGATAGATAGGTGGATAGATATATAGATAGAGAGGCAATGGAGACAGTGAAAGTGAGCAAAAGAGATGGAGAGAGACAGATAAATAGATAGATAAATAGGGGCGATGGAGAGTGAGCAAGAGAGAAAGAGAGAGAGAGATAGAAAAAGAGAGAGATGTGATGGAGAGAGGGAGGTATAGACATGAATAAGTAAAGATGAAAGAGTGCAGGTGCTGATGAACAGCAGGATAATGGAACTTTCCAGTCCCCCTCGTGTCCTCCTCCTCGATGGGCACCAGGCCCTATTTCAGTCGCGGCATGGGGTGCCCGTGGCCAGTTGCCTGGTAGGCCTGTGGCCAAGATCGCATTATAGCACATGGTGCAGGCAAGCTGGTTTGCTGTCCGTCCTTGAGGTTCTGTAAAACTGACAAGACATTTTTTGCTATCTCATATACCCCACATACAGTAGACCCTGTGTACACTCTATAGTCATAGTAGTGAGGGCTTGACTTGTATGAACCTGCTTGTGTCACCAAACAGGCTCCATTGACACACTTAGCCACGTAACACTGGAGACATTTGCCCTAATTTTCAATCATTTAAATTGCTTGGAGTTTCGCATGACGACCCATGGGTAAAACAAAGGAAATGCGCTACACTGCTTACTAGATGAACAAAGCACTTTAATGGGAAAAAACACAGATATTTGGGTCAGTCAGACCTTCACGTATGTAGGACAATCATGTGAGTATGACAACCCATGACATGGGTTTGGGGTGACAGACAGTGTGGCGGTGATTGGGTAGGTAGGCCATTCGCCTCCGATCACTCTGACTTAGATAAATCGGCCGATGTGAATTCTTGAACTATTTTTTGCTCAGCCCACAAATTCCCTGACTGATAGCACTGTGTCTTTGTAATGCAATGAAACCCTTATGCCCATATGGAAGATATATAGATACATTGTGCACATTTTTATATGCTTTATTAGCCTGGCTGTCGCATCAAGCTTGTAGACGGAGCTTGGTCTGGCAAACCTCCCATAGACAGAAACTTCTCAGAAGTGGGATAAATGGTTCCCTTTTAAACGCCTCTGTGTATTACTGGACGAAGCAAGAACCAATCTGACCACTGATTCCGACTATGAATGTGTAGTGTTCGCTTCTCATTGGTGCCCGATTTTTCGGGCACAGGAACAGCCGAGAATAGGCAGGTTGGCCATACTGACTTAAATGTGAAATTCAGTGTAGCGTCACAGGCAGTATGGACGGGCCCAGGCTAATGCTTTATCTGAAACCAAAAAGTAAATTATATAATGGTGAACCATATACAAAAGTCCTCGGTTTATTTTAAGTACTGTAAAACATAATTACGCATATGAAACACACAAGTCTTAAAATTTTGTTGCACTTGAAAGTGGCCATAACTTATGAGTAACGTAAATCATATAGTAGGCACTGAAAGCGCATATAAGTTTACTTCTGTCTTTATTTTATGTCTTTATTTTCTCCTCTCCGTGGTGTCTTTAGGTTTGTGGCTCAGAATGTGATGCGTCTGCAGAAGCTGGGGGTAACGCATGTCCTCAACACAGCGGAGGGCAACTCCTTCATGCACGTAAACACCAACGCAGAGTTCTACGCAGGCACTGGCATCACCTACCATGGCATCAAGGCCAACGACACAGAGCAATTTGACCTCAGTGCCTTCTTCGAAGAGGGAGCAGAGTTTATCGACAAGTCCCTATCTGGTAAAGGTAAGGACTCCAGCACATGTTGGACAAAAGCTTTTCTTTCTTTTTTTGGGACTTTTCATTGTCTTCAGTGACCCTACTCTTGAAAAACCCAAGCCGAACCCACTGCAACACAGCACTGCAAACAACAACAACATAAGGAATTCTTTATATGTTCTTTTTTTTTTTTAAAGTGAGCTGAGCTGACAGTATAATTTAATCATTGTGTATGGTGCAGCCTGGTGGACTTTCTAGGTCTTGTTAGTGTAGAGCGTCAGGCTCCACAGTGTCTTTGTGGAATTTTATTGATGTTACAGGCTCAGCTGCTCGAAGTTTCTGTTTATGTGTATTGATTTTGTTGATAATGGCTATGGTGACGTACCCACAGATCTGCCCAGAAAATGTTTTGCAGATGCGCATACTGGCCGGGGTGTGATTTAATCAATAGTGATTCAGCTGCAAGGACATGGCTATTGTTCTTAGCTTAGCTAGTTATTAAACATGACCCGTTTGGATGTTTGAGATCAGACTTCACAGCACAAAGTCAGGACAGCGTAATATATTAATAAATAAGATATAATAATAATAATAGTAAACAGTAACATATTACCATGTACAAAGGGAAGAGAGCTCAGTCTCACTCAGCTCCATGTGTTCTATGTGGACGAATGTGGACCAGATTTCTAGTGTATAGAATGCGTTTGCGGATGGTGCAACATAATATTTTGAATGCATGTTTTCCTTCCTCCCTTTAAGATGTGTCAAAATAGTTTCCTTCTTTTTCGGAATAATAGCACAATTCTGGAACAATGTGGAACCCAAAACAACCACAGTCATGTGGTGGAGGAATGTTTCACATTACGGACACAGGTGACGGGTTCATTCTTTCACCACACCGCAGATCTTAATCTCATAGGGGTGAGACTACGATCTTGACGATAAAGCGTAGGCCTGTCAGGAAGATAATTATGTCAGAGTAAGAGAATTTGTTAAACAATGTTCGGGAACACTTTATTTTACGGTTCCTTATTTAGTGTATCCACATTTAACAGCATGTAATATTATGTACTTACACTGTACATACCTAACACTAACCCTAGCCCAATGGTACAGTGTAAGTATGTGTTACACACTGTTACACGCTTTTATACACTGTACCTAATTAATGTAACAGGGGCAGTTAAATGTTGCCAAAAACACAATGTTGCCAAAATTATAACTTTAAAATTATAATATCTCTCCTCAGTATATACAAATTTCTGTTTTGCACACTTTTTCCAGGCGTAGTGACGTGTAGGTTTGTGCCATGAAGGAAAGAAGCACATGCAAATTGTGGACTTGTGTGTGAAATACCCCTGTGGTTGATTAGCAGTTGACAAATGCCCCTAAACTGAAATGCCTCCCAAGGCGGCAGGCTCTTGGACTCGACTGTGGAGCGCACTTCCAAATCTCTCACCCCTACGCCATGTCTAATTGGTGCCCTCAGCCCGATGTTTTATGTCATGGATTTTATGCCATCGCTGCCACAGAAGTGCAATTATAAAGCATCTTAATTCCCCGCCAATTTGGCAGCGCTGCTTGTTACACTGTAAATCAGCTGGCTGTTTCTGGTCCAGGGAGAACATCGATCCTGTGTTGGGTTGGTGGGGTGGGTGGGTGGGTGGGGTAGCTGTAGCTGGAGGAGGATGGGGGGGGGGCGAGTGAAAAAACTTTGGGGAGACTGTTTTTGCTGTCATGTTTGCCACTGCAGGCGATGGATGTTTTTAGTAGTGACATTTGTGATGACGCACATCAAAAGTGTGTGTGTGTGTGGGGGGGGGGGGGGGGGGGGGGGTTAGTTGTCTCTGTTTTAGCCAAACACAAAGTAGAACTACTGTAGCATTTTGACACCTCTGACCATGAAAACATTGCTAGCCATTGGCGCACATCTGTGGAATGCTAGTGCTATGGAATGGGATGGGGTGTCACGTCACATCGTGTCACGTCACACATTTTCCCCCACGCGATGACAGACGCAGGGAGCATAAACACAGCACGAATCTGCGGGGCTGAGCTGACTGAAATGCAGAAGAGTGGAAAAGGGAGTGTCAGCTGTCCGAGGCTACTCCGCCACTACACGACGGGCGCTGGATTCTCCGTGCGTCACTCTGACAAGCGGATAAGTGGAAGCACTCAGCTCTCCATTGATCAGCGAGGGGAAGAGGAAGGGTTATTTTAAAATGGTGAAAAGGTCATCGCTACAGCATAAGCAGGATCCATCCACTCGCTAACAGAGGAGATCAAGCCACAGTAGGCTACTGGGAAGAGATAGTGGAAGAGAAAGCCAGGAAGAGATAAAAAGAGAGGGAGAGAGAGGTAGAGAGAGAGAAGGAGAGAGAGAGAGAGAGAGCAGCAGGGAGGGATCATGTTTCAGATGCACTGCAGAATCTGCAGAACCAGCACGATAGAAGTTGGCAAGGTGAATTCCTCCAGGGGTGTGGGCAGGTCGATAATGAATGTGTGTGTGTGTGTGAAAGAGAGTGTGTGTTTGTGTGTGGTGTGTGAGTGTGTGTGTGTTTGTGTGTGATATGTGTGGGAGTGTGTGTGTGCTTGAGTGTGTGTGTGTGTGTGCTTGTGTGTGTGTGTGTATATGTGTGTGTTGTGTATGTGCGAATGTGTGTGTGTGTGTGTGAATGTGGTGGTATTGGTGGGGAAGCTGGGAGTGTAGGGGTCTGCTGGATGTGACCAGTGCTCTGTTGGGGGTAGGGGTGGGGTGAGAATATGGGTTGACTTTGCCCGCCTGCTGCAGAGGTCAGCTTCATGATGGTGTTGTCCCAGACTGCTTTGCTAGGCAAGATTGAACAGACACGGCATATGTTCCATCACCCCTCTAACCCACACACACACACACACACACTTTTTTTACCACTACACTGACTGTCTCTGACCTACTCTGGCTGTCCTCATTGTTCCTTAAATCCATACAGCACTATCCTGTTTCTATTCTACAAATGGAAACAATCAATATGTTTTCAGCGTACAAACGTATGGCAAACGCATGGCTACGGCTTCACTTCTCATGGGCTAAATACCAGAAATGGAACGCCACATTAAATTGTAATTGGATGATGTGCAGTTGTATTTCACAGGTCGTTACATGTATGTACTAAGATACACTGCGATAGTTGACATTTGTTAAGTAAGTGAAGCTCATTATAGCACACACCTTAGCCTCTCTGTCCAGCAGCACTATTTACAAAGCTGTGACATTATTCCTTTGTGTTGGTACACTTGGTTTCACCATCCTCAGTGTGTAAATTACCTCTCCATAATTGGGGGTTACTACCTTACTTACATTAATTATATTAATATGTCCATACCTGCCAACCCTGATATTTTTGTCTCTTTAATGGGATACTACCCCTGTAATTTGAACTATGACCATCCCTGTTTCTGTTTGTTCACCTCTCTCTTTCTCTCTCTCTCTCTCTCTCTCTCTGTCACTCCATTGCTCCCTTCCCCTCCCTCCCACTCTCTCCCTTATGGTCTCCTTCTCTCTCTCTGTTTCGTAGGAAAAGTATACGTTCACTGCCGAGAGGGCTACAGTCGCTCTCCCACCATCGTCGTCGCGTACCTCATGCTCCGCCACAAGATGGACGTGAGGGTTGCCGTGGCAACCGTGAGACACAAGCGAGAGATCGGCCCCAACGACGGCTTTCTGCGCCAGCTGTGCCAACTGAACGAGAAGCTGGCCAAGGAGGGCAAACTCAAGACCAAATGAGAGAGAGAGGGATGCTGCTCTCTCTCGTCATCCCCTGCCCCCCCACTGCCCCCTCTCCTCCTCTGGGGCTCCCCCCCAGTCCTGCCTGAGCTGAACTACCACTGGACTGTGTGGCAACACTAACCTGCACCAGGCCAGCTGCATACACACATGAATACACACACACACACAAACACACACACACACACAAACACACACACAGGTACATGCGTGTGCATGTATGTACGCATACACGCACAAACACAAACATACATATACATACGTATACCTACAGACATGCTCACACACACACACATACTGACACACACACTAGCTTTGTGTGTATACACATAACACATGTATAGTTTATACAGGTACTTACACACAGTTTACCAACTTTATATAATCCTGTAATCATATACAGGTACTCACGCACATGCACACACACACACACACACACACCGTTTACCAACTTTATATAATCCTGTAACCATATTATCATCCTCATCATTATAACTCATTGCCATGCTGGTGCACTAGGGTGGGTCTATGTTATTGGTTCAGTTTAAGGGAAGGGAAGCAACTTGTTCTCATTTTTCCATCAGGTTCTGCTTTGGTCCCAATTACTTCCCCTTTTTTCTGAATGTGACCCCACACGAAAGCCCACTGTTCACTGTCACTGTCCCGCCCCGCACCTGTTAAGCATTCCTAAGATCACCACAAGTAGTGTGTGTCACACCGTCCAATTTTGGAGCTCGAGGGCCCAGACACATGTAGAATTATTGTAGATTATAGCACAACTATCATTCCATAGTTTCCCACTGCCGTACCCCCTTGCCAACCAACACCCCTCCCCCACCTCCACACCCCCATCGGTGTATGTATGGATGGCCACAACCGTAAAGGCACCTAACGAAACTAAACTAAATGAAACGAAACGGGAGCGTCTGCTGTGCTGACCTCCTTAGATAGAGCACCAAGATTTTTCCATCAAGTCACACAGGGTCAGTGCTGTTTTGGGGTTAGATGAAAACTCGAAACCTCCCGAGGAAAATCATTTCTCTCTGTCATGTATTTTTATCTCACATTCTTCTTGAAACTGGGTTAGGTAGTTTAGAATCCTCAGAGGCTTTTCTAGAAATCTGACTGCCTCTGCTGATAGTTTTTGCGGCGATAATTAGCCCTAGAGCCTGACCTTAGTAAGAAGACAAGACAAAAAAAAGAAAGAAACATTCCCCTGCTAGGTTAGAAGTAAGCCCCTAGTCTCGGCCCTGCACACATAGGTATAACAGACAACCTGTGTCAAGGTATGTCAGACTCTGCCCTGCACACATACGTATAACAGACAACCTGTGTCCAGGTATACCAGTCTCTGCCCTGCACGCATATGCATACTAGACAACCTGTGTCCAGGTATACCAAGCCAGTTCTATGCAGCAGTGTGTCATTGCCTCGACTACTCCCATACTACAGATGTCTACTTAAGTCCAGCGCAGTTAGCAGTAAGTTCGCCCATTCCGGTAGAGAGCCACAGCCTTGCCAATGCCAGTTAGTCACTGCCAAGACACACCATTGAAGGACAAGGCCCAGGGTATTAGCTTGTGCTATTTGTAATAGCAAACTCTCCATTACTGTTAAACTCCGACAATCATTTGGACATGTCTCAGTGTACATACAGATATACGATGTTATATACAATTTATAAATTTAAAAATGATAGCTATTTTACTTGAACAATTACAAAGTCAAAAAAAAAAAAGAAAGAAAAAGTTTGATATCCTACCAAAGTCATTCCTACAAAGGTTTATCACATCTAGAGTCCAACCAAATCAAAAAATAAAAAGGAATATTTTACACTAAGGCTTTCTCATGGATTTTAAACTGTATTTTGTATAACTAGCCACTTCTGAACCAAAATCTTTGGTTTGCAATAGGACTCACTGCTATAAAAGAATGAATTATTAAGAAGTACAATTTGTCTTACAAATACTTTTGTGAAAAAAAACAAGTGCATTCTACAGAATAAGCATGTCGGTATTCTGTAGAATTTGTTTTGAATTCCATATTTCAACATTTCTGTTGGAATAAAAAAGCCCCATTCACTGCCATTGTGAGTTGTTTCTCATCAACATTCCCCTCTGTCCAAAGTATACAGAAACGTGTTGAAATAATTGTCGGTGGCAATGGACAGTATGCCATTATTGTAGCACCTAGGAATTAGGTTAGCAAGCACTGAACTTCTTTTTAGATAGCTAAATCACTGTCCACACAAGATCTCCCGTATACCGCCAACGCACCATTCACCTGCTGTTGCCTTGGTTCACATGCTATCCCATTTAGTGGTACTGTGCAGTGTAGGTACATTCAACTTCCCATCAGATTGCAGACTGAAAGCTTTGAAAGGAGAAACAACCTGTTATAGCGGTCTGTCCGTTTTCCTTTTAAAACAGACAACAGTTTCATTTTACACCTGAATACATAAAAACTGCTGTAGTTGTAACAAACCTATAGTTGTGTGTTCTGATCTCAATGGAATGGATGTTAAGTTTGATGGATAGATTTTATGCTGTTTGTTGCTGACTTGCATCGCCAGATAGCCTTTGATGATTTAGTACACTGCTTGGACTGAAACTCAAACTATACCAGCTGGTATTTAGATGATACCAGTGTGTTCTTTCCAGACCACAATGAAGTGAGGAAATACATCCTAATGTATTGAGGAAAAACATTACATTACTACACTCAGTGTTTAATTTCTTTGCCTGTACATCTTTACCAAAAGACATGGCATGGAGTATGGGTTGATGTACTGGGTAAGTGTGTGTACATCATTAACATCAGACATCAGAGTTTTAAAATGGCCTCCTCCCTGAGGGGTGTTTTGTCCCATGTGCGTCTGGCGTCGTGAGGGCAAGACAGCTCAGTGGTGCTGACCTGTAGCCTCAACGAACACTCTGTCCTCCTCACCGTCAGAGAACACTGATGCGGGCCTCCCTCTGCCAGTCTTCTCTGGCTTGACCGCTGGGGTCGCTCCCGTTCGGAATAAGCACACAGCAATACGGGATCGGGCAATCATTAGTTCACCCGCGCCAGATCGATCGGACTTGTGACCACAGGCCCTAGGGCTGATTTGTGTGTTCGCAATGATCTAGGGTCCTCCATAAATCACACATCCCCACTCCTTCTCTCACACACACACATACACACACACACACACACACACGCACACACACTCACACACACTAAACTATTTAAGTTCTGCCTCATGGCACAGTATAGGCTAGTCCCCTTCATGTACATGTACAGATATATACATATAGATATATACATGTATATACATATTAAGTGTTGACATATATGAATGTATAATAAATGTATCTATAATGTATAGATATTATCAGTACATGTGTTACTTGGTTAAGGTAAATATTCAGCATAGTCTCTGTAGCTTAACCTTACATTGTAGAGTTATGACATTCATTAACTGATAATACTGCTCCATACAACATCATCATCATGCCATGAACTTACATATATCATATCGTATATATAGTGCCTGGTTTATATATATATATGTGTCAAAACTATCAAGAAAACATCACAATTCTTGTTCCATGTCTACTTATGTCATTTGTTTTTTTTGTTTTTTTGTTTTTTTACTTGAGTATATGTCAGCAACTGTTAAGATTAATGGTGACGTTGAGCTATGGCTTCGTGTTACAATTGTGATGTTTTAAAAAAGTTTTCATTTGTCCCATTTATAGTAACCATGGTGATGATAATGGATCATTAACGTCAGTATGTCGGTCGGTATGAAGGCCCACTGTGGTTCGCCATGAAGGCTGACCGTCATGGGCTGTCTCCATCAAATCCCACCTATCATCGATGCTGCTTTTCATTGCTGCACAAAAATAAAATGTTTATTTTCTGAGAAACAAATAAATCAAATGATACAATACAAAATTATATAATACACATTCTCTGTAAACATTCCTCTATAATAATCTGGAGACATAGGCTTTGTACAACCTATATGACTGTAGTTCTATATACCCCACAACCTGTGTACCCTTTCACACAAATAATATACAGTGAATCAGTAAGGATAATCCGTGCCAAGAAACACGCCAAAATAAATGACCATAATGTTTACAAACGTTTTTTGAAATGTTAAAGCTTAACTTGGCCCCATTAACTTTTTACGTCATATAGTGACAAGTTGTAAGCATGACTTTTACTAAGTATTTAAAAGCTCACTTCAATCAATTAGGTAGACCATGGTAGACCATTTCTGACTACTACTGCTTCAGGATCTACCACCTCTTTGTGTTGGATGTACTACTGTCAAGGAAATCTTGAAGTCATTGGCTATTACATGACATATTTATGATTGAAGGTATATATAGTTGGGTTTGGGGTGAGTGTTCACTGGTTAGAACATGATTATGATGTCCTCAATTGTGTAGTTGAACATGATTGTACTTAAGAGTGATATTGTTTACAGTGAACACACTCTATAGAGTAGAACATGTCACTGGTGGAAGATTGCAACACTGCCACCAATCGTTGACCAGCTCTAGTTTGCACAAAAATCCTTCAGTAAGTTAATTGTCAATTATACTGAATTAATCCTGGTTATTTAGACTACTTCTTACTCAATCTCTCGCTTTGTTATCTCTTATTTTTGTCCGTAATGACATAACAAGGAAGGTCAGCTTGTGTTTCCTGGTTGCTTGGTGTTTGTACTCTTCTAACAACAGTGTCAAATTCCTTTTTACTGAGCGTAATCTGTTCCAGTTGTTGAACAACAAAATTCCATTTGACTCAAAATAGATTGTTGTTCTATGATTTATTTTTTCCACACACTCCTGTCCAAAACACTATCCTAATTTTAAATGTCTCCTGTGTTTATACAACACTCTTGATTGGGGGCGGCGCCCCAAAACTTGGTTTAGGTGATAACTCGCTCGCACACACACACACACACACAGGAGTTGTGTTACTGCTTCATTTACCTCCACACACACAAAAGCCAAACCCCGGACTGACACATGCCCCCCTTTCCCCCCCCCAGCTTTGGTTTGAGTCCGCCATCTTGGATGCTACAGCAGTCCACGAGACTAGCTCTGTGTGTGTGTGTGTTCTGAGCTAGCTCACCCTCACACGGCAGGTTGAACTGCTGTACATTTTGAAATGACAGCCCCACCGTGAAGCAGGTTGTTCTGACCTCCCCCCACCCCCCCACTCCCCCCTCGTGACGACCGCTTGCACACATCTGTAGAAGATTGAGCACAAGTAACCTCGATGGCCCCCTTCGACAATAATAAGGCACCTGACATGCACTTCCGACCCCTATCCCCTCAAAACACACCACCACTAATGACAATATTGCTTTGATGCTACACAGATGTTTGAAGTTATGAACATTTGGACACTGTGTGGCTCAAGTATTTAGGCATATAACAATGGTGTTGCTGAGTTGATTTTGAAGAATGGTACCAAGTAGGACGGTGGTACGAACAGGGAATGCATTGACACAAAAGGAGCTGTTCTCCCCCACATCCCACCTCAAAGCCTTACACAGAAGACTGATTTTTTATATTTATACTTTTGATTTAACTCTCCACAACTCACTGAGCAGACAGGACAGCTCCTTCACAGATAATAGACACTGTATGTTAAAAGTGCACTTGATTTCAAAATGCCAATGTTATTTTTATTACCCGGGAAAGTTGTTCTTTTTCTCCTTTCTTATGTTGAACAATAAACAGCTTTAAAAAAAAAGAAAACACTTGTGACAAATGGGCTTGTGTTTTGTACGTCTTTGGCTCCCGAAATCACAATTTTCTGTAGAAGCGCTGCCAACTGCAATTTTCCTGTCTTCCGCTTCTCTGGCGATGGCAACACTTTTTGTCTTTTAATGTCGGTGCGGCTCAATTTTGTTTTTGTCACGGGAAGCAATAAAACACAATGCAGAACGCCGGAGGACATATTTTAGCAGAGGTCGTTGCCCAGTGTTGCAATAATAAGTCGTTAGTCACTGGTTTCCTCTCGCTTACGTTGAGACATGAGAGGGGAGTTGTTTCCTAAATGTGCCGCGACGTGGGTTTGCATGACAGCGCCCCATTTCCAAAAGCACGGCCTTGCTTCATATGTTGGGAGCAATCTTTTTCTTTCCACCACACCGCTTGATTACCAAAGAGTTGAGGAATGTCTTCACTCAAGGGGGAAGGATGGGGGGAATGATGAGGGGAGGGGGGATAAAAGAAGAGGAAAAAAATCACAATGGTCTCGTGATTACATCAGGGCACACCGGGACCCCAACTCGCTCTCGGGAGGGACACCTGCATATTTCGGCTCCCTACTGTCGTTATGTCCATCAATATCTGTATCATTACACAAACCAAGTAGCTTGGCTCAGAACACCAGGCCTCACACAGATCCAACAGGACTACGGTAAGCTAATGCTACTAAATCTGTTGTTATTGTATCGAAACTGGATATTCTTCCCATTTGTTCTGGGATTTCACATCTATTGAGTATAATGTGGGTAATTTTATAGGGATTGTGTATAATTTTACAGGCAGGTCACGTGCATAGATGTGTACTCTACATATTTTATTTATATTGTACTGTATATGCCATAAGCTCTCAGGTTTTCACACAAAGAGATATTTTCCCTTAGCCAACAGATGGAGACAAATTCCTTTCAGGTTTATACAGGTTTTTTTTTTTTGGCTGCTCAGTGTCCCATGACCTCTAACCCACTCTTTCTCTCTCCTTTCTTCACTCTTACACACACTCACACATACACACACACACACACACACACACACACACACACACACACACACACACGCACACACACACACACACACACACACACTAAACACAAACACACACACAGTGCTGAGTGCACTGCACAACCAAAAACACTCCTGAGCAGGATAATTTCCTGATGATTTGATGCAAATGGTCTTTGTGGTTTCACAGCATTCAGTGGAGGCACACCTGGCGTTCAGGGACGGAGGGGCTGTCCAGGAGGACCACTGAAAACGCCCGAGTCAATTCAGCTCTGATGCTACAGCCAATCTCCCTCCATGGCCTCATGCACACTGCAATTACCACAGCCCAGCTGCGGGATCCTTCGAGAGGCCTATCTCGAGGCCTCTTCCCCAACACACCAACACACTAGCACTCGCAACTCATGTGCTCAGCCTGAAGTACACACACACACATATCATACACACAATTGCATACACACACACACACACACACACACACACACACACACACACACACACACCTCCACCACACATACACCCCTCCCGACACACATACGCACGCACACACACACACAAACATATATACACACACATGAGGTGAGCGAACTATACTTATCGCATTAAAAAAGGTGGGTGAGCTATGCATATTTTTAGCATATCTGTAACATATCCAGAATATTTGTGATAATAAAAAATGAGAGCATTTTTTTGTAATTTAAAAAAAATGCATAAACAACATTCAAGGGGCATTTACCCTCAGCTCCCTTCACCACTGATCTAGGCAAGATGTCCATGGTCCTACACAGTCAGAGTACTGGCTCCTGTGTGAATGCAGGTGTTGCCGTGTGTGTATGTGTGTGTTGTGAATGTTTTGCACATGGTGGAGTGAGTCTTGCGGAGGCACATTTTGCAACAGAAGGTGTGTGTGTTTGTGTGTGCATGCGCGCGTGTGTGTGTGTGTGCATGTGTTTGTGAATGTGTGTGTAACTGTGCATGTATGAGTGTGCATTCATGTATGCGTGTGCATGTGTGTGCGCATGCGAGGATGCATATGTGGGTGCATGTGTGCGTATGTACGTGTTTGGGTGAGTGCACACATATGCTTGTATCTTTGCTAGCCACTGTCACACACACACACGCACACACACATACACACAGACACAGACACAGACACAGACACACACACACACACACACACACACACACCACACACACACGCACACACACACTGGGCTGGGGCAGGTAAATTGTCCCAGTTATAAAAAACCCACATAAAGCCTACACTGACGCTAAAAGGTAGACTGTAAATCGTGTTTTTAGAGACAAACTGGAATAGCTCATTGTACAAATCCGAATAAATAAGGCTTCTACTTCTGATTTATGCATCTTTAATTCTCAGGAAATCTAGCCATAAATATTTCAGAAATTTTTATTTGAGGACATTTCCATCTACGTTGTCTTGATCTGACTACATTTTCCTTTAATGGACTGTGATTATTTAAACGTACGCTCTTCTACACTTTAATGTTCCCTTTTTTTTTCATGCTCTTTTTTCCCCTCCCCATCCTTCTCTTCTAATGACTAACACATGATGATCCTCACTCTCCTTAATCCTTGTGTCCCGTTCCATGTAACATTCCCATAATGAAGAGAGCGAGCGAGGAGAGGGGGAGAGAGAGAGAGAGTAGAGAGAGAGAGAGAGGGGGGAAAAAAAGAGAGAGAGAGGGAGAGGGGGTGGGAGAGAGTGAGAGAGAGTAGAGAGAGAGAGAGAGACGCACATCTGTGGAACAGTGCTAATTATTGGGAAATATCGGGGAAAACGGGGCTGGAATGGATACGTTTTCAGATCCCCTTCCAAGCGCCTGTGCCCGCAGTGGTGTTGCTCGTTTCATCTCCGCGTGCTCTGTTGTTTTACTGTGCACTGGCGATGCTGCGGGGCCTGAGATTTATTAAGGAAACTGTCATCTCGAGAAATAAAGCAATATGGCTGCCCCGCGTCTCACCACCACCACCGGGCCGCCTGCTAGCCGTGAAGGTGGCGGAGGGGAGCTCTCGAGTTATTTACAAAGAAGAAGAGGAGGAAAAAAACAAAAGATGAAAAAAAAAAAATCGAAGAGTGACTGCAAGAACGCCGCAACTTGTCCTTTGTTTTTTTTTGGGGTTTTTTGAAAAAGAGGAGCGGAGTGGAGCGTATCTCCGGCACAGCAGGAGATCTTGTTTTGTCCTTTTGAAAAGTTTTTCGTTTGATTTTGCGCTGTGAAATATGAAGGCCTCGCACGCTCGCGTTCATCAAGGGGACTAATAACGGTGTAGGTACTTGCAGAAGAACAACTTCAATGTGGGAGTTCAAACAAAAGTGACCTCAAATTACCCCCAGACACAAACTTTACATGACAAGAGAGAAGTTTGTGCTATTGTGGTCTTGTGGCATCAAGAGCCCAATGAAAGACAGAAAATAAATGAAGCCGGGTCTTGAAGAGACCCGCTCATGAAGAGACCCTGCATGCGGCCTCAATATGCTGCATCCGGGGTCAACCATAAATCACAGTTTTGTGGGGTTACGACAAGGCAGCATGTCAATGCACGCAGGCTCGCTCTGTTGTCTTAGAAGAGGCGATACCACCCACAGATTAGAACGCTTTAAAAGCACAGCCACATAGGCCTCTCATGCGCGAAAAACATTTCTTTCATAAGGCCTTTCAAACACCATCTTGACATTCACCAGCCAACAGGAAAAAGGTTCTCTGGTGAAGCCTTGGGTGTCAGTGCGGTCGTTGGTCAAAAGGTTCAATGCAATGGTCTGATGTATGTATATGCAGTAAAGCCTATTCATTAACATAAATCGTGTAGTTAGTTTGATTAGCTTCACCCCATACCTGTGACGGAGGTGATGGCGGTAAAGGGGAGGGGAGGGGGGGACTCTAGTCAAACAAAAGTAACCCTTGTGTGACACAAGCCTGGGGCCTCAAGCATAATAGTAAAGAAAGCTGTGAAAATAGCAACACTAATGCCATATCACCTTCCTGTCAGACATGTTGGCATTTTCACTTACCCATGACAAATCTATTACATAGGGAAACATAATGGTTAAGTTACATGCAAGCACAAAACGTACACACACATATACATGGCACACACACACACACACACACACACACACAACCACACATACACTTAACCAATGCCATACCCACTTCCATTCATCTTAACGCCAATATACACGCAGTCTAATGTACACAAAATGAAATATGTGGTGTTTATGGTCGCCGTCTCCCCTTCACAGGTTTGTTTTCACCCCCTAGGCTGCTCCAGATCTTTCTAGAACACACAATGCGTGGATGGGGCCGATGTTCATCCGCATTTAACCCCGTCCTGATAGGCGGCAGCCTGACCTCCTTTTTTATTAGCCCTGCTGATAATTGGCCTTCGCTGGATCAGATATGTGGACCCCAGATTATTTTCACATGCTTGTTATCTGCTTTTATGAATCCTTGTGAAAAAAGCAAAACTTGTGAAGTGTTTTTCAGGAGAATGCTATTGAAAAAATACCACCCCCCCAACCCCCTCTCTCCCCATCTTCCACCTCCCCACCCCCTTCCTCTCTATTGAGCCCACAAAAATTCCTGCATGTTCAGCAGCTGACTCTGTTTATGCTTTCATGGTTAATTAACACACCTTCCTTTCGTTTTTCTGGGAAACTATGACATTCCGCTCCAATGTGCTGGAGCTTGTTGGGAAATGAGTCTCTGTGATAGCTTCCTGTCAACAAAAAAAAAACCTCTCAGAGCAGAGCACAAGTCAATATATATGGCCCGGCGTCTGCCCCACCTTACCGAACCTTTTGATACACCAGCCGAGGCTGATGTTTGGAGTTTTATGAATCACATTCTGCCAGATGTGCAGGGGATGCGATCCGCAGTACGACACAGGGCCCCTGCTCCATAAAAGTCCCACGTTTTCCAGTCTTGAGGAACATGAGACACACTGCGCTTCTCACTGTTGTTATGCCGTACCACCTTCTCACGCTTCTGTGGAGGTTTCATGAGAATATATCACGCAGGGGGGAAACACAGTACACAGCCTGTTTCCGAAATACCAGTTAACATCAGATCCTCTACAACATATTGTACAGAGTGCACTCTGGTGGTGCTGCAGCTGCCTTTTCTCTGCGAACTCCATCATTCCAGGCGTTTTTTTTTTGCCCACATATGGATGTACCAGAGTTTCGATGTCATAATCGCCCCGGTCGGACGGGCCCTGTCACCAGCCTCCCCTACGGTGACACGCACGACCCTCTCTGGGTGACAGCGCATTTTAACGGTGGGCCAATAAACATCGTCTCCATTTCCAGTCTTCCATTTCCAAACCATATGGCGATAATCCCACTTTTTGCGAGGCCCTGCCACAGCTGCCCAGCCGCATATGCAGCCGCGCAGCACATGCAGCAGGCAAGCAACAAGCTGCACTAAGCCCCCACTGCGCCAAGCAAGGTTAAGCAAACACTGGGCCGCATAATTTATGGCCTATGCATAATGCAGTCTTGTAAACCAACAGCGTTTGCATTTAACGAATAACGCTGACAGGGAACATCATGTGCACCGTGCACAGGTCACAATGGGAAGAGACAACGCCAGACCAATTAGGGCTGAGTTTTGCGGGGCCATGGGAAAAACTGAGTCCGTTTTTGTTGCTCTGTTGAATTTCACTTTCAGAAAGGCCCCCTTGGATACAGTCCGATAAAAAGCTTTTAAAGAACTGGCAGTCTGGATTGTACAAAGCGTAAACCATGAACGGAGGACATTGTCAAAAAACTAATGTTGAAATGCTTGAATGACTCTCTTCTCTTTTTTTGTTTTTTACAGAAATAATGTCACAATAAAGTCAAAGTTTTCCAACCATGGCAGTTGCGTGCAGAGCCCTTGTTAGTCCCCAATATCCCAGCGGAACATTTCAACTCTTACCCGATTTGGTGATAGACCATTGGTGGTTCCCATCATGTCTTTATTTTTACTCATTCCTCTATTGGAATCAATGTCAGTGCCCTAACCTACCACCGTGTGAGAATGCCTTGTTAAAAATAAGGAGGCCGGTGGAAAAGTGGTGCGTTTTCGCAGTGAATAATTTGCCTGGTAATTACGGGACTTGCTAAAAATAGCACCTGCGGCAGGCTGGACTGACAGTGTCGGTGCTGGATTAGGGAGAGCGGGTGGTTAGCATATGGGCCCTGCGGTCGGGTCAGGTCTGCCCAGGCTCCCGAGAGAGAAACCACAGCTGAAGTTTGCGTCGGTACCCATAAGCAAAATGAGAGCTTTGGGGATGTGAGGCGGCTTTTTGGAAGAGCAGGCACTGTGCCGTGTGTGCTTGTCCCCGACCGAGAAGAAGAAGAAGAAGAAGGCTGGTGTTGCTGGTGTTCCTCACAAAAAGAGAAAGAAAAACCGCATGTGTCTTGTTATCCTGATCTCAAAAACAGGTGCAAAAAAATTGCAGATGCTAGCAAAGCGCTGCGGGTGCCAAATGTGGTCAACCCCTTTTTCTTATTCTGACCCTAATTTGATTTTGTCATCCCCTGTTTTTTGAAAAAGCAAACAATTGCTCTCAGAGAAGGCCCCATAAATCAGGACACAGTGGACACATTCATCAGGCTCCCCACACACGGTACAGGGACTCTTATATCTTCCTTAGGCCATAAAAAACAACTAAGCAGTGCTCTCTCTACTGCAGCAAATACGCTCAATGTCAATCAGTAAGGTCAGTGTATGTGTATGTATGTGTGAGTGTGTACGAAACACCAAATGACCTTTCAATCACCCTTTTCTATACAATACATCGATCTGGTCTGTATCCAATTAGGATGGGATCTTTTTTTTTTTTTAAATTGTGACAGGACTATCCGCCAACCACATGGCTCTCCTGGACCGAACCGGTCTCTCTTGTGGTCTTGTAACTACAATCTTGCAGCATTGCTAAATCCTCTACTTTAAATGAAAAGGTGCAGATGCAGCATTTCCACTGCAAAGAGCGTGTGCGTATGCACAATGTTAATAAATCAGATCTGAGCCTCTGGATGCAAAGACGGAGGTGCGGGGGCGTTGGCGAGGGGGGTGCGAGGAAGAGCAGACAGAGAGAGAGAGAGAGAGAGAGAGAGAGAGAGAGAGGCGTCCAAGGAAATAATGTGTGTGCAGTTACAAATGTGTGTGCACTTGCATATGCATAAACAAGGCCCAGGTAGTTGAGTGCAAGGTTATTGCTGCTTACCTCATACAGTGCCTGGGGCCTCCTGAGGGGGTGGGGGGTTGGTGGAGGGGTTGTTTGTTGCTCTTTCTCATAAACAAGAGGCACCAGCTAACGTTTACACTTTATCACCGGCACCGCCGTCCCCATCTGTATTCTGAGAACAGACAGAGATCAAAGATGGGCAGGCAGGTCCCCATATAAATCACAGCTAGATTGCTATTTTCTGCCATTGGCAAACTATTCTGAAATTTTACATTGTCACAGAAGAGGGACTGCGCTCTCCAAGATTACATGTTTGTCTACAGTGCATGCTGGGTGGAGTAAGGGCCCTGTCTTTATTCATGACACTAATTAGCTGCTATGTCATTCCATTATGCCCTTTGAGAAAGAACACCACACAAAGCAACTTACAGGGGAAAAAAAATCTTTTTTGTGCATGACTGAATGGGACAAAACTATACGTCTGTCACAGAGTACTGTATTGTTTCTTGTATAGGCAACCGCTGTGCCAAGTTGGGGGAAAAAAAAGCTTTGAGATTGTTCAGAGAAAGTAACCCAGGTCTCCCCCAAATGCTCGGCTGAGCAGCGGGGGGAGCCAAACGAGGGTTTTTTAAAATGTGGGTTTCATCAAGTCAAATGAGCCCCACTATGTGAACCTGCGCGACCAGCCAGATTACTGTTGGTCTGGATTTATCATAAATTCGTTCCCTGTCAGTCTTGAGAGGCGGACTGCTTTGTTTATGTGGCATGCACGCCGTTCAGGCTCTGCGTTGTAAGAAAAATAGCCTCTCCCTCACCGAGAGAGCCTCTCGCCGAGTCTGGATCACATTTGAGCGCTTTTATTTATGCTCAAGCTGTTATCATGATAAAACGTGCCCAGAGCCGGTGTTTTCTCTTCGGGAAGCCAAGGTACCTAAATCCGGCCGAGAATGACAGGGAGCGAGCGCGAGGGTACAATCAGGCCGGCCCTGTGGCCGACAGCATGCGCGTTACTATCCTGCATGATGACAGCAGTTGACGATGTCAAGCTGCATGTTTTTGTTGTGTTTTTTGGAGTGTGAGCGTGTGTGTGTGGGAAGAATGTGTTCTCCCTGTGTTACTGTGTGACCCAGTTAAGATGTGATGTGATGTGATTTTTTGCTGTGCTGAATGGTAAAATAAACAACTAAGTAGTAACTTCTATGGCAGATTTTATTTATTAAAGAAATTAGCATTGCTTTTGCATGTGGTTTAGGCTGTTACACCTGCCAGTGTTTTAAGCAGGACTGAACTGAAGTTTGCATGTGAATGACCTCTCCAAGCTGTCTGTGTGTCTGTCTGTAGCACCAAGGATACAAATGGCCACTTTGATGACTCCTGCATTTGAAACAGTAAAACAATTTTGTTGTCAAATTTAAAAATAACACAAATTAGCCTGGAAGTCCACTGAAACATCTGCAGGTGTGTTGTGTTACATGTGACCTCATGAAATGTTTGACTGTCCACCTCAACGTTTAGTTGTTTTCTTTCCCTCAAGAGGGCAGTATTTGTACAACAGAGTGTCCTCCGTGAGTGGTGCTTGGAAATGACAGCCACAAGCCCACCAAATGTTACTCTGTGAGACTACCAAAACCTCTCAGCTTTAGCGGTGAAGTCTAGCATAACCTTATCTGACCAAGCACTGTGAAATTGTAAATAATAAATTGATTTAATGACACAAAAAGCAGTATAAATCATATTTGGGAAAATAACCTTCATGTATATTTATTTCTAATATTATACTTGCTAAATTAATTAATGAAAAAGAAACGTTTGTTTACAAAGTTATAAACTGATATTAAACGCAGTATAAAACGTTTCAAATTAACAAAGCAGCAAGAGTGCTGACAGTGAAGGCTCACACCTCATCCCCCTCCTTCCCATTTACCCCCCCACCACAAGCCCTCTCCCTGTCAGTTTCTGAATGAATTGGTCAGAGCGGATCCCTCCCACTCTGTGTAAGTTAATTGTCAGTTTTTTTTTTTTTTTTGCGAAACCTGAAGTACTTAAACAGCGTGAACGCCTCACACATGGGCGGAATTGTTCAAGTTGTTCAGCAAAACATCCGATAGATTCTCTGCGCTCGGGCGTCTACCGATAAAGCATGCAGGTGTCTGTGGTTATGGGCTACTCCGGTGCGCTTGTGCTGCTGCTGCTGCAGGGATGTTGTACCGCTGCACGGGAATGGGGGGCTTTAAAGAACGATGCTACAGAAAGAATACCAGAATACACCGATGAAACGCCGCCAGTGGAGCGCCAAACACAGACACTCAACAATAATACAATGAATCGTCCCAAAAACTCCGGACGGATATCGTCTGCTAACTCACCTACTTATGGTAAGATCCGAAATAGTCCATCTTGACATATAAATTTAAGATTTATGGTTTTATCCTATAGCTCATTTGGGACACGGAAAAGTTAATATTTCTGTCACGTTCTGTCAAGCTTTCTTCATAAATATTTTACTTTTGGCGTTTTGCGACATGTGAGCGTTTTGTTGGGTTATTTAATTGTTTACGCCTGTCAACCAGTTTTGAAGTTTGTAATGTGAATTCTCTTAGATCGTGACCTTTACCCGACCACTTTAACCCATAGAACGTTTCGACTATCCCAATTACTTTAAGAACAGTAAAGTGTTTGTATTAACCTATAAACTATGTATACATCAAGTCAGTAAGAGCACGCTGGGTGCGCGTCTTCACCTCTAATTACAAAAAAAATGACTGCAGATATTTTGAGATATTGTTCATACATTTTTAAAAATATATTAGAGAATATTTAAAACTGTTACTTTCAACTGTGAAATGTGGTCTACTTCACACTAATCCTGGCGTTAGCATAACAAAAAGAAGAAAAAAAGAAAGGAAAGCAAACTTAACCTGCATGTGGGTGGCCAGATTACCCAGTGGTGTTGAGAAGAACCTTTTTTCCACTCTTTTAAAGATCATTAGAAATCTGACGGCCAATGGGAGTGAACTCATCCCGGGCATTTGCCTCACCGATATTAAGCTGTTATGCACATGAGCCATTGTTGCTCATGGTGCCAACATAACTTCTGCCCAGGCTTCTCTCACCACTGCATGTTGATATTATGACGGCTGTGTTGAAAGCCACAAGTAGCTGTTTTCAAGTGGACTGGGCTAAACACACACGCACACTGGAAACCTCACCATTTCCAATTAAAGCCTGTTTTTGCCCTCGCACAACAAGTAAGGCAGCAAAGTTAAGCAAACTGAGGTGGGAAGACTGCCCTGCGGAGTGATGCCTGATGTGAAGTTGAAGTAAAGGGCTTGTATGCCTGTGGTTTTCATCTTCACGCAAGCTCAAGTGATACACTTAACGGATATCATGTTTTTTAGCTCTTCTTTTGTGGCATTTCCCCTCTTTTAAACAATTAGTCAAGGTCTGCCTCTTCCACAACCATTTAATTGCAACAGCCTGTTTGGGAATGGGTCTGAAATGCCAGAATCTTTTTCTGAGGGGGAATTTCTTCAGGGTATTTTAGAATTGCTGTTTAAATACCGTGCGGCTTTGGAGAATGACTCCCACCTGTAGCCAGTAAAGGTTGTGCTGAAACCGAGCCCGCTTATTTTTGTTTGCTGGCAAATAATTTGGCTTGTTACTTTTCACGGCACCTCTCACATACACATCCTTTTGCTACAGCACATACACTGACAAGAACTGACATACACAAACTCACACACAAACACACACACGCCCACACACACACATACCTACGCACATCCGCACACAAGCAAAACTAAATACTTCATAATGACACATTGATTGCACACACTAATCAGACACATACAGTTTGTTAATCAAGCCAAGCATCTTCAAGTTGCCCACCAGATGAAGATGACCAAATATGTTGAAGTATTTGCTCTCCAAACGATGGGAGATAAAGACCTTTCCGTGAGGCTTAGTTTATACAAGCAGACAACCAAACCCAGGCTTTCTGCTGATATTTAAGACAGAATCACGGAATAAGTTTTAAATATCAGCAACATTCCAAAAACTTGAGCCGTGCCCTTCACGTAAATTAAATTACAGCAGACTCATATGGGAATGTTTTCTCTGTGTTTGTGCAAACCATGTAAATGTTGTGTCAGACATGCAACAATAATAGCAACAACAACACAGAGAGAGAGAGAGACTGAGTGAAAGAGAGAGGGAGAGAGAGAGCGACAGATTGAGTGTGTGAGAGAGGGACTGAGTGAGTGAGAGAGGGGAGGACTGAGAGAGAGAGAGAGAGAGAGAGAGGGGAGACACAGGGAGAGATAGAGAGAGAGAGAGAGAAAAGACAGACAGAGAGAGAGAGAGAGTGAGCAAGAGAGAGACTCAGTGAGTGAAGGAGAGTGAGAGGGGTCCATGGCTCAGTGGTGACGTTTGAGCTTGCAGGGGGGTCATGCTAGATATGCTGACCTCTCCCTGGCTCTCCTCCAGATCCTCCCTGCTCTCACCCTTCTGCTGAGCCTTCATAAAACACAATATCAAATTCTCTGCGAGCGATGGGGGTAAGGGGGAGGGGCAGGGAAAAAAAGTAAGTCATCATACACATAAATCCTTTGTTCGCCTGTGCAAAGAAAAGCCGCAGAAAGAAAACGGATCCTGGGAGAAGCGTATCGTTTCTTCATGTCACACTTACCCTGGCCCTGTGAAACAGTGAGGTTGGACACTGTCAGCAGAATAAATTACATCTAAGCGCTGGGTGAATTAAAGAAACATTTGGGAGGAGATACGTCTTCATTTACGAGTTGTACTCCCTTTCGGCAAATGATGGATTTTTAAATCGTGTCTTTTGTTTGAAAGGAGAGATTTAAAAGAAGGAGAGCAATCCAGACCGATTAATCAAACTAAACGCATGATCAAGCTTTGGAGCTGGTCACCGAGATATTAAGTTGTATTGCTTTGACTATAAAAAAAAAAAAAAAAAACAATTCACTTGAAGCATTCCCAAAAGACCTCTGGATTAGGTCCTATCTGCATACAGTCAAACCTAAATCTTTTAAATCTCACATTTTGTTAAATTAAAACCTCATACTCTTAATGACTTGGGATTGCTTAGAATTAATTACCCTGTCCTACACAGACACATTTCCCAAGTCTAATATGGAGTTGTTGGGGCCGGGCAGAAAGCCACATGATTAAAATCTCCTCTTAATCTGATACACATTTTCCTGTGGTGCATGATTAGTATTCAGCATTAACATTTGTTAAACGGAAATTCACTGAGAAACTTTGTCTTTGATAATCACAGCGCCCTTTCAAGTCGGCTTTTAAAAAATATGGAAAACAAATGTTCACAAGACAATATGGAATGCTCTTGAAGATACAGATTGTATGTCTTGGTAATGACATAACTGTGATACATCATCCAGTTCTGGGAGTTGTCATCGAGTCCCTTGCCAGTCCTAATCCTCTCTGTCTGAACCTCTCTATCGCTCTCCGTGTCTTGCTCTTACACTTAACCAAATAAGACATGTTTATGAAATACTGGAAAACACAATACTTATGGTGGCATTAAACTCAATAACATGGATCCTTCTCTTTGTCTTCCCATCTTCCCCTTCTCACCCTCTCCCCCTATCTGTATCTTCGTATCTTCTCTTTGTCCTTCCTTTACCCTTCTACTCCTACCCTGCTTTCTGTCCTCCTTCTCCACCTCCACCTCCACCTCCTCCTACTCCACCACCTCCTTCTCCTCCTTTCCTGTACAGCGGCGTCAGAGATGACCTGCAACGAGCTGCGGTCCACCCGGTACATCACCGACGGCTTGTGCCGCAGTGCCAAGGCCGTGCGTGAGCTGGTGTGCTCGGGCCAGTGCCGGCCGCCCAACGCCATCGGCGGCAAGTGGTGGCGGAGCAGTGCGTCCGACTACCGCTGCGTGCCCGCCCACGCCCGCACCCAGCGCGTGCAGCTGCACTGCCCCAACGGCCAGACGCGCACCTACAAGATCCGGGCGGTCACCTCCTGCAAGTGCAAGCGCTACACCCGCAATCACAACCAGACGGACGCCAAGGAGGCGGCCCAGACCGGCCAGAAGGCCCGTCGGAACAACAAGAAGCTCACGCGGCAGGGTCCGGGCCGGGGTCGAAGCAAAGGGCCGGCGCTGACCAGCAACTCGTACTGAGGGGGAGCACCAGGAGGAAGTGGAGGCGTTTCTATTTTTTGTGAACTGCTTCAAGAGAGAGAGAGAGACAACGTTTGAATAAAGATGAAACAGAAAAAGGGACATGCATATTCACACCCACACACACGCGCATGCATGCTCAAACACTTTGCACATGAGCAGATGCCCACACACACACACACACGCCAAACTGACCACAACTGACATTCTCAGTCACTCACTCACTCACTTAATCATTCACTGACACATATACGCACACACACACACACACACACCCACTCACCCACAAACACACACCCAATGTGTAACCGTCCAAACGCCACTCCTTGTTTCCAAGGAAAGCAGAGATAAGAAGATTTTGTAAGCTGCCTTTTTAAAAACTGTTTTCTTTGGACTGGCATGCAAAGCCCCTTTCTCACCTGTTATTTTACTGTACATGTCTCTTTCCCGACGTACTGCCAACTCTCCCCTCTCCTCAGCCCGCTAGACCTATTGTCTTTAAGTAATAAGAGTGCACAAAGAAAAAAAACACTTTGGGACATTATTGGAAAGCTCACAAAGGAACAGTCTACAGTTTAGGGAATTTCATGTTTGGAATATAAATGTCCAAGTGAGGTATCCCACCGTTTATTTTTCCGACAACAAAGAGGAGAGAAAACTGGGTAAAAGCCTGTATGCCTAATTTGTTGTACCCACACTGACAGAAACTGTCCAAAAAACCTGCAGATGTAGACATTGGAGAGCAACGAAAGGGCCACGACAGAGAAAGTCCTTTTTCACCTCCATTCTGTTCCTGCCAAATCAAGCGTCATCCCAGCGTGAACACTGGGAGCAAACATGGGTACAAACTGACCAACCCAAAGCAAAAAACCCCTGGGCTTGGGGGTGGGAGGTGTGTGTGTGTGTGTGTGTGTGTGTGTGTGTGTGGAGGGGGGGTGCATACTCCAAACCAGACAAGAACTGTGCTGCTCCACCACCACAGGTGAAGCGTGTGTTTATGTAGCTGAACTGAAGTCATCCCCACCAGGGAATGGCCCCACTGTGGCGTTTGGCTGCCTGAGGGTCTCGGACCCTAATGGGCCGCTTCTGCTGACAGATCCATGAAGCGTAACATTCTTAACCTGGGTCACCGCGCCGAGCAGAGCTGCGCCGCGCCGCACCGCGCCTCCCTCAAGACATGGCCCGTGGAGAGCTATCTGCTAACGCTAATCCACATTGCTGGACTGGTTGGGGGGGGGGGTGGGGGGCTGAGCAATTCCCACAGCCTCCATAACAACCTTACAGGACCTGTCAGAAGGAACCAAAACCTATTACCAGTGAGACAGAGTGGGAACAGTTGTGTCAGCACTCCACCATAGAGGTCCTTCAGGGCCCTCGCGAGCTGCGCACGGGTATTCCAGTGACTTGTCCTAATTACTAAATGGTCCCATTCCTGTGTTTAGCATTTGAGTCATAAAAAGCCATTTCCTCTTGACATGGCCAGTTCCTGTTTGTTGGAAAGGGGCAAAATTAGGCTCCACATGTGCGCGTGTGGAGGAGTCTGCAGCAGTTGTGGCAGTGGTTACCTTGAGGGCATAGCACTGGGGAAGCTACGCCCCCTCACCCCCCCCCTCTGCTTCCCCAGCTCACTGTAACTCATTTCAACTGGCTTGGCCAATCACAATAGCTATCAGATTCCAATAGCCCACATACTACCCTGTGTGAACTCTCAGTGTGAGGACAGATTTCTGTCTCTCTCTCCCTTCCTTTCTCTCTCTCTCTCTATCTATCTCTCCCTCTTTCTCTCTATCTGTCTGTCTGTCTGTCTCTCTCATCCACAGAATTGACCACATGAAATGTAGCCCAGAGCCAAAGTCAAATATGAACAGCTTGTTGATACACCAGGGTGACACAGTATGCCGACCCAAGGGAAAGGCACAGAAACGTGAGACCGTGCCAGACAAAGTCAGATAGTGTTGGCATTAACATCACACCACACGCAACACTCCAACGCACATGAAACCACACACATACAAACACACACAGTCTCATCGTTGACCTGCCCTCAAGTATATTTTATGAAGAATATTTTGGATGTTTCCGTACATTGTTTTGAGCCCTAATGTTTTTCACTCGATTGCTTCCATATCGCTGCTCTCCAAACAGTGCTGACAATGTTTGCTTCTCTCTCAACTGTGTGTTTGAAATAGCAACTGGAAGGGATCTTTATTGTCTGAGACAGAGTTGCTGTGTATAGTCTGATTGTACATAATGTACCTATGTGATCTGCTGGAGAGGGTCCCTTGAACTCTCCAAAGGAAGGATCCACCTCCACAGAGACCCCTAGAAGGACTGTTACAAAGAATGAACTGCGTATTTATTTTTCATTTCTACATTTAAATTATTTATGCAACTTTTTTTGTAGTAAATAATAGCCATTATTGTACAATATAAAATGAATAGTGAAATTCCTAACATAAAAAAGAGTACATGAATAAACTAAAGCAAAGTATATTTGAAAGGAAAAAAAATGGAGTCTGTTATCATTCTTTTTGCTGCCGGTGCTTTGACAGTGCCTTTCTCCAGCATGCCTTTCCTAGCAAACCACCCATGTCTCTCAATAGCGTTGCCATAAACAATGTTTTAGCAATTAGGAAGTTGGGGTTTTACTATTCTTTAGCATGTCTAGCCAGGCCTTACAAAAGGCGAGAAAAAGAGGACTTTACACTAAAAGAATTCATGTCCGACAGAAACTGACTCGCAGTCACAACAGCAACACTGCTTTTGCCTGGTGTGGTGAACTGGATCCACACACTGCCATTCAACCATTTGTTGATGTAAGCCCTTTTAAGCCCTCTGCATTTCCTCAAGACCTAAGTCTCACGTTGTGAAAGCGATTCAGGCGCACAAACTTGTCTTATTCCACTTAATCTTGATGCCCCCCTATGTTTGTCGTGTGCGTTACACACTTGAGCGCTACACGTATTCACTCATGGTGGAACTCCCACAACACAGCTAACTGGCTCCAGACGCCAGAGTACACAAAACTCAATGAGGTGTTTATGTTGTAATTTATACAGTTAAACATTCCCCCACACTTGTATATAACTCATGGCAGTTCTTTGGGTAAAAAGTCAAAATAAATTGGTTAAAAAAATAAAAAGGAAAAAGAAATGCTATGGAAACTATCTTCTAGGCTAAATTCTTTTCACTTTCTTTTTTTTTGTCCAAGTTCTGCCATTGGCTAAAGGTTGACATTTAATCTTATATGGGATCATCCATAACAGCCATTCCCAATATCATAATCAAGCCATAGCCACTTGACATGCCATGCTCTCGCTCTCTCAAACACTGCTGGCAGGAACAAACCTTCCCAGTAACTCAAGAACAAGTGCTGGGGCGCGACGCATGAGTAGTACCTAAATAAATTGATGCTGACAAAGCATCTGCCCTTGGTTACGGCGCCCGGACAGAGTCATTACGCACCAGTGCCCTGGCACAGTCTTGTACCGCTTGTGAGGAACACAGGGGTGCCTGGGAGGTCAGACAGGCCCTGGTCCCTTCAGACGCTGCTTAATGCGACTGAGGGTGAGTCCTTTTTTTTACGACTTATACTATACTATGCCTCCTTCAAAGGCCCTGATGTGGCACGCAATCCCCTGGAACATAAAAGAGACCCTTGAGAGTGCAGGTGAGAGGCAGACAGACAGTTTCATGGGCATGAAAAGCCCCATGGCTCAGGTCCACTGGTTATCATGGTAACCCCAGTGGGAACCTTGCATGGCTCGCCAACAGCCTCTGTTCATCACAGCTCAGCCCAGCAGAGCTCAAATATGTTGACTAAACAAGGTCTGTGAAACACAAAACAGCACAAAACTCTGAGCTGCGGTGTGATGTGTTAAAGTGTAAAGGGGGCAAACACAGTCTGGTAGACAAACAGTCAAAAAAAGGGATGAGAGATTTCATGTGGTATGGTGGACTGGTGTATGGTGCAACACCCATTTTTTATGGCACGCAACGGAAGTGTTATTCACTGTGGTGACGTAACTTGATTAATAAATGCATGACTGTAAATCCCAACAACATCTGTTGCATAACAGCCCCATTTTGAAGAAATTGTGTGAGTGGTTTTTTTGTTTTTTCCCAGTCCATCCATTAAACCAGTCTTGCAACTTTCTTTAGCTTAATTACAGCTGCAGAGATACACAGAAACAGACACACAAACACACATGCATGACTGCACTCCCACATGAGTGTGCGCACGCACACACACACACACACAGACACAGACACACACACACAATACTGCCTCACCATTAGGGACACTAGGGCGAATACCTCTGATCAGCTAAAAAACCTCAAGTACTCTCCGCATTGCCTTGGCACGTCATATTTCTTCCCTGGCTGACGCAGGACTCATGTAAAACTTAAGACGCGCCTCTCGCAAATGCACGTTACGGGCCCCCGCTTGGTCCTTTGATCTTGCCCTAACAGCACGGTCAAATGTCTCGTTTCAACAGGGCGCACACCATTATACCGTGCAGCCTCTGCCAAGATGCTCCTCAAGGAAGAAAAAAAAAAGAAGAGAAAGAAAGAAACAGAACAAATAACAGAGGAGTAAGGCAGCCACTTGTGTGGCTCTCTGACTGTCAACACAAAAAATGCAACTCATGTTTTGCCAAGCGCATTTCATAAAAAAACAAACAAAAAAAAGTGTATGTTTTCTTTGTTGCAATAGATCGAGTATCACCTTTTGAAGATGATCAGCTGATCTACATGTCGATGGTGAGTACCATGTGTTTGCTGCACAAACAGGCCAGGCCGGACCGGCCCAGGTCCCCTCTGGTGACGATTACAGCACAAACAGAAACAAACTGGAGGAGACAGTCATAGCATGCAATACACTTTTGGCTCATTCAAATCAGCGATGGGCTTTTTGCTTGCAAACAAATCTTTTAAATATTATGTTTCCTGGTGGGCCGCCTGCACAATTGCTTAACTGCTTTTGAAGACATCCAAGGGCTATTCATTTTCTTTCTCTCTCTCTTTTTTTTCTCTCTCTCCCCCCTCTGTGTCAAGGGTGGATCGTTTACCGAACACAGACTATTTTCATTGCAATAAATGCTTTTTTGGAGGCATTATCGAGGATTACGTAAAGACCAGAGACACTGCTGTGCCCCGATCCGTGCACCTCTCCCATACTCCAGCCAAAAAAACGCTCCGCTCCACTCCGCTCCACTCCGCTCCGGCATCGGATCGGATCTCGTTCCCCGGCTCGTTCCTCCGCACATGTGTGTGCCGCGACAGCGGAGCTCCAGAGAGGATGTTTGTGTTCCGCAGGGTGCCTCCCTTTCTCTCTCAGGTCATCCGCGCTAAAGAGTGCCGAGTGAAATCCAAAACAGAGTCGAGCTTTGGCATGGGCTGCAGGGGCACGTGGAATCGCACAAGTTTAACTAATTTTGCCTGTTTTGCGGTGGACAAGTCTGGGCTGTAGCAAAGGAGTGGGGTGGGGTGAAGTGGTGTGTGTGAGTGTGCGTGTGTGTGTGTGTGTCTGTGTGTGTGTGCGTGTGTGTATGTGTGTGTATGTGTGTGTCTGTCTGTGCGTGTGTGTGTGTCTGTGTGTGTGGCAACAAGGCAGGGGATTTGAGTGGAGGCGTTGAGGGAATAGACTCAGGCCCTGAGGCGAGACTGGAAGAACTGACCGTGCACTTCCATACGAGCCTCCCGAGGAACGGCTGGACGCTGTTTGGACTTACCTCATATTGTTAGTAGGCCCACAGTTACACCTTGGCAAGAGGCAGGGGGTGCAAAGGGCTGGTCGTAAACTGCCCAGCGTGAGGGCGGGTGGGTGCCAGCAGCTGGGGTTGTTGTGGTGTGGTGTAGGTTTGGGGGCGGATGTTTCATCGGGGGGCAGGGGGGTAAGGAGGTGGACAGTAGCATCGTGGGTCACCCACATTCAATGAGGCATGTCTGACCAAGGGAGAGTGGGGGGGTGGGGGGTGTGGGGGGGCAGCGGAATGTGAGCGAAGCACATGTTGTGAGAGGAAATGAAAGGGAGAGGACAGGAGAAGGAAAGGAAAGGAAAAGGAAAAGGAGCAGAGATCTGGAGGGAAGAAAGAAAGAAAAAAGAGAGAAATAAAAGAGAGGAAACAAGCTGGTCAATAAACAAACACAAACAACAAATAACCACAAACAAAAATGAGCTTGCGGCGTCATGGGGAGCACTTGCCTTCAACTCTGTTGTCACCATTTGGAGTTAATATCGGAGGACAGCCGGAGAGAAAAAACACACATTAATTCACCCGCATGCGAGCAAATAAACGGTCACAGCCCAGAACAAGCTTGTTGTTCTGTGTGTGTGTGTATCTGGGTCTATGTGTGTGTGTGTGTGTGTATATGTGTGCGTGTGTCTGTGTGTATGTGTCTGTGTCTGTGTGTTTGTGTCTGTGTGTGTTTCTGTGTGTATGTGTCTGTGTTGGTGCATGCATGTGTGTTGCAGCTCATGGAAAGTGTTGCTCTACGTGGCACTTGACAGCTGGATGCTGGCCTTGGCCTCGCTCTGTGGTTTGTTTGTTTAAAAGATTACAATATGTCCGAGTCAAACGGACACCTTTTACACTCACCCTCCACCACATAAACACAAGCCAAACGAAGTGTGAGCATGTGGTATGCATTCCTCCTGCAATTTGAAAAGTGGTGGTGGTGGGAGGGTACTGGGCTGTGTGTGCATGTGTGTGTGTTTGAATGTGTGTTTCTGTGTGTGTGTGTATGTGTGCATGTGTGCATCTGTTTGTGTGTGTTTGAATGTGTATCTATGTGTGTGTGTGTGTTTGAATGTGTGTTTGTGTGTGTGTGTATGTATGTATGCATGTGTATGCATTAATGTGAGGAGGGTGACAGTAGGTATAGACACCAGCTCAAGCATGCATGATGTCACCACATATGAGACAACCACAACATATGATGTCACTGAGGGGCCAAAAGAGCAACATGGAGGAGAGGATGAGAGGGTGGGGCCAGTGGAAAAACAGCAGATAACAGAGCTGGCATGCAGGCTACACCCCTAATCATCAGAATAGCCGGCCACTTAAAACAATACTTTGCTGTTGCACAATATTGAAACTGCCTTCAGATGTTCCTGGATAATGTCAGACTCTTTCTCTCCTGATCTGTGGCTTCGAGCATTACTGCAATCAGTCTGTCTGTTCATTGCCCTCCCTCCCCTCTTCTTCTTTCCACATGCGTGCGCACGCACGCACGCACGCACACACACACATGCAAACACACACACACACAGACACACACACACGCACACACACTCTATCTTTCTTTCTGTCTGCCTTTTTCTCTCTTCCTCTCCCTTTACCACATACACACAAACACACTCTTTATCTCCCTCTTTCTCTCTCTCTGCCTTTCTCCCCCCCTCCTCCCCACAAACACACATAATCTCTGGTAAAGCAGGACTTTGTGGAGATCAGGGAGTTGCTTTGTAGGTCTCCAGCATAGGCCTTGCCCATTCCAGGGCGAAAGGAGAAGGGTGGCTTAGGAGAGGTGGCCCAGCCGGCCGGCCGGCCTACTCTCATGCCTGAAAAATGTCCGCCTCTCTCTGTGACATTTATTGGTTCACATCAGCAGCGGTGTCGGTGTCCAGATGGTTGCTTAAAAATGGACTGTTTTCACTTAGGGGAGTAATGGTTGGAGGATCTCAGTACAATCAGTGCTGCTCCCCTTGTTCAGAGCATAAGTAAGGTGCGCGCGGGTCAAGAGAGCACACTTCAAAGGGAATGAGTGAGATGTTTGGTGAGACACAAGTGATGAGTAATCACTCTGAGTGCAAGTGGAAAAATACCGGGATATCTGGAAAAAATCTGACAAATAAGAAAGTTATAAGAAAAAGTAAAAAAAAAAAGGGGGGCGGCAGACAAAGCGTGTCTTTAAAAGAGGGGAAATGACTGGTCATGCTTGCCTCATTTAGAAAAGGCACACAAAAACACATAAACCTTTAGCAAGACATTCCTGAAACGGGAGCAAGCAATGCTGTCTGCACAGGGCTTGCTCTCAGAACGCAAAACCCCCCCTGAGAAAACGAATCAAGGCCGCAGAGCTCTGTTGCTCTGTTTTCAAGAGCACACACACAAAAAAAAACAGAAAACACAATCCTTCTCACTGATTAGGCATAAATATGACACAAGATTAAAATCACTCTCTGTGTCTCTCATCCCTCCAGGCGAGCCGAGGAGTCCAGGCTCTGTGTGTGTGTGTGTGTGTGTGTGTTGGTGTTGTGGCAATGCATCCAGCATGGCAGCGCCGAGCGAAGGATCACAGGCCCCATCGTCTCTTCCCGCGTCTCCCGCCTCTCATCACCCCGATGGGCACCACAGCTGACTCTGATCATCACAGAGAGCTCTGGAGTTGAAGGCACACATGACGACAGGCGGTTTCTCTGACAACAACCACCCCCACCACTCACACACACACACACACACAGACACACTCACACATCCCTCTTCCCCCATTTCTGACTTGTCCCTATTTTTTAATAAGTCTCCACAGCATTACCTCACCTCTCAGCACACACACTGTGTGGCACTGACAAGGCTAAGCCTTCCGCGCCAATGCCACCTCCCCAGGGTGTCGGCCAACCTGAGGTGCCAACCTTACCAGAGCCCAGGGTCGAGCAGTAACTTAGCCCCTGGAAGGCTGCAAGAGGCAAAAGCACAGAAGTGGGGCTCACAAACGCCGGCAAAGTGCCCTGCCACAGCTCTGTCTAATGGATTAAAGGTGCCACACAGCCTCACAACACTCGAGAGGTCAGACCTCTGCTTTCTGTTACAGCAACACAGCAGCCATGTCAGAAAATCATCGCTCCCTTTGATTCCGCAGCATGATAAGTGCTTTTGAAAATTCCAGACTGTTTGAGAGGATTTAGTCTCTCGCTTTTGTGCCGAAATTAAAATATTATTCTTTGAGCCTTGCACTGCTCAGTCCGATTGGGTACCAGATGGAAGCTGTTTTGATTGAGGTATTTTGGTTACTTTGACTAATCAGACAGCCTGTAGTTCAACTCCACCCCCACCTACCCCCCGCCCCCTCCAAACCCTACCCCCCACACCCCCCCCCATCTCTTTTCAGCTTTTAGCTACAAAACGCAATCAGCGAGAATGTGGCGAAAATTGCTTCCTCACGTGTGGGCCGGTGTGAGGCCCTGCGAGAGGGTTAGGAGATATCTCTGGGATCTCTCGGGCTTAGAGAGAGAGAGAGAGAGAGAGAAGGGTTTGAGGTCCAGATCAATTCAGCTCGCCCGCCTTATCAGATAACACGTGTCCGTCGGGACGACGTGCGTAATTCAGCCAGGCATAATACCGGACAATGCTGAAGAGACGGCGCTTCACAAACCTTTTGTGCCCCTGCAAACACAGCCGGCATTCTGAGGACACAATTGAGAGGAAATGAGCTTTAAAAACGTCTTTTGTTGGGGCCGTTTTTCAAAGGTGAGGTCCAGCCAGAAGGTTCACCTGTACAATGGACGGCACAAGAAAGAGTACAATAAGCAGGGGTATAGGAGGACAGAGGCTCTTCGAAGTCGGCCTTCGCTGGCTGGCACACACACGTCATGGTGGCACTGAGGAGAAGAGGCAATATTCCGACGGTCTGAGGGGAAAGAAGACATTGCGCCATGGAAAAAGTGTGCCAGTCGATTTCCATAATAGGGAATCTTCTGCCTTTCTCCTTTCTTTTGAGCTCTTTAAGCTGTCTCTCGCTTTCTCTCTCTCGCTCTCTCTCACTCTCTCTCTCTCCCACTCTCTCTCCTTCCAACTGTCAGCCCACACAGCACTTCTCTCGTTTAATAGGCCCACTGAAAAAGTCTTAGTTCATTTTGTGCTTTTTCCACGCTGTCGTGAACTCGCTCCCCAAGTTCACATATACATATATGTCTCTTTTTTTTGGAGGTTTACTGAAGAGAGGGAGGAAGAGAGAGAGGGCCAGGCAGCCAGTTATACCCCCTCAGTGAGGACACACAGACAGTTAATCACTAGAGCAGATGGAGGTCAGGCCTGGCCAGGAGAGATACAGAGAGTTAGGGGAATTGATTTGTGGATCGATGGGTGGAATTATTCAATTGTGGGTAATACCCTCAATCAAGGTCAGTGATTGACAGTGGAGATGAAAGCAGAGGCTGACATTTTTTCACTCTCTCTGTGTCAAAATAGTTTGGATTGGATTGTTGTGATTAACTTCTACGAAACACACACACACACACACACACCCCAGAAAAAAAATCAAGGCACAATTGTTTTTAGTTGTTTTCTTTTTAATTCGAAAACCACAACTGACACCAAGTAACCCTCCGAAGACAAATAACTGCATATCAAACTTAAAAGGGCCCTTCTCGTTTTTAAATAAAACCACAGGCTTGCATTTTAGTCCTCTGGCACCGCAAAAAAGGCAGAGGCATATTCCTCTCATGCAACCTGATTTTGTTTTGTCAACATTTGCACTTCCAATATACACAAATGCCTGCCCTTAGTGATTATGGGCAATATAACACGGGCATTTGGAGGAGCCATTCCGTTCCCCCTCACAGCTAATGGACCTTCTTCAGAGTGTGGAAACACTCTATGTGGTGTGCGACCAAACCTAAGATCTTCCCAGAGGTCCATACCCGACAGCTGAGAAGATCCGGAACCTTAATCAAGCTCCCAGCAACTTCATTAGCAGGCCTGTGAATGTCATCTGACAGCTCGGAAAGCCCTTTTTGTAACTAACACACAGGGAAGAGTCATTTGGAAAGCTGCGCTGTGTTCCCAAACACACACAAAATAGCACGACACTCGGCTAACGGCTAAATGAGAAAAAGATGGATTGGCCACTGGTACCTGTTGGGGAGCTAAGTCTCAAGATGAGCGTGATCAAGAGAGAATGGAAAAGATCTGGTCCTCTACTTTACATTTTCTCCTATAGTGCATCTGGAACAGAAATTAAAAAATCTGTTCTCATCTGGGGAAATTAAAGTCACTTTGTCCAATTGTCAGGCTTTTTGTGGGCTTTAGTAATGCTGACTTCACAAAACAAAACTTTTATAAGGTGTTCTCAAAAAGATGACAAACCAATAAATTGTTGATGAAATCATTAATGATGGCAATATATTAGAGTTCTAAACTAACACTTCCAAATATATGATGTACTTAACAACTTTAAAACGAATTAACACGTCTTTCCAGTGGCACTTTAAATGACCCTTTACTCAATAATGAAAAATATCCAGAAACCAAAAACTGACCAAAAGCAGATGTTGACTGTAAACCAGTTTGCCAAACGAAACATCAGAGTACTGTATTTGTGAAATATCACTTTGTTGAAATGTGTTCAAAAATGGTTAAACAAAGATTAATGTCATTTTCCGACACGTAAACACAATAGTCCTGCTTGGAGTATTCACTGAAACCACAGGGATGAAATGCTAAACCATGGTTGACACCCAGGCCATGTAGCCTGGTCCATCTCGAGTTAAACTGATTTGACGTTTGGATGCATCAGTAACATGTTTTGAGTTTATGGTATGACTTAAGGAGGAGTTACAGAGACAGAGACACATTGGTATTTGTCAGCCTGGTTTCTAAAAATATTTAACTCTTTTGGGAAAACCTACCTATTTCATGGACTTTAGAGAAGCTCCTGAGTAGTCAAACCTAGGGAGATGGTATTTTTATACTGGGTTTGCTAAGCAGCGTTGCGCAGTAAGCGAATCTCAAGACTATTTGAGGATACGGCACGCTTCCTAAAAGCTGACCTGACCGGGGATGTTGATGTGAGCCGGTAAAGATTTATGATGTTTCATTCATAGTGCAAAAAAAAGAAGAAAAAAACTGTACTTCGTCCCAAATAAATAAAATGAGTCTTTTGCCACAGCACTCACATAATTCATGCTTTTTTTTTTCGCAGCAGCAGCAGAGCAAAATTAAAGTAGGCCACATTAGCCTTTTACAATGAATGCCAAAGTTGTATGAAAGTAACCTAAAATGTGATACAAAGAGAAGGCCTCACACCTCATGAACTCTGCTCGAAAAAAAAAGCTGCTGACAGTCGTGAGGCCCCCCAGTCTCTGGGAAAAAACCATGGCGACCGCAATCTTTGGCCGACAGTTCTCGCTACATATTAAATAATCAGAGGTCGGTGCAACCTGGAGTTAAGGTCACCAGCATCCAACAGCGCCTGGGGTCATCTCTTCTCTAACGAACTGCTGGTGAATTTTTTTTTTTTTTTTTGCGGGTGAGAAGGAAGTGTTGAAATCTGGAGATGACGACGATGTCGACTGTGCAGCTTGCTTGCCTACATCTGGACCATAAAGTCGTTTTGAGCGCCCACTTTGACTTGGAGGCGAACTAACAAACACGGGGGTGGGGAAACCAGTCTCTGAGAAGCATGTCAGTGCACTTTATCACTTCCCACATTATTAAAATGCAATTGTAAACAGCACTAATGCCTTTTTCACTTGCAAACACATTGCCTTGTGTGTGTTGTCCGAAGCTTGACAAACAGACTTTCCATCCCTCCTCCATAACAGCAACAGGCCTCATTTTTGTGCAATGACTCGTCAACTTCCCTCTCACTCCTTTTTTTTCTTCCCCTTTTTGCTCATATCAATGCACACGCTCCCTGCCCCCCCCCCCCCCGCCAGATCGGAGATTTTAGAGTGTTTGATCTCTCTTCCTTCTCAACAGCCAGCGGTAATTAAAAAAGAATGAGACTGCATGGCCCTGTGTCGCCACGCCGTTTAAGTGGTAATCTTCCCCCAGCCGCCCAAAGGGCCACTCGCGGTGACGGAGCACGCTGGCCCTGTTTGGTGGCTGCTCCCAAAACGCAGCGGGATGGGGCCTCAGCCTCAGCCGCAGCCGCAGCCACACATGCCGAGCATTCTCCCCTGACCGCACCGCATGGCTGCAGGGGCAGTGCCTGGCAGAGGAACACAAGCTCGGAGATTGCCCCGTTTATGTCATGACATTGCATAACTCCAAACAGCCAACAGCCATAGGGCCTCAGGAAGCAAATGCAGTGCCTCTGATCGAGTATCCTGCCCTTGGCTTTAGTCCACATACGGAGAGAGTGCATACTGATGCCCAGGTGGCTAATGGGAGCAATGGAAAAGCAGTTAAGCTCGTGGAAAATATGAGTTTCAGAGGATTATTTGATTCTGGTGAGGTAGCTGACACCCAAAACTTATTTGTGAAGTACTGGGCAATGTGTGTTTTTTCTGTTTGAATAATTATATAATAATAATAATAATAATAATAATAATAATAATTACAATAGATTTATATAGCCCTTTCAGGGCACCAAAAGAAACCATTTTACACAAAATAAGGAGTAAAAAGGCCAAAGCACTTGGTTTACATTACATTACACTTACCAGACACGTTTATCCAAAGCGACTTACAAAAAGATATGTATATGTATATGTAATATATGTATGTTTAAAAGAAGCAGAGAGAAAGAAGGGAGAGGGAGAGAGAGGGGGGAGAGTGAAATAAAACAAAGAGAGCGAATGGGCGTGTTGGGGTAGAAATGTGCACCTATGTGGGTGTGTGATACAATAGAGGGGATCAAAGAAACAATAAAAAATGGGCGATGTGCACCGATGTGAAACACATGCTAATAACAGGAACCTGCAGAGACTCAGCGAGACCAGTGACCCGTAAGACGGATGGCCTTGTTTGGAGCACTCGCCCTGGGATCCGTCAGGCCATGTCACGGGCAGGATGTGGTCCCGGTGCTCTGACAGCCACCATAAGTCTCAGAGGCTACAGAGCCCCAGTCCGGACCAACCCGGACAAGACCGCTTCATTACCCTGCTGCAGGTGCCTCCTGTTCAGCCTGCAATCTCAGCCATGGGTTCCCCGTCTGTCAGAACGCACTTGGGTTTCTCCTGATTTTGTACACACCCAATGTACATTTATACACACACACACACACACACACACATGCACATACTTGCATGTATGCACGTGCACGCACACACACACACACACGAGAGTGTGCAAACATACTTGATGTGTGGGTGGGATACACAGCTAGAGGGACTTAATCATATAGACACACACACACTCAATCTAACCACACACATTCTCATAGTATCCAGTACCTAGATGCGCACCGCCATCCCACACTGTGATTCTAACCCACCTGTGTGCCCACCAAATCTGGGGGTTATTACAAAAATACCCCACACAGCAGGGGGACCCCTCAAACAATGATGTCATGTGGTATATGTGTCACTGTGCGTAGTATGATTAAGTGGGATAGCTGTTTCACAGGCTCATATCTCACAATATTAAACCTAAGTCGAGGAACAGAAACGCAGGAACACAGAGGGAAAAAAAAGGCTAAGGCAGCCAGAAATATATCATTCATGTTTAATCCTTTAGCTGATCCCTTGGACCAGGGCCAGCCAGATGTGTTTTTCGACAAAACATTGCGATAAGCCACCGAGGTGTTTTGTTTGTAATGCGCTCCTAAAATCCTCTGGAATATCCAGTCAAAACTACGCTTGACGGATCCATGGTGAAATGGGACTTCGAGAGGGGAAAAAAAACAGAAACCTTTTGACAGTCAGACAGGTAATCACCCTATCTATTTTCAGGCGCCCGTGACTGCCAAATGTTGTCAACCTGGCACAGGAGAGTGAGGATCTCGACTTCGATTCCGGCCCTCCCCACCTTTCCCGGCAACATCAGGAAACTGTTTCAGGAACTCCATTGCTTTCACCCCTTTGGCCCACACAATGTCGAGAGAAACCCGGATGACTGGAACTTCACTTTGTTTCCTCCTAAGCACCCCTTTAATTCTCCGGGAGAGGAGGACATGATTGGGCTTACATAACTCAAAAAAGAGTCCGTGGCAAGCGCTGTATCTCATACACTGGCCCTGGAGTTTTTGTGTGTGCTCATTTCTTTTATGAAAGCGCTGGCGGGACACTGGGCTTTTGCAAGCCCAAAGGCTTTGCGGCTGTAAAATGAATTACGCTCCAACATCATCTGTCAGAGGAAAAACAGTCCCCTAGTCAAAAATCGTCAAAATAGTTTCGGGCCAGCCATGTAACAGATAGAGATGGTTAAATTTTTTTATTAAAAAAAAAAAAAAACTACTATCGTGTTCTAGCACAACGAGGAGAGTTTGGAGCTGTTCAAGATCACAGGCGTTGGGGGATTTGGTGTCTCATGTACTACATGTCACTTAGCGCATGACATCATAGCAGAGCAGATAAAGAAGGCAAAAAACACGAATGATACTTTGCCCTCGAAGACCCCCTGAGAGTATAACTTGGACACTCGAACCCAGATGAGGAAGGACTCGCAATGGGCTTAACTGTTATTGGCTTTGTGGGACTGTCTGTACTGCGGTCTAACTCGGGGCATGCCTGCATTTTTAAGATTTCTGGTATGTGTGTGTGAGATTGTGTGTGCATACACAAGTGTGTATGTGGTATGTACGTGAGTGAGTGTGTGTGTGTGCATGCATATAGCTGCACATGTGTGTGCGTACTTGTGGTGTGTGTATAAGTGTGTGTGAGTGTGTGTTTGTATGCATATAGCTGCACGTGTGTGTGTGTACTTGTGGTGTGTGTATAAGTGTGAGTGTGTGTGTGTATGTGTGTGTGTGTGTGTGTGTGTGTGTTTTTATGCATATAGCTGCACTAGGGTGTGTGTGCGCACGTGTGTGTGTGTGTCTGTTTGTGTGTAGGTGTTTGAGAAAGAGGACCACCACCTGTTTGGATCCAGAGCGCATGCCGCTGCCTCTGGTCTGCAGTGCGAGTCATGCTTCTCCCTTTCCTCATACTGCATCACTCTTCTGAAGTCACATCTGATCAGTCGCTGGCCTGTCTGGACGGAGTGAACCGCTGCTTTGTTTTTTTTTCTCCCTCTCCCCAAGCCCCGTGCTCCACTTCCAGAATGTGTCCAGCAGAGACCCATAAGTGGATACTGCTTGAGGAAATGTCTCTGATGACCAGACCCACTCGTGCATCGGGAGGTGTGTGTTACAGGCTTGTAGCACGACAGCATTGTAGTGTACTCAGATTGAATGCCAGCAAAAGCCACCAGGTCATTTTACTGAAAACAATTTTGGACAAGACTTGGGTCGTCGGCTGAGTGTCATGGAGAGCACACCACCTGATGTGTCAGACAGTGGATTTCCCCCCACATCCAAGTGTTGGGTTTTAATTATTGACCAGACGAAAACAAAAATTCGAAACAAAAGGTAACACGACGTTCATTGATGTGAGTGCCATGGAAAACAACTCACTCGGAGAGTGCATCAACAGGACAGCGCTGAAAAATGCCGGAGGCCTGAAACAGAATCGCACCGACGGGATCGCACTGAACACTCCTCATTTTAAAGTCTCCCTTGCGAAAGACCTGTTGGAGCGGAACGTGCATCGCACATGCTGGCGACGGCCGGGGCCTGTTGTCGTTAAGCTCAAACAGAACATGAGGTCCGAGTGTCACTCGGACTAACGGTCGGACGAAAGTCTCGAGTGGTGGCAGGACGTCATTGTCGAAGTGCTGCAATAGCCATTAGGGCCGACAGCGCTTCCCCCCCGAAAACCTCCAGCGCCGAGTCCCACAGGCGCTAACTGAGCAGACAGATGGTACATAAATTACCGCTAAAAGACAAGAGCAGGTCGACCCGCTCGGACAGATGCTTAATCTGCAGCCAAGCGATTTTATTCTTCCTTGAAAGACAAAAAAGAAAGAGGAGGAGTGGAGAGGGTGGGAGAGAGGGGGCGAGGGGGCGAGGGAGGGAGGAGAGTAAAAAAAAAAAAAAATAAAAAATCAAGGGAGTCATTTCATTAAACCTGAGGTTGGCAAGGGCGCAGTTTGGAGCGTTTCTGCATCTGTTGCTGTATTTTCCAATGGCCCTCTCCATTTTTCCGTGGTCCTTACACCAAACACATTAAATCATTTAACCTCTGATGTTGCTTACAGAGGTTCAAGTATTGCTGATGTTCATTTCAATTGTACTCTTGCAAAATCCACTTCAACTTTACAAACTGCACGTCTTCTTCCTTCTTGAGCGTTGCCAAAGTAAACAGTGAGGTTGGCTGGCAATTACAAGCCAAAAAAGTCTGACCTTTGCCTCTTAAAATTAACAGTTATCTATTGCTGTCTCTTCCTTTTCCTACTCTGTTTTTCTCTCTTGATACTAAATAAATACAGAATCCCCATTCTCTCTGTCTAAATGTCACCTGTGGGAATAAGCTGTTATTACTCACTTAATTCCTCCCATTCCTCTCATCTTCAGGACTAACGCCAGCCAGTCACACAGAAGCCAGAGAGAGCTTTTTAACCACACTCTTTTTTTGCAGCTCTCTCTCCGTCTTCCACACAAGGCCCCCTGTGGGTAGGGAGTATATATCGCCCCCACCCCCACCTCCCTTATGCTTCCACCTGCAGTCCTAAAAACAGACAGAGCCACCCTTCCACCTCACCCTTCGTGACAACCCCTGACAATAGACTACTCTACCCCACCCCCCAAACCGAGTCTCTGGCCACTGAGGTGACCCACAGTCTCTCTGAGGTGTGGGTCCCCCTCCGGGGACCCGATTAGAACAGATCGGCTCTCAGCTGTGTTTGCTGCTAGTCGAAGCAAGGGCGGTTTTTATAGGTTTCATTACAGAGAGGGAAGAGAGGGGGGTGCATGGTGTGACATATGGGGAGTGTGTTTTACTGCCACTGGCTGTCCACTAAGTCCAAGGGATCACGACTCCTCCAACAGTCACTAAATCATCAAGGGCTTTTCTGGTTTTATTCGCTGATGAATTTCAGAAATGTAATGTTGACCGCCAAATGTGGATGTTAGAATCTATGTACGTCTACGAGCAGGACAGCGGGAGTGCCTTCCATGATCACTTCCTTCCAGCGCACAAATCACCACTGGACCCCAGAGAGATCTAGGAAACACAAACATAAAAATAAAGAATATGGAAGGAGTATTCTCTTAAAACTCACTGACTTCAGATCGCAAGGGTCCTAGTAAGTAAGTCCTCTTGGGTTTTAAGTCCCGACTATTTTTGTTTGACTTAAAAGCAAGCCAGCAACAGAGGTCAACCGTTCAGGATTTTCCAAAGCCCATTTGCTTAAATTCGTGTTTATGTGTCGTGCTGTGGTAATGTTGTTTGTTTTTATTGGTCAGTGTGGTCCGTTTGGCCAAACTGCCAAGCATTATACTGCGGGTTGTTATGTGGTAGCGGTCTGGGAGCGAACGGCTGGTGTCAAAATCCACTTCTCGGGTTAATGTGACTTAATTATATTTGGGCACTCCCTCTCTGCCAGCTCTCTTTCTCTCTCCGTCCTTCCCTCTCTTTCTCTCTCTCTCTCTCGCTCTTCCTGTCTCCTTCTTTCCGAGACTGCTGCCCCAGTTGGTGTGGCTTCTGTACCCAGACCAAGATCGTCTTCTAATCCAGCCCTACGTAAGCTTCATCCCTGCCAATGTGTGACTGCATGTGAGCACATAAACTTTCCTTTTATTAGGGATTTGCTAGGAGGTAACCCAATCCCTTTTTCTGCTCTCTGCGAATGCGCCTAATGGACGAGATGGAAAAGAGCGGCTATAGGTAATGGAAGCAGGGGCCCACTGATGCCCCAACAGAATCAAATGTTGGCTGTGAAAAACCACCTTCTCCGCTAGGCTAAAATATTTTTACAGTCTAATGGCCCAACTCTATTACTTTGGTGCCCATAATGGTAAAACTCTTATCCCACTTACTCCTGTGTACTTTTTTTGATGTCAGCTAAAAAAAAGTCCCTCCTCTGTGTGCAGTTGCACACAATCCACCAATGACCTAGGTGAGAGCTAAGTTTTTTTTTAAGTCTTTTTAATTGAGACAATACGATCCCTCTGAGAGCAAGGGTGATGGTGAGCTCATGTTGACTGTTTCTTTGCACATTTTTTACCTGGCATCCACACTCACCGCCACACTTTGGTGGTCCTTTCCCACAGCGTCAAACCCACCACTGCAGGAGGCCCCTGCGTCCTTGAGTGGCACTGGCAGGGCCAAACAGAGAGAGAGGGGATGGTGGTGGAGGGTGGGGGTGGGGGATGGGGGGGCGGTCTCTTTAGATGGGGCACCGACACAGACGGGCCGGCACTGAGATGAATTTAAAAGAGGCCACAGCGGAGACGCTGGCACAGGCGCACATGTCTGCATAAACGTGTCACATTAAAAAAAAACACAAGACCGTTTTATCTCCTCTGAAAAACTTCTTCCCCCTCCCACCCTTTCTTCCTCCCTCCCTCCCTCCCTTCCTTTTTTCTCCCAACACCCCATGTGAACCTCACATATCCCTCACCTCACTTCTCCTTATGCTTAAAATAAAAGGAGACGTGAAAGAGAAAAGGGCTGGTGCATGCTCTGCTCGTCCAGACTGCAGATGTGAGGAGTTGAATTATGCATCACAGCAAAAAGACACATTCCCAGTAATAAAAACACGTCCAGCAACATCATCACACAGAGTCACTTGAGAAACAGAGATAGCTCTTAAAAGTTTCAACTCTCAGCGTTATTCATGGCTTCTTTACCAATTCATTCAGTGGACATAAAGATGCCTGAGTGAAGATGCTTTTTGGTGGCTAACTTTTTCCTTTCCTTTCTTTTTTTTCGCTAAGAGGCATTTGCTTTTTTGTGTTTTATTTATGAGGTGTGGAGCAAAAAGCAGTCACAGTTGCTTTGCATCTGCTTTGGTTGACGTGAAACCCGTTCATCTAAAAAGGAGAGACGTGTGAACATGATGAAATGCTTTTCAAATAAGAGTCCGTGAGAATGACAAGCATATTGGTCTATTCACCAGGCAGGGGACCAAACTTTTTTTCAATATATATATAAAAAACAACAGACGTTGAAATATTCTGCTTGAGGGATCATGAGAAAATGCAGAAAAAAATGCCAGAAAATGTCGTCTTTGGTTCCCCCAATTTTGTAAAAACTCTGACATTTTTCAATGTACGGTATCCTCCTTCATCTTGGTAAACAAATGTGGTTGCAATTAATCTGCTTTTGATAGATATTGATTGGAGCTTAACCTGGCACAGCTCTCTACAGCAATGCAAATGATTAACAGCATGGCAGATGCTGAAGTGCAGAAATGCAACACCACAGCAGGGTTCAGCCAAGATGCTCAAAAACAGGGCAGGAAAATTAGGAACTGGACAAGAATGCAACTCTCTCTCCCTCTCTCTCTCTCTCTCTCTCAGGGCAACACCATAGCAGCAACACTCAACTTCAGATGCTCCAGCATGAACTATGTCTTTCTTGAGACCCGTGTGGTTTTGGGTCGGCGTCCAGAAAAGACGCTGCCTACTTTAGGCTCTGGACCTCTTTTTTAATTCTTTTTTTTAACTTTGTTTTGTTGGCTTTGTCTATCTTGGCAGAGCCAAGAGTTCACAGCTTTCCACCCTGGAACCCTTTCATGTGTGTCCAAAGTCAAGTTTAACAAATTCATTAGAGCAGGGGCTGGCTCTCCCGGGAGACAGATAGGGTGACAGCTGAGCGCGGTGAGAAAGGGCTCTCCGAGGAGAACGCTGATAAAGGATGTGAGGGCTGTTCCACACGGGGCCAAGCGTGCGGAGATAACTCATCTGACGTGACAACATAATTGGGCTGCGTGTACAGCCAGACAGATACTCCGCGCCTCGACTTCACGCCTTCGCTTCTTGGTAAGGGAGGGGGGTGGTTTTGGGTGGGTTGGGGTCATGAGCTTTGTGGGAGGGTGGTGCAGATGTGTTTTTTGGGGGGTGGATAAGGCAAGGGTGACCCCAAGCAAGAGAGAGCTGATATTGTTTATGAATCAAAAGATTAGGGTACCAGTGGTGCAGTGTCCTTCCTGGTACCAAAGGACCCACAGATGCATGCACACAATGACCTTGGCATGCATTGTAATACATACCACAAAAACTGCCTCAAATATGTTTACTGCTAAATGTAATTCTCATTCAACTGAAATACTGTGCTAATATCAAATTGAGAGGTCCTTATTTTCTCACAGTTGGACTGTGATAGACTTTGAATAGTTGGACATCCTGACAGACAAAAAAAGACTTGTCAGGTCAGTAATTCTTTGCCAAAGGAGCAGACTGGGGTCGATCTGGCTTTTCTCACAGCCACCCTGCCCAATGCAAGATTAGACAGACAGCTCTGCCGAACTCGTGTAATGTCATCATTCATCTTCATAATCTTTCAAATGCAAATCATATGTTGCAAAAAATAGACAGTTATGACCAGAATATGGTGGAAATCAAACAAATTGCTCTGCGGGACTTTTTTCTCTGAGACACTTGGTGAATGCATCGAGAGCTGCTTAGAAGTTCCTTCAACTCTCTCCAGAACTCAAGTTGACAAACACTTCCTGCTGTTCTCATCCTCATGCCTTGGTGGCAGTTGTATTTTTGAGCCAGCCATCCTTCCCAAATTACAAACCCACAAGCTGGAACGGAGCCATTGTTTTTGGAATCTCATGTACGACACACATTTAACCTTGAACTTCTTACAGTAAATAACATAGAACCCCCACCTTCACTCTTACTCCCACTAAGGAGGAAAAGTGTGCACTTTTACACACACACACACCACAGCACACACACACACACACACACACACACACACAGTACACACACACATACACACACACACACACACACACACACACACACACAGCACACACACAGACAAGCTGACACAAAGGGCCAGCTGAGAAAAAGCAGGGCCCATGGATATATCCTTCCAAAACCCAATATTATGGTAATGCAGGTCATGGTGGCCCTGTGTTCGTACCACCATAATTCTACAACTGTCTTCGCTGAATGGAGACAGATGTCTGATTTTGCTATAAACGAATGCTTCCATTTACAGCTGCGGTGCCCGATGCAAGAGTAGCCTACGAGGGAGCGCATGGGTGTGAAATGAGGGTTTTACGGGCGCATAAAACCGTGGAAGAGTATTGTTACATGGTGTTCACAATGGTCAAGTTGGGACTGCTTTTTTTAGAACGCCGTCTCAACCACTTCTCAGAGAGAGAGACGTACACACACACAGAGGGGGGTAAGAGAAAGAGAGTGAGTGGGATAGAGAGAGAGACAGAGAGAGAGAGAGGAAGAGAGAGCCTGAAGCAAAAACCACAGCGTTTAATGCTTAGGCTCAGTAACACAAAAGAAAGTAGAACACCACCACAGCCCACCAGGATTGCTCTGCTAATGAACTTATCCAAATGTAATACCTTCAGGGCTCTTCTCTGAATGTATAATGCTTAGTGCATTAAAATAGGTGGCGCTTCACAAACAAAACAAAATAAAAAACAAAAAAAGACAGAAAATCAAAACCAGGCGGATAAACAGCCGTTTGGGGGACAGATGTCCAGAAACAGCAAGCCTGTGCAAAAACTTCAAATAAGTGCTTAATGCTGTAATGGCTATATTAATGTTAGTCATTCACGCAGTGGGGAGGCCATCTCAGCTCTCTCAGGCCATGAGATGTTTATTCTGTGAAAGACACGCTGCGGGTGTGTGTGTGTGTGTGTCTGCGCGCTCGTATGAGTACGCACGAGCATGTGTGTGTGTGTGTGTCAGCATTTTCTCAGATCTATGCTCGGGATGGGCTGAGTTTGCCCTGTGGCCCCCGCCATCATATCCCCCGCCCCTCCCCACACACACACCCACACCACCCCCACTGTTCCAGCTGAGTTCTGATTAGAAACATCAAGCCCATGCAGCCTTTAATTGTGCACGCTTCTAACCACTTTCATCTGTGCTGGATGGAAAGGAGAGCAGGTACGGAACCTAATCTAATAACGTCTACGGCCGAGGAGAGAATCCTGCAGACAGGCAGCCAGGGCCAGGGATGTGCCAAGGCTGTGTCCTGTCTCCATATGTGGGGGATGAATCCACTTAAGAGCCCATCTGCATCCACCTTGTCAGTGTAGGTGTCTGCACGGCACAGCGCGAATCTGCCTTCCTCCGCATCGTTTCCTGAGGAAGGACCTGCGGACCTGCAGTATTAGCAGGTTCACGCAAGAACGATTTCTCCACATTCAAATCCACATGTGGCAACATGTCTAACCCAAATCACTGAGTGGGTTTTTTGGAGGGGGTTTGCACTGTTGTGTCTTTGCCTTGGCTGTAAGAGAGCTTTGGATAGAAGTTTCTACTAAATGGATGAATGTAAATATAGACGATAAGGAAGGAAACATGCCACTTTTCCCTGGTGTGTTTGCTATTTATCTTTCATGGGGTGCAATTTGTTTGAAAACCTCAAACTTTTTGGTTGAGTTTGTGTTTACTGAAGTATAGTGCTAAGCTGCCTGGATAGAGAAACGAATGCATGGGCAAGTCATTTTTATGTGCTGCTAACGGGCCTGATTGGCCTGATCAGATACTGATTAAACCACCTGAAGGGCAAATAAACTCCCAATCAGCTTTAACATCCAAGCCACAAAATCCTATAGGATTAAACTTAGGAATTCCTTTGAAACCCTATAGGATCTTATCCAATTTTGGAACCTCTCCCTTGGGATTTTTACAAGAGCATGTTAGGAAAATGTCACAATCCTTTAGGAATTTTCTGGCAACGGAAGACTCGAAAGCCCATTTAAGGTGGTTGTACGGGGGGGGAGAAATGGGTTCAATCGGGTATGGCTGTGTTGTGTTGCGTTGCGTTGTGCTGTGGCACCAAGGGTCCCCAAAGCTTTCATGTCTCGCTCTCCTCCCTGATCGTTTTCCTGCCCCTCATCCACTTATAATCAGCAATGGGGTGCTTCTTGGGATAGCTTAACTGACAGGTTCCCAGGCCGAGGACATGGCATTCGGGTCACACTGACGGACAGAAGGCAATCGACCGCACCCCAGGGGTGCAGATGGAATTCGATCGCCCAGGCTAGGGGGTGAGCGGGGAGAGGCTGGGAGGTCGATGACCCAAAATATGTAGCGTTCCCCGGCTGGCTCTCGCCCTCTGTATGGGTACCAGGCCGCGGTGCATGTGGGCGGCGGGTTGGGGGAGGGGGGGGGGTGTTGGGTCAGACTGCCTCCCTCCACCCCACTATCTGGGCTCCATCTCTGGACTCCTGTGAGAGCCCTCTCCCCAGAGTCAGGCACAGGACCTGGGAAATATCAGAGGGGGTCAAGGCCAAATCAATAAACTCCAGAATGCAAGTCACTCTGAAGACCAACTCCTCTCCGCTTTTTCACTCTCTGTTAATCCCTCTCTGCTTTCTCTCTTTCTCTCTCTCTCCATCAGTCCACACTCAGTGTCTGCACCCATCTCTCTTTCTCTCCCTCTGCCTGATACAGGCATGTTTTCTAAATAAGGGCATGTTGAGTCTATTCCAATTCAGGATTGCTCCACCATCTCTAAATCAGCGGGGGACAGTGGCATTGTGGAGGAATGGAGACACCAGGAGCGAGGGAGGCGGTATTCTTGGCAACAGTGTCTTCATCTGATAAAAGGGGGGGGGGGGGGGGGGGGGGTTGCAACCCCCCTAAAAAAAAAATCCTCAATGGCTTGTTTTTCCAGCATGACTCGGCGGGCAGGCAGGCAGATTGCGAACACGGCTGCCAGCGGCACAGAACGGAGGCTGCAGGAAGCCCCATAAGTCACTGCCTTCAGCCTGGGCGCGCTGCTGCTGCTGCTGGAGCATGAGAAGATCTCCAGCGCTATCTCTGAACCCCGTTCTCTTCCTGTATTTGTCAGGGGCTGTTTTGAAATACAGCCCCCTCCCAGTTTCCTGCCGGTCCCCTTGGCTGTGTCAAGTCAGCTAAGGGGGGAAGCAGGAGGGAGGTAATTAATAAGGATGGGGAATGTGTGTGTGTGTGTGTACAAGTGTTTGTATGTGTGTGTGTGTGTGTGCGTGTGCCTATACAAGTGGGTGTGTGTGTGAGTGCATGTGTGTGTGTGTGTGTGTGTGTGTGTGTCTGTACAAGTGTGTGTGTGTGTGTGTGTGTGTGGGTGTGTGTGTGCCCTAGAGCGCTTATCAATATCAGTGCAGGAACAATGTGGGCCATCAATCTCCTCGCATTCCTGTGCGAGTGCCGTCGCTCAAGCGGTGGTGGTGCCGGTGATGGATGGGCGCAGGCTGCTGGAATGGACGCCTCTTCGCCGGGATTCCTCGGCCCCCGGTCCAGACTGGCATAGCAACACCGGGACACTCCCATGCCCACTCTCAGCAACTTTCTCTCTGGCTTTCTCTCTTTCTCCTTCTCTGTCTCTGTCTCTTTCTCTCTCTCTTTTTATGTCTCTTTTCCTCTATCTCCCTCTTCCCTTCTTCTTTCTCTACTACTCCTCACTGATGGTAGTTTTGTATCAGATTGTAGATAAATTGGGAGACTTGGTGATGACGGAGGTTGGAGAATGAGGAACAAGGTTTTATTCACAATGATGCGCATCCAAGGAGAGGATGGCTTCTCTACTCCTCGCCAACCAGGTCACATGAAGATTCAGTGAGCAACCTACTGTATTTGCATCAGCATAAATGACTGCTTTAAAAAAGAGATTTGTGCTCAGAGACAACGCATTTGATGTGTGTCAAAAGATGTGCGTTGTTGGTTGCTCCGATGAGGGAATATGACCTTGTCCATGTTCTGGGTTTTTTTTTATGACTACAGGCCTGTGGGTGCCGCACTTTAATTCATCCAAGCTGTGGACAGCTGCAAGGCTCAACCACCTACCACAAGCCAGCAGAGTATGAGCGCTACCTGGCTCCAGAATGAAGAAAACTTCTATGAGACACAAACAAAACACACAGACACACACACACATCCCCACGCAAACCAATGCTTTCTGTATCTGAATAATTACAACATTACATTCCCTTGGGGACGGGAAGTTTTGATTCTCAGTTGTTCTAAGCCCTAATGAGAAAAATGTTCAAAATGTCGGAGCTAAATGAGAAACAGCACCTATTGTCAGGGAGCATTATGTGTCAGGGCACCGCTCTACCTCTCACACGACTAGGGCCAAGCAGCCCTGAGACTCCCATTTCCTTGAAACGCTGTTGAACCATCACAATTCCTAAAGTGTTTGCATTCAGAGGCATTACTGGTCAGCACATCAATCACGCTCTTGGCAATCGTCAAAAAAGGATGGGGGGTGGGGGGGTAGGTTGGGGGCCGTATTTAATTTAAGCATTTGGTGCCCGGTGGACAGGGGGGGGGGGGGGTCTGGTGCATAAAAAAGCATTGTGGGACTTTTTGAGTGGGAGTTCTTGAAACCCTCCACGTGGGAGGGAAGTTATGAGCCTTTTCCATATTTTACGGCATGCCTTAACAGATAAATCTCCTCAGGAGAAAATGCTTTTGATGTGCAGTTCAGCCATCTAACCCAACAGCTAGAGAGTGGCACATTTCATGCTGCCAATATTTTTTTCGCCCCCTCACAAAACCCAAATACAGAAAGAAAATAAAATCAACTCAAAATTGCTTTTCCATTGGCAGCACCACCTAATTCCTTATGCTTCACATTAATCCGGGCAATCAGGGCGACGGAAGCCAGTCGTTTACTGACAGCTGATGTCAGCGCATGCATCACTTCTCGTAAACAATGTCACTTCGCACCCTCTCGAACACGGGGAATCAAAGGAGAAAAAAAGAAAACAACCTTTACTGCTCCGTTGGCACCCACAAGAATGACCTAGGGCCATCTTTTATTAATTAAAGAATAAACTCACTGGTGCCAGTGGGAGAAACGGTTCGTCATGAGGAGAGAGAGCCCTGAAGCACAGGCTGGCTCTTAGAGGGAGCTTGAAAGCTGACGACCTGAAGCCGTTGCTCTGTGAACCTTCTGCTTGCTTGCTCACTTTCTGCCGTTCCCCATCATCTTCACGGAGGCTCACCACGCACCAGTTCACATGAGAGGAGGATGACCTTTCCGGGGCTGCCCATGCTGTTTATATAAAAATCTGTTTTCATCTCTGCTTGGTCATTTGAATGGCGGGCTGATTATGTCTCATTTTTCGCCCTCACACAGCTGTGTTTGCATCTTACCAGAGAACTTTGGGCTGGGAACTCTGATGTCATGCATAAATATGTCTACTTAACAGAAAAAGGCCCCTTCCACTGTTGGGAAATTGTGCTTTTTTGCAGTCAGTTTTTTTTAACCTATCCCTATACATTATGTACATGTATGTGTCCAAACATTTCACCTGATAAGGACACAATTTACTACCAGGCCCATAGGGTCAGAAGCTCAGCTGAGCTCAGAATGTCACATTTTAAGTAAGTAAGAGAACTAAACGATGGTGCAAATTACCACAAGACCTCGGCCATACGACTGTATGTTCTCATCATTACATGTACAAGTTCTAATTTAAGTATGTTGTGTGACCTAATCTCATCCTTTAAGGTCGAGGCCCTACTTCTCATAAAGTAATTTCTCCCGATGATGGATCCCGACCACCTGTTTAGCCATGGACTGCAGCCATGGACTTCCAACCTCCGCGCCATTATCTTCTACAAGCACCAAGGAGCTGAGACGGAAAGCATGAGCAGGGTCTGGAGGAGGAACTAGTGATGGGAGACAGGCAAACATAATGAGGACAAGGAAACTGTATGGCCACTGTACGGGGGGGTGGGAGGTAGGAGGGCGGGGTGGGGGGGTTGTACAGTACAGTATGTGCGCTGAGGCAGAGGCTGACACAGATGGGCGCTCTCATAGAGACAACTGCCCGTGAGCGCCAGCCAAAACAAGCCCACATGCTCCGAAGCACACTGGAACCTTATTTAGTCAAGCAACAGTGATTGCTTTTTCATCAAGCCAATATTTGCTTTGGGGAACCTCCAGCTTCCTCTAATTGAGCACCTTGAGATGTTTTGTGGCTATTATTTCTTTGGCGGCCATTAATCCAGTGGTCCCCCTGGTGTCTGCCCCAATTGATTGAGCCATATTGGATCCAAGTACTGTACGACTACAGTGATTTCCTTCTATGGAAACGCTGTCATGCTGTCATGGCTTTCACTGACAGTCAGATGTGGGAAATCATCATCATCAGTTCCTCAAAAAGTGTGTTAAGTAATAGCACGGTAAGCTAGTGGTCAGGTATTGTGGACATGTTTTCCGTCCATGTCAATGAATCCTCCAGAGACTTGCAGAGATTTTTGACATTTGGGTGTTTTGTGGAAACTCCTACATGCACTCATAAAGATGATCTTCAATGAAAACCTTCTGTGTCAGCTTTCATGAGGTAATTACCACGAAAGATTGTACAAATTGTTACCAGAAAATTCCATTCAGTGCCTGGCAGTCTGTAAAGGCAAAATGAAACACTTTTGTTTTAACAAAACACTGGATATCATAAGACATTCATGCAGAGACTCTGATACAGATCTGAAATTTGAACTATTGAAGTAATTGAAAAGAAGTGTTGGCAAGGACATTACTCTCCTTCATATTATTAGTGGTTACATAATAAAGAACTCGAATGAAAGCTATTGGCACTAGCTGAGTCAAAGTGCAATGAACAGGAATTAAACTGGCATTAAATTGCTTTTGAACTCTTTTTTTTTTTTTGAAGTACGTTTGAGTCCAACTTGGTGCCAAGGGGCACAGAGAGCACTCTATAAATGAACAATGGACTTGGTCAAAGTAGAAACCAAGAACTGTCATGCAACTGTGCCACTGTTAAAACAAGATTAAGGGACGACTCCTCCTATTGTGCTCCTTCTATAAACAACGTGACTTGACATGGAGGAATGACTTTTTCCAATTACGGATTTGGCAAAATAAAAATGCAAAATGCTTAACAATAACTTGACGTGCAACTGCACTTTTGGTTCGCCCTTTGATGACTTATTTGGGGACTTCCAAAATAAATACTGATGCAGTGAGATGGAGTCCTCTCGGTCAGCTGTTCTCCCATCAAAGACATGGGAACACAATGTCACGATACTTTAATGAGCTTGAGTTGGCCCGCTATTATTTTTTTTTTTTTTGATATTCACTTCATCCCATCCCCCCACCCCCACTCCACCCCCACCTCTCACAACCCAAGCCCACCTCCCCCACCCCTACCCCCACCCCCACCCGCTCACTCCTTCCTGCAGGAATGTGAGATGTTTAATTAGGTCACAGCCAGGGCCCCCGATGTTGAGCACTGCTTTTAAATTCTGAAAGCCAGCCTCCCGTTGTTGGCCGGCCTCTTGGTCGGCTCTGGCAGGACACCACGGAGGTGCTGGGGCCTCCGAGGCTCCAAGGTTCTCATGGTCCAAAAGAATGCCCCACACTGCCTAACTGTGATGTAGGGCGCGCACATCCAAAAGTGTTTCAGCAGGTGCCAAATAAAAAAAAACATACTGAAGAAAGAATTTGCAGAAAAAAAGATCTGCTTTAAAAGGACTCTTACATTTTATTGGTAGAGAAACATCGTTTCGATTTTACGAAAAAAAGAAAGACCTGATGAAGATCGTAAGATCGAAACGTTGTTTCTCTACCAACAACACATACCCTACCCTCTACCCTAACTCACATGCAGCACAGCACTGGGGCACCTCCAATACGTGAACCTGCCAGCCTACCTCCCTGCCTGCCTTCCTGTCTGTCAGCTCAGTGCCTGCTTTCAGTTTTCAGGGCCACTCCAATGCCGCATTCCAAAAGCAGCAAATGGAGACAAATGCTCGCAAGCATTTTTTCTGTCAGTTTTTTGTCGTTTGCTTTAAGTTCACTGCCAAAATTTGGCAACACACACACACACACACACACACACAGTGCTTTGGGCAGGTAGTTTTTCGGGGGGAACAAACAGAGACACTGGACAAAGGGTTACCATGCACAATAAAGACCTTGGAGTCGTTGCACAAATAGATTCAGGGAAAACAAATTCACCTTGACTATTCGCCTCTCAGTGGGATCTACACATATCTCAGGTATGCCATAAGGCCCACAAATGGATCCTCAAAAGAGCAATTTAGATCACTATCTCACTCAGGAGAGTAAGCGATCTAACAGGCCGGCAGCGAAGCCGCTTGGGTCTGCACTTGAAGTTAGAACACTCATTTATCTCCATACAAAGTACAACTGCCAAAACACTGCAGATTAAATCAGGTATCATATAATCATAATGTGCAAGGGTACGATACGCAGGTGATTTACTTGTTCTCGTTAAAACAATTTATCTTACCTCTGCAGTTATTTGGACTATAAAATATAATCAAAGGGGGGTAAACCGAAGACGCTTTTTCCAAGTATCTTCAGTTTGGTTACGACAGTCAGTATGATGAAAGTTCTTGTTTGGAAAAACTACATGTTCTGTGGAGGGTTTTTTTTTTTAGATTTTTCAGGCACTTAAATGGAAGTCACCATAATGTGATATTTGATATAAACCTTATGTTTCTATCAGCTGCGGGCCAGTTCCACAGAGGAGGTGGTAATCGTGGTGAGAAATAATTTCATCCAAGCCTTATGACTGTGTCATTATTATGACATAACACCTGCAAAGTGTCATGTCTGTATACTTCTGTTAAAGTACATCTGTATGGAGTTTGACACGACTGCTCAGGGCATTTAGTAATGTCTAACTTCATCTGTGCAAACTGTCAAATAAATACAACCTGACACAAATTAATTAATATTATGTTATGATATATAATCAACTCTCATGTCTAATACTACTCTACCAATATAACGAATTGGCTGCAATTCTGCCTCTCTCCTTCTCTCTCTCTCGCTCTCTCTCCCTCCCTCACCCACAAATACACAGTCTCTCCCTCCCTTTCTCCCTCCCTTCCTCTCTCTCTCTTTCTCTCACTTACTCATGCACACCCACACATACTCTGTCTTACTCTCTCTGTCTCTCACTCTTTTCTGGTTTTCCCATACCTGGCCTTGTCCCAGGAGAAGCTCTGCAAGGAACCCTCGGAGACCGAGACCGAGGAGTCTGTTTGTTTGTGGAGGAGGAGGAGGAGGAGGAGGAGGCGGACAGGAAGACTGATCCCTGACACAGGCTGATTGATGGCCCCAGACAAAGGTGTTCCCTCCTGCGGGGACAACATGAAACAGTGTCTGTGCAACCACACACATGGCAGTGTATACTAAAAAGCACACAAAAACAAACAAACACACACAAACACACACACACTTTTACTTGTGCACAAATGTATGAATAAAACCACATGTTCACATGCACTAATACACATGAATCAAAAAGCATAAATATGTAAACACAAAAAACATGTGTGTAAACAACCTTATCCGACCACTCTCACGCACAAACTGCATTAATTCAATAACACATATAGATACACATACATACACACACACACAAACACACACAAAAACACACTCTCACTCACTCATACTCATACACACACACACACGCACGCACACTGCATAAAAGGACTGTCTGTACTGTACCGAAGAAGCCATTGACCTTCCATAAATAAAAAGCCGTCACAAAACAAGACATCAATGAGGGTGAAAAGTGATCCAGGGAGAGAGGAAGTGCTTGTGTCGCATGGACCAGGCGGCCTGAATGGCCTACATGATCGGCAAGGGCAAGAACGAAGCGGAGGGAAAGGGCCGTGCACCACTTTTTTTTGTGTTTGGCCAACAATGGGAGACTGTAAACTCCAGGTGACAGAAAAGAAAAGGCGCAGCCAGCTACGGGGATGATTTTTCGGCAAAACGAGCCCATTGTTCTTCCACCCCTTCCCAAACAGCACGGCTTCTTTTTTGCTCTGGCTGGAGGCCCAGGCGTGTCGGATGACAGGTTGTTTGTGGCGAGCTCCTAAGGTGATGCACCTTAGCTAGGGGAAACAGAAATAGACACACAGGGAGGGAGAGAGAGAGAGAGAGAGAGAGAGCAAAAGCCATTGACGGGGACAAGTTCTTCTTCTTTTCTGCCTTCATTTATCTGTGTCGCTTTTTCTTTTTTTTTTGTTTAATTTTTATCGTTTGGCTGGGTGGAGTGGACTTAAATCTATTCCGTTGCCTAACAATGCAGCTGTCAGTTGGGGATGATGCGTCAATAGGCTGAGTTGCAATGGAGCACACAGGCAACTGGAAGGCCTCCAACAACACCCAGAAACCAAACTGGCTTGGGCTTAGCAGAAGGCTCTCTCCCTCTCTCTCTCTCTCTCTCTCTCTCTCTCTCTCTCTCTCTCTCCCTCTCTCTGTTTGTATTACTTTCTCCACTGACATTCTCATTTGCCGTTTGCATATTTCTCCAGCACTTTTTTGTTGATGTTGAACCCAACCACAACAAAACAAATCTATTTCCATAGACACACACTCAAGAGAGGTAAGTATACTTTATAATCCGTGCTAAGCTTGTCCAACTGGAGCCAACTGCCATCAGACCCCATGATGCAGTACCGTCTAGCCCGAGGCAAGAACCGAGAGTGGACCTGGAGAGGTGTGTGTAACACACATGGCAACCAGCCCAGGCCAGCACTGCACCGCAGTGCGTGCAACTTACGGACACACACACACACACAAACACACACACAGGCACACACACACAGGCACACACACACAGGCACACACACACACACAACACACACAAACACACACACACATGGATGCTGAGACGCTCCATGGCACCCTATCAGTCAGCTGGATGCGCTCCCGTGGCGAGCACACATCCTGTCTGAAAAGACACACCTGAGAGATGAGAGGATGTTTCAGGTGAGTTTCCCATCCTGTGCCAATGCCACGACCTTCCGTGACACGGACGATTAAAAAACAGCAAAACCGGAGGTTGTGACCCCCGGCATTCCAGAAAACAAAATAACATCTCTCTTTCTGCATTTTTTACACATTCCCACTGAATGCTATGAGGTACCACATCAGAAACAAATTCCAGAAAATCTTTACATTGCATAAATTCCATTCACTGTCGTTGGACGGGTGACAAAAACTGCCGGTTACATTCCAAACCATATTCCTTGCATAACCACAACATGATGAATTCTCCTATGAGAGCGAGCAACGATCTGACTCCGGGCAGGAAAGGGGGGAGGGGAGGGCCAGGGTTGTAAGGAAATGGCTTCACATCTGCACTCTTTAAAAAAACAATGCTCAGTCCAGTCATCTTGTTACTTTGTGACTGACTTTGTGTTTATATGTAGTGTCAACTTTATTACACATTAACCTGACACCACATGTTGACATAACCTAGTCCAAGCAACAGCATGAGTTGGTCTGGATTGGGCCAAATCATTTTTTACACTGTGTTTACTCCGGGCCAAAGATCTGTGATGATTGGGAATCGAGATCCACCCCGGATGTGTGCAACAGGTTGCAAGAGGGGATATGAAGCCCCTGCTACATGATAGGGAACACGCTGTTCCTGCCTCTTCTTCCCAGTACCGACCCAATGACGTCTCCTCCAGCACCAGTCCAGAAGCCACTTAGGTACATATGGCCCTGCGGAAGTGCTGGGAGCCAGGCCGAGCGAGCGAGCAAGCGAGGGAACGCAAGCAAGCTCTCCAGATGCGATTTGATTTGGGTTTAATTTCTAGCGAGCGCAGAGATTTACACAAGCGTCCAAACGGGGCGGCCAGGATGCCAGATAACATATCAGGTCAGGGAAAAGGGGGAGGACACTGGCTGTATATTTATCCTGTTGTGGGAAAGGGACTTCGGTTTGTGCCCTCTTAAATCATCAAATTTGGGGAGAGCTTTTCTTGTAAAGCCCCGCAATGTTTCTCTGCCAGTATTATATCAACAGTGGCATGTTTTATGAATATCAAATACTGCTTGTGGGGCAAACCGCGCAGGTCAAGGAAGATTTATTTACCACAAATCACTCTAAAATGTCCGGCGTCTACCCCCAATGAAACATTAATATCAAGAACTGTCACATAAATATTTTTTCCTGTGGGATAAGATGACAACATATTGTACTCCACAACATGCTATAAGTACACAGTAAAACATACAGTGTAAATTCAACTGCATCAGAGTTCACCCAAGTCGAAGCTAACATCATTGAGTGTGATTCTGGATATTTGTCAGCTATGTTGACAAATCTGTGTCAAATTTGCACACAGTTCACAGTACCCAGTCCTAAACACTGAACCCTAAGGCTCAATTGCAGCATTTATTTGCACATTATTTGAGAAAAAAACACTCTTTGTGACATTAAACACTACTCAGTTGGAATCACAGTAAGTCATTTTAAGAGCATTTTAAGGATTTTAAGAGGCAGCTTGAGTAATGTCCCTTTCCACCAAAAAACCACAAGCAGTCGTGCAAAGAAGACAGGTATCTTAATCCACCTTCATATCTTACAGTTGAGCCACTGCTACCCGAGCAGTTTAACACTCACACACACCCAGCGTAAGGTCTGCTATTGTCAAAGGGGGCAAACACCACCGACAACTTAAGCCTATATCTTTTATAGCCCGTGGCCAAAGATATCCAGCAGAAGAATACGGGTATTCAGTTTTGGGGTAAGCGAAGAAGTAAGTGTTGCTGAATGTGATATTTGGCGTGGATTTAGGCCAGGATCAGGTGTTTGCTTCAGCCCTTGGGCCTTAAGAAACACCAACGACAGAAGAGAAAAACAACACCTCCAGTGGAAGTAATCAAAGCAGATGCGCAAAGGTAGGACCTGCCCATGGGCAGCTGTGGCCTAATGGTTAGGGGAGTTGGTCTTGGGATTGGATGGCCGCAGGTTTAAATCCTGTAACAGTAAATGCACCAGTAAGAAAAATGGGGATAAAGGGGGGAGTGAATTACTAGCACTCTCCTGCCTCCCTTGTCCTGAAGTGCCCTTGAGCAGGGCATCTAACCCAACATTGCTTCAGGGGGACTGTCCCTATACCGAATTTACTGTAAGTCAAGGTAAGTCACTCTGGATAAGAGTGTCAGCTAAATGCAATAAAAAAACCTACACACCTACAAAAAAACCTACACACTCCACAGAACAGAGCTGCAAACTGACATTCATCTGATGTGCTGGACCGCAGTGCTTGAGCTCTTGTAAGACAGCAAGACTCTGACAGCCTAGCACTGAAGAGGAAGATCCAAGATGATGTCTTGTCTTCCTCCTTCATTACTGAGGGAAACGTTCACCCTCTAAGGACACCGGCATTTACAAGTTCACATTAAGTAGGTTCTGCAAAGCAGGGCCTTAATTAGGAGAGTTTGATAAAAACACAAGACTATTTATACACAGTCCTCCAGCCAGATCAAAGCAAATGTGGTGATTGTAACACATCCGTATAATTGCGGTGATATATTTTTCTGTTTACCATGATGAAAAGAGTAATCATCAGGGGACCATAATGAGGAACCTGATGCTTGAGGTTTTTTTTGTTTTGTTTTGTTTTGTTTTTAATGCAAGCCAGAGTCGAGCGCGGAGTCAAATTACCACGGCTGTGTTGCCGCAACAACGCGGAGAAAGCGCGACTTGACAATGATCGCATGGCCACTTCAAAACCAATCTCCAGTGGATCGAGTTTCGCCGAATGGAACGGGGTGGGGGGGTGGAGGGGGGCCTGACACAGTGTCTACAGGAAGTTCATGAAAGGCTATATCCTTCACCTCCTTTATGCCAGTCTACACACAAAGCGCAGCCTATACTTTAAAAAATATGTCACGAAGCGGAAGGGACCCGCCCAGCTTTTTCATACCTGAGTTCCATTCAGGGAAGAGAGAGAGAGAGAGGGAGAGGAGGGAGGGAGAGAGAGAGAGAGAGAGAGAGAGAGAGGGAGGGAGGGAGGGAGAGAGAGTGCAAAGGAAGATATCATTACAATTAAATAGGAAACGGGGCTTAACAAATCTTAATAACCGGCTTTCAAATATCTGAATACTTTATTGTGTAGGTGGTCTGCTGTTCGAGCCCTTTTAAAATAACACATTCCACATGCACGCCAGTTCCCCTCAGGCTTTACTCCCCGCTCCACAACATTAAAAGGATTTTTTTTAAAAGCATCCGATGCCCTTTTAAAAAAGGTGGAGGAAAGGGGGAAAAAAAATGAGAATAGAACAGACTGAAAGGGGGGGAAAAAATAGATGTGGAAAAGAAACAAGCCAAATAAAATCAAATAATATGACCACTCCTTGCCCTAAAATTAGTCTGCAATGACTCAGACAAAAAGATGTTGGCGCAGACTAAATTATCTCTGACAGTCTGTGCTTCCTTTCAAAAAAAAAAAGAAAAAAGAGAGAAAAAAAAAAAAAAAAGACGAGCCCAACTGATTGCATGGGTGCTGAGGACAATCTGGCATGCAGGCCCTCTTTTAAAGCAGCGCCCTGCAGAACAGCTCTGGTCTTGCGGTACGACTCTGTGCCATATCAAAACCGGGTCCGTGCCAGATTGGGCTGCGAGTCGGAGGACTGCACTGGGCCCTTAGTAGCGTAACTCATTGGCTGCAGCTCTCTTAAAACGTCCTCACCTAAGCCCCGTGTTGTGCTTCAGTCTAATGGGATTTTAAAACACACACTTAATGGCATTTATCACCTCCATCTCTAACCCGAGGAAATCAGTCTGAAACAGACTTGATCTAATGTGGGCCAAGAAAAGTAAAAACAAGTGAAAATGACCCTACTGCTGGACCGGATAATAATTTCTCAAATTGCTTTCTTTCTTTCCTTCTTTCTTTTTTTTCTTTCATCGCGTCCTGAGTGTGATGTGGTAGAGTGAAGTTGTGGCCGCAATGCTACCCCGATGACTATCTGCATCACTCCCAAGGAGACCGTCAGGTAAGAGACATTTCTGCAGTAGCCTAGTTCATCTGGAACAAAATCTGAGTCTGTCGCCTATTCCTGCCAATTCCAGGTGAAGTCAGGTTTGGGGCAGGAAAATGACGAGGGGTGGTGAAAGGGTGGGAGAGAGGATCGCAGGCTGTGGAGACTTAACTGCAGGTTCTGTGCTCAGCTAGGAATCATTTTTGATTATTTCAGTTTCTTAACTTCCCAGAAAGTTTTAAATGCTGTGACATGTTTTACAAGCATAAAAGCTCAGTTTTATGTACAAGAAATGTACTGCATCTTCTCAGTAGTGCATTAATTAAACATGTCAAAGATGACAACTTCATGCAAGACTGCATTGCAAGTGGATTCACAGACTTTTCAAGACTTGAAATACAGATATTCTTGATGGGCATTTCAGTTTCATCCATTTCCATGGCCTCCGTATTCTTATTTTACATGAACATCTCAATAGTATTAATAAAATATGTATCTCAATACTTTTAGTCTCTGCTTTCCAGATGAAGAATGATTTATAGTGTTGAAAGCTGGGTGATGTGTGAACAGAATAACAGTGCTGCTACAGTAGTTAAAATCACAGTACACATTAAACCAGACAGTTTTTGAATGGCCATGAATTAATATCTCTTATGAGACGAATAAACCCTACTTCCTCTTAAAGTTGTTTTGCATATTTACCTGCATTTCTCCAGTTCCTTCGTATCTTCTATCCTTCAGCCATTCTTGATGTTAATACTAAAGGTTTTTGCTGTGTAGAACGTTAGCTATAGCCTACCCTTTGACCCTGTGCTTTTGCGCACGTCCGCAGTTGTAAACACTCCAATTATCCCAAATAATTTACACAGCTATTTTAACGCGAATATAAAAGTTCAAATGTAACTTTATCTAAAGTCTCTCATCTTGATGTTTGTGCCTTTTCAGTTCCAAACCTCTGTCACTGTGACAGCTACGTAGTTAAATGCCTTAAATTAGCTATAGCCATAGCTAGCTGGTTAGCTTGTGTTACCACAAAGTGCCCTCAAGCGAATACCCGTTTCCTAAGGCTAAAATATGACGACGTATGCTACCATGTTAAGGACATAAGATTTTATATCTTACTTTCCCCTCCAGCGACTCCAACATAGCAAAGATTGATATATCTGCCAAATGGTGGTATTGCAGCCTTCTGTAGACCTAAGGTGTAATTTTGTATTTTCACGCGCGCGCCATATCCAAACCCATAGCAAGCAAGCCAGAAGCTACTTTAGTAAACATCTTCATGTTGACTGTCCTTGACTGTTGTTTAGGAAACAGCCATCATGGGACACAAAACTCTTGCAAGTGTGTGTGGCAAACCAAGGATCCAAGGACAGGTATTGTATTATTTACTGTTATTTTGCTGATGGATTTGACAGGCATTTTGTAAATTCCCTGAACTTCAACTAGACAAAGGTGCATTAATTTCATAATGACGTGGTGATGTGCAATGTGATTCCATAGGTCACTGAGGTCAACCTATTCACATGATCACATCCATTAAACTTCAGTGATACACATGGTGTAGCCTACAGATGCATTATTTTAAAATTCTTATTGAAATGATTCACATAATCTGGTGCATTATATTTCCACAATTGGATACAATCTGTTCCAACCATTTTAAAATGACTTGCTTTACTAGCTGTGTCCAATTCTAAAGAATAAGCTTAGGCCTAACTAAATGGAGATGTCTTTACCTTTCTGGCAGAAAGTTCAGGCCTGTCTATGTGGCATTTCAGCAGTATTTTTGTGGAGAACTCACAGTACAAATGCAAATTTATGTCAGCTGAAATGCTGCGGAAAGCAATGGTGAACTTGACAGGCGAGGATCCATTGGAGTTAAAGAAAGGGGTCAATATAGGTATAAAAATGGTCAGAAAGGGGCAGGGAGGATTGTGGGATAGGGAAGCCCAGCAGCTGGAGACCGCTCTGCTTTCAAAGCCTCTCGGTCCCTATTGCCTTATGACTTCACCAGCTCCATTCAGCTGTCAGATCAGACAACCGCCAGCCTGCCAGGCAAACCACAGGAATTACAATTACAGAACCCTGCTCCACAACTCTCTCTCCTTCTCTCTCTCTTTCTTTCTTCTCTCTCTCTCCCTCTCTCTCTCTCTCTCTCTCTCTCTCTCTCTCTCTCTCTCACATACACACACACACACACACACACACTGGCACACGCTCACATACACACACACACACACACACACACACACACACACTCGTTTGCTCTCTCCTCTATCTTTGTCCATCTGTCACTCTGAGTCACACACACACACACACACATGCTCACAGACATACAAACACACTTTCTGCCAGTCATCTATGCATAAACACACCACAGAAGACGCGGCCCAGAGACACAGGACTTGACACATAAACAGGAAAGCGTGTGAATGAGGGGCGGCGGGCGTGGTGACCTTGATCCTGACATGCCCACCAAATCCTGTCGCCTGTCAATCATGCTCAGGCAGGCATTCCCAAAATTGCGGTGAGCAGGGTGGTTGGGTGGGTGAGTGTTTGGGGGAGCCGGCATGTGTGCGTGCAGTGTTTAGCCGTTTGCACCTCTAAGCCGAGTGAGATACTGCACGGGCCCCCCGCCCCCGGCCTCCTCCCGAAGTTTATAAAACAACCCGAGACTGGGGCGTGCAGAAGGGGGAAAGGATGGCATTGTCATCAGCCGGTGATAGCATCTTGGGCAGAGCGGGCGATGTGGGCAGCAGATGTGACGTGACTTTACTGGAAATGTCCGGGGCATGGAAGATTTATGCTTTTAGAGGCTGGGAGACAGTTTCCAACAGAGCTTCTGATCAACATTTTAAGGCAGACTTACATACACACATGCACACACACATACACACACACACACACACAAGCACAAGGGTGTCTGTGAGGACCATATACACTTTCACTGACACCCACACACACCCACACACACACACACACACCACAAGCCTGCTCACCAGGCACATTTCAGGGCACCTCTGACAGAATAATAGTACTGGCTCCACAACAAACATCTTAATGCCTGTTCCACTTCAAGCGAGCATTATAGATATATTCCATTGTGAGAGATGCTGTTTCACGTGTTCCACCGTGGATCAGATCCCCTTACATACACAGCTCTTTTTAAAGGCATCAACCATGTGCTCCCTTCAGCTCTGGGACAGTCATTTTTTGACAGCGTCCATCGTCGGAGTGAGTTCTTACCTCCTGTTCAACATAAATCCCCGAGCTCCTAATTGAAACTGAAAACTTGCCACTGCTTTCCAATCCTGCTGGCTCACCGTTCCTACCCAGATACCTTTAGGACTGAGTAATGTTATGGAGCTGGCAAAGCTCGAAGACCGGTGGAGCCATTCTCAGTACACAAACCTTAGGTAATGTTTGCAAATAAGAGAGTGTGCTAGGACTGATCTTTATCACGCGCAGGCAAAATGGAGTAATTCGACGGGCTGTTTGCTATTTTATTTTCATATGATTAGTCATTTCGAGTCAAGGAAATGGATTATTATTATTTGGGCCAAATATTTAATGTTCCCCCCATTATTTGAGTGCGAGTATAAACAAATGCGTCATGAGCAATTCATTGCGCATACAATAACACAGAGACATTTTCCCACACTGTGGCCAGAGTTGGCAGCATGGCCAGAAAAACTCCTGAGAGAGAGAAGGGAAGCACACTGCTCGGACCACCACAGGCAGGAACATCAGAGCATTTGGACCACCAGAACACAGACTACTGCAGCGCACACGTAACCAGGAGGGACCTCTGAGGTGTAATCTAACACAGCACACATGTAACCAAGTTGAACTAATGAGGCCATACTCTGGAGCACGTATAAAGCCAGGGGAGAGAGAGAGACTCGCACTTTGTGTGGACTACTGCTGAACATATGCAGCAGTAAGAGAAGGGATGTGTAAGGTTGTGAAGGGGCAAGCCATCAAAATGAGATATCATTGTAGGGTACATCATTGCAGTACACAAATCACACCACAGGATGTGATATGAACCATGAGTGTTACACTTAAGGAACCAGACGACCAGCAAAGGACAAGAGGAACACGTCTTGCAACAAGAAATTATCATGGAAAAGGAAAGAATTTGAAATTTAAATGAACAAAAAGCCTATGTCCGTTTAAAATGAAGTTTTTCCAAATATGTCTAAAACATACAGTGACAAAATGGCAGTAGAAAAAAGACAGAACAGACAGTGGAAAAAACACAAGGGTAGAGTTTTCAAGCAAGGTTTACTGTGTGGTAAAATGAAGGGTTTAGAACACAAAGGTACTTGTGTAAAACATATGCAATTTCAAAGTTACTGTTAAAAAAACAAACAATGGTAAAGTTTCAAACGTACTGTGGTGTACTGTGGTGAATGCTAGGGTTTAGAATAGCAATGAAAAGGAGGCTTAACTGGACTCTTGGTGCACCGCTCAACATATCCTTCTATAAACTCAAAAAAAGTGTTTGTAATCAGATATTTCGTCTTTTGTCAGCATATATCTGATTCTGAAATACTGTTCCATGGGAGCAAAAATTGGCTGGGGATTTACTATGTATAACCACGTTCCAAGCACCCATAACCTCTGCTCGGTTAACCTCAAGCAAGCAATTTTTTTTCTGATTCGAATAGTCTGTGTCTGGATCTCCCAGAAAAAGAGGTGCACTGCCTTCTGCAGTGGTCCTTTGACGCCAGAGCTGCTGTGAAGTCCACGAGAAGGCCACCAGACCACTGCACCACAACACACAAAGTAAAACAACATGGACCTTACAAAATGAAACATTGGAAGCGCATAGTAGGAAATTAAAAAGGGTCGCAAGACATTACCGAATTCACCGAAAATGTGGTGTGCGAGACACTCTCAATCCCAAGCGAAAGACAGCTTCCAACTCCAAGAGCGCTAACGAGAGTTCATCCACTTTTTTCAAAAGACCCGACATAACAAGACTGAACTGATAACCTCTGAGATGTGATACACTACGCCTGACCCATAGCGTGCAATAAATGTTCTCAAATTCCACTCCCAAGTTTTTATTCTGCTTCGAGCAAAGAATCCCAAGCAACAGGCCTCTAGGACCGCAGATTACCTGCTCGCCGAGCCATAAATCAATAGTTTGCATGTCTCTGTGTGTTACGTTCCTTTGTAAGTGTGGCTTATCGCAGGGACGTGAACCTGGTCGTGAATGGAATGAATGGGACGATAACCGCCAATAGGCCTGTGAGGTATTACCGCACTTCTGCACGGAGACCATGTGAAAGCGCTTTGGACTGTAACCCGAGCCCGAAAAAGGAGCTTCGTCCACGCTGCCCAGAGGAGCCGTGAAGCGAACGGCAACAAAAGAGAAGATCGATGGGCGGCAAGAGGTGTCTGGAGGGAGTTTGGGCTGGGCTGGGCTGGGCCAGCTCGGGCCAGCTCGGCCTTAAAAAGCAGGAGCCGAGCCACCATGTGTATGTGTTGTGTGATCTCCTTGTGAAAACGTCCTGTTAACAGGTTACGAAACTTCCTCGCAATGCAATGAGCCCTCGTGATTCATCATATCGCAGCCTCTTACATCTCTGGAACGGAAAGGGCCATACATAACGAGGAGGGAAAAAAAGAGCCCTGATCTGAGCGGGTTTAGGAAGCCATTAGTAAGACGAGCGATCGGGGTGATTGTGGCAGTGCCGTTTCCTTGTACTGACTCAGTGGGTTGCTATTTACAGAACACCGATAATTGCTCAGAGGCCAAACGCTACCCTACTGATACATATCACAGAATAACCCCCATTGGGCTTTGGGCCAGGCCACTACCCCAGAGGTACGGCAGAGCAAAGGCACACACACACACATGCATGCATGCATCACACACACACACGCATGCTTTGTATGGACACAGGCATACATGCACGTACACATATTACTGTCACGGATGTACTCATAAAAACAGACACACACGCACACACACATACACACACACACACACACACACACACATACACACACACACACACACACACACACACACACACGCACACACACTGTGTTACATTCCCTCACAGACACATAGATCAGACATTTGTAAGACGTCATAGCAAACATTAGCGCAAATACTCTGACAAAGACACACACACACTCTGACATGAACATGTGCCAGGACATCATACTTATATACACAAATGTAGGAACAGGCAATAACGTCATAATGTGCACTCACAGTCCCCCCCACACATGCTGACACAGACACACACACACACACACACACACACACACACACACACACACACACACGGGAGCTCATCAATCACATCGTCTCTGGGGGGAGTTGAGAATGGCCAAGTATAATGTCCATTGTGAAATCGGCTCTGTGTTGTGGTCCAGTGTTGGCTAGCAGTTCTCTGGGTCTCTGCCGTGCTTGGGCCTGTGCCTAAACGCTCTTCAAGAAATCAAAGCCATTTATGCTGGAGCAGCCCGCCGACATTCGCCTCCCTCTCTTCCTCTCTCTCTCCCTCTCTTTCTCTCTCTCTCTCTCTCTCTCCCCAGAACATCAGCGTCCCTGTGTGGATGCAGAGACGTGAGCAAAGGGAGAGGACAAATCAAAAGTCAAAGTTTGAGGTGTGGGGGAGGAGAGAAGGAAAAAGGGGAGGTGGGGAAAGAAGAGAGAAGGAATGGACAGTGAACCTGACGGAAACCTGAAAGAAAACAGAAAGAGTGAATAGAGGAAGAGAAATAAAAGGGCGGAAGAAGAAACAGAGGAAGATAAGAGGAGGATGGAAACATGAGAGGTCAGGAGATGACCTGCATAGGACAGAGTAGGGAAAGTCCAGCTTGAGACAGCAAAAGCCCTGCCATGTATTTTTTCCATTTACTACTACAACTCTTTAGACAGGTAGAGTAGCACTGGTTGAAGCGGTGTATGGCAGTGTATTGCTTTCTGAAGCTGCAGTTTTCCACTTCTGCTTAAAGAGCATAAAACAGAGAAGCGCAATGAGGAAGAAAAGAGGACGAAAGCCAAAATGAAGAGCAGAGGGGGAGTGGAGTGGAGTGAAGATGACAAGAGAAAATGAGAGAGAATCAAAAGGAAGAGACTTTGACTTTAGAAATCCCTTCATTATCAGTGGGGAAAAACAGAAATTCAGTTATAACATTCTAAACCCCAATCAAAGTCAGATTACCAACTCAAAACCAATCAGAGAGAGGGAGAGAAAGAGAGGGAAAGACAGAGAGACAGAAAAGCGAGAGAGAGATAGAGAGAGAGCAAGAAAAGAAGAGAGAGAAAGGGGTGGACAGGAGCAAAGCGAAACTCGGAGGAGAAGAGGAGAAGAGGAGAAGAGGAGGAGGAGAGCGGCTGTGCAGATGTGATTGCTTTTCCCATTAGCATGGCCTCCCTCCTGCCTGCCCCAGGCCCCGGGACCCAGACCTCCATCCATCAGCCACCCGGCCAGGGAGCAGCGCGGGAGGAGGGGGCCGCAAGGTCAGGCCCACCGACAGGAGACATTCCCATCAGGTTCCCATTTGGTGGTGGCTCAGCCCCTCAAACGTGAATGGGAGCGAGAGATGGAAAGATGGAGAGCGAGAGGAAGACAATAAGAGAGAGAGACAGACAGAGAGAGAGAGAGGGAGAGAATGAATAAGTCAAGTAAAGGTGCACGTGTGAGAAGGTGCTATGCAAATAGAGGCGGAGATCGAGAGAGAAATATATATCTGTCTGTATGTATGTATGTATGTTTTTTTTTAAAGACAAGAGTGTGTAGGTGTGTGTGTCTGTGTGTTTGTAAGAGAGAGAGAGAGAGCGAGACAGAGAGAGAGAGTGAAAAAGTCAAGTAATGTGTGAGAAGGTGACAAATAGAGGCAGAGATCGAGAGCGAATATATGTCTGTCTGTATGTGTGTTTTTTTGTGTGTGTGTGTGTGTCTGTGTGTTTGTAAGAGAGAGAGAGCGAGAGAGAGTGAGAGAGAGAGAGAATGAGTGAAAGAGAGAGGGAAAGGCTCACTACCCGGAATCTTGGAACATTGAACATGACACAAGGGTCAAGCTACACAGATATGTTTCATGGCCAATATAACAGAGGGAGAAGAAATCAGCCAATGCTTTAGGATTTGCTGCTCGAAGCTGTTGAGCTGCAGTATACCCCAGGATACCATGTGATTTATTTTAGCCACTGAAACCATATTGGGAATGGCAATCAGCAACATTAATGATGCATGAATAATCACATATGGTTGCCAATCTACGTGTGAGCGTGTGTGTGTGTGTGTGTGTGTGTGCGCGCGCGTGTGTGTCTTAAGTCTCCTCTGTTAAGGGACAGAAAGAGGGAGTGTGTCATTGCTTCATTACCCTCAATATGAATATGTATGGAGACAGCAGGAGAAAGAAAAACAGTGTCTGTAGAATTTGACACGAGTATGTGTGTGTGTCTGTTTTGCTGTGTGCACCCATGCATTTGTATGTGTGTGTGTGCGCGTGCGTGTGTGTGTGTGTGTGTGTGTGTGTGTGTGTGTGTGTCTTTCTCTGGATGTGAAGTGTAAAGCTGAGAGTGTGGACTTTGCTTTGAGATGTGCACATCTGTTTATTTGTCTTCCAGTGTATGTGTGAGGGTTCAATCCACTATAAGCACCCCAAACCCCCTTGTTTTTGCAGGTTCTCTCTCCTTGGGGAAGCCCAATAAAATACTTGCCATGACGCGCAGATAAAACAGCCTGCTTTAAGAGCACAGGGATCGGCTTGGACCCTGCGCTATGCACTGTGACATCTGCAAGCCATAACGCGAAAAGAGTAAAAAAAAAAAAAAAGAACACGGTCTCAAGTTTTTCCTTAAACATATAATGAGGCACACTATAGGGGTCTTTTGGGGGATCAACCTGAACGGTAAGAGGTACCAAGGAGTTCAGTGAAGACTGCGTAGGCCCTGGGACCAGTATCTATCAGGGGCCTTCAGAACCAAAACATCTTCATCCGATCAAGCCGTCGGCGAAAAATAGAATAGGCTTTTAAGCGATCGCACATTTGTCATGTGTGTGTGAGCTGGCCTTTATGGCACACCAAGTGGTGGGAGGGGATGAAAAAGGAGAACTTTTCATCAGGTTTTCTCTGTACACAGTACACAGCGTGCTGAGGGCAAGAGAAAATAAATGGCTCCTTTTATTTTGTGTCTCTCAAACTGTTTATTACCACCGACGAGAATAACTCACTCATCCCGTTGTCAAACACAATCATCTCAACACTTCTCCAGGGTTTCCTATCACACCCATGCTGGAAACCAGCAGTGCACAACAGTGCCCGCCTATCCCACGTCTAAAAAACCTGTGGGGTTCAGAGTTTACTGTTCCTCATTTCCAACAGGATGGTTTTGCTGAAATTAGTGAACTCTGTCTTTGTTTTGAAACCTCCTCAATAATTACAAGTGTTTTCTGTTTTTTTCCTCCTGCTCTCTTTCCTGGTTTCTTTCTGCTGTCCCTGTTTTTTTCTTTTTTTTCTCGTTCGTTTTTGGATCGCAGACTTTTTGGAGGCCTTCCCTGAATTGAGGCTGGCTCCTTCAAGGATGAAATCCTGCCCCTGCTCTGCCTTAGGGTCTGTCTCTCCCGCTGCACGCTCATGCTCCGTTTCAAACGCATACTTGCTTTGATTGAGACGGGCCTCAGCCTCTAGACAATGCACTGGTAGACCCTGCCAGATTTCAATGGCAAGCACGGGAGTTGCTTTCTTTTTTTTCTTTCTCTTTCTTTCTTTTTTTCCTGTCTTTCTTTTTTTCTTTTTTTTTATAAAAAAAGGTGCGGGAGCGTGCCGACGTGAAAATCGAGCAATCGCACCCTTGCTGTGGTCTCGTAACAAAAGTGGACAGAATGACTTGATCAAAGAGATAAACAAAATGGATGTTAAAATCAGTCTGTCTGCTCTCAAACCGCCCGACCACATCTATCGGCGGAATCAAGCCACAACTATCAGGCTACAAAGTTATTTACTGGCATCCAAATGTAACTTTGTCAAGCTGCTGTGGGTGTAACGCAAGAGCAGCCAGCTTCTTGCTGACTTTGTGAGTAGTACAATATGATTTATTTACGGTATTAATTAACCATTTTCATTAGAGACACATAAGACAAATAGAGGACAAGCCACAACTATTTGCAGACCTCACCCAAGGGAGTGAAGAATAAGTGAAGAAGAAGGATTTTTTTTATTGTCAGCGTCGTTGTTTAAAGGACAAGGAATAGTTGGAGTTCCTGGTCTGCACAGGGGTGTAGGGGAGCATTGTGCTGGCTGTCAGGACTGCATAACTACCTAAGAGAAACGAGGCTTGGAACTTGAGCTCAGGCATGCAACTGTACCTGTATGGCCGACTTTTAACACGAGCGGGCGTCTGATAATCTAAGCGTAGACCGTCCCCAGCCCAGCCCAGACCAGCCTTGCCCCCCCTCTCTCTCCCTCCCTCTCTCCCTCTCTCTTTCTGTGCTTGAGTAAGAGCTGGCCTGTGTGCCTTGCCCCATTGTTCCCAGTTTGGGCCTTATCGCTTTTTCACGGAGTTGTGCTTCTCCCTCCTACTTTACTTAGGCAAAACATACCAAACCCCTATGGATTCATAGGCACTGAACCCTAATTGAAATAATGGCGGCGGGGATATCTAAATGGGGCCGTCCATCCATGCAGGCCAGAGTGTTTATGTCTGCGGTACTGGGTAAATATCCCTCATCATTTATAGGGGTCCGTGTTTGTTGTAGAATGCAGCTAGGCAGGAGATGTTATCGGAGCCCCTCGGCCCAAAGCCCCGGCCGGGCCAGCCAGGCTCATTTAACCGGGAGAGATCCCGGCGAGCTCTGCTGGCACTCCACTCCGACACGCCAGTTTGAAAAAAAAAAAAAACAGCCAACTTCCAAACGCCGTTACAGCATTCTCCAAATATTTCTCACCCCTTCCTGCCATAAACCCAAAGTAATTAATCTGGTTCCCCTCTCTCTCCTCTCTCTTTTTTTTTCTTCTTTCGTTCGTTGTTTGACTTACGAGCCTTGGCTGCTTTTACATCGCGTCACTGCGGCTGATTGTTTGCTCTTTGCTGACCGGCCTCTCTGAAAAAAAAAACAAGAAATCTGAGGAAAGGTCATCGAAGAAAGTACTAACAGGCCTAAATCCATTTACGAACAATTATATGAGCAATTATATAGGCAATTATATACATTTCGCTGGGGAATCCCCATAGACTGCTATCAAATGGATATTTGACTAGGGGCCAAGCTGAGAAGAGGTCATCATTCACATGAGTGCCAGCAGTCTAGAGATATGGGCTGGGGCTATGTTAAATGTTAGATTAACATCCAATCGTACCAATGCCAATTCATCATCATGGAGCAATACAGTCAGAGTGAAATTGGGGGGTGTGGAATTGAATTATAACCAAGAGATGTCAGAAAATGTATATGTAGAGTAAGAGTCTGTGTTGTGTATGTTTATTTGGGTTTGGGTTTGTACTCTGTGTGTGTGTGTGTTCGTGTGTATGTATGTGAGAAAGAGAGTATGTGCTTGTGAGAAACAGACAGAAAAAGAGAGAGACAGAAAGAGAGAGAGAGAGAGAGAGAGAGAGTGTGTGTGTGTGTGTGTGTGTGTGTGTGTGTGTGTGTGTGTGTGTGTGTTGTAGCTTGCTTTGACTGAGGTTCCCATAGCCCAGCAGAGCTCCAGTACATTCTGCATGGCTGGTACAGAGGGGATACCAGTGCAGAGGCCTGGCCCCGCTGACAGGCCCAATCAGTGGGCCCCTATCACACGCTCAGGGCCCCACAGTATCCACATCCTCCCCCAGTGCTGAGCAGTGACCTGAGGTGACCCCCCTCCCCCCCACCAACCTCCTCCTCCTCCTCCACCTCCTCTCCCCACACTCCCGGTTCCCGTACCCCCCACTTTCCAACCACCCCAACCCCACCCCACCCCACCTCACTCCACCCCCATCCTCACCTCCAGTGACTCCACACAGAGACAACACCCACGCCTTACAATCAATGACATGTCGGCCCAAAAAACACAAAAATCCTGTCTTTGTTAACATCCCTCCTACACGCACACACACACTCACACGCACACTCTCTCTTTCTCTCTCTCTCACAAACACACACACACACACACACAGTTCTCACCAGAGACACTGTCTAACCTCCACCTCCGCCTCCCACCCCACCTTCACCTCCTGCTGCCATCTTTTTTCTCCCATTCCTTCCTTCCTCCCTTCCTACGGCTTAGAGTTAATACACAACAAGAAAAACAGAACAGAGAGGATCCTGCTTTTCCTGTGTCTGCTGAATATTTCATAATGTGTGTGTGTGTCTCTGTGTGTGTGCTGTGTGTGTCTGTGTGTGTGTATGTGTGTGTGTGTGTGGTGCGTGTGTGTGTGAGAGAGAAAGAGGCAACGATAGAGACAGAAACAGAGACAGAGACAGAGAGGGAGAGAGAGACAAAAAAGGAGTAAGTATTGTTATGTGCTGTCTCAGCAATGGCTGGAAATAAATAGCATTAAAAGAGAGATGGCCTGGATGGAGTCTGGAATGGAATATATATATACTTTTCTTTTCCTGTCTTTTATTGTCTACCCACCTTGAGAAAAAAGAAATCCTCTACAACAGTACCTCCCCCCCCTTCCCGCCTGATTATAAAAAGGGTAGAATATAAAGACGAGAAGAAAAAAAAAGTACAGTTTCCTGGATGACTCAACACGTCATTTCTCAGGAGCGCCATAAAATCAGCCCGTCTGGATGTGGACCGCCGCATGATGGTGAGTGTTGACGTGAGCCGCAGGGCAGAAAGAGAGAGAGAAGAGAGAGAAGAAGGGAGAGAAGGAGCGAGAGAGTGGAGCGAGAGAGAGAAATAAAGAGAGAGAGAGTGGAGAGCCTCATTATGAAGTCCTCTCTGGCCGACAGTTCACCTCTCTCAGGTTCTCCATCCTTCAATCCCCCGTCTATTTAAGCCCCTAGAAATACTCCACAGTGGGAACCCCAGAGGGTGGACCGTCTGACCTGGGAACAGCCTGGCAGACGCGCCTCTGAGCAGATGACAGCATGGGTTTGATGACATGTGCCTGATTCAGGATCAGCACCAGCTCTGGTTTGGTTTATGGATGCTGGCACCATGTTGAGTCCTCTTTTTTTTTTTTTGCACGGCCACTCTCTCTCTCTCTCTCTCCTGACCAGCCCTCCCTCCCTCACTCCTTCTCTTTCTCCCCTGCCCCCTCCATTTTTCCCCATAGTCGTTTTCCCTCTCTGCAGGTGTCCCCCTCCCCCTCCTCTCCCCTCTCCTCTCCTCTCTCCCCTCCCTTCTCCTCTCCTCTCCTCTCCTCCCTCTCTCTCCACGCTGGTCCCCTCTGCTCGGGGCAGGTCGGCCGGGCTGGGCCGTGGGCTGTGTCCCTCTGGTGGGGGCCGCCTGGGTCTCCCTGAGGTCCCCAGGACACTGCGATTGAAACCATGTGAAGTGATGAAGCAAGGCCTGGAATCGGCTTTTTAAATGATCTAAACGTGAAACCCAAGCTGAGAAAAATCTTGGGAGAATGTGTGTGTGTGTGTGTGTGTGTGTGTGTGTGTGTGTGTGTGTGTGTGTGTGCGTCACCCCACCCCTGTGTGTGTGTGTGTTGGGGGGGTGGGGAGGGGCAGGGGGGGGTCATAAGTTGGGGAAGGAAGATGAATATATGCATGCGACATATTTAGGGACACATTTTCATGCAAGGCAACGTTTGTGGTCAGGGAAGGGTGTGTATGCATATGTCCATATGTGCATTATTACACACCCTTCTGAAACTATCATTATCAATGAAATCACCCAGTTACACACACACACACACACACACACACACACAGGGAGAGAGAGAGGGAGGGGGGAGAAAAAAAGGAGGAAGAAAAAAAGATGTTGAAGACAAAGTTGAAAATAAACATTACTTTATAGGGTACCAATCTATTAAGCAAATGTATCCAAATGGGAAATCATTCCTCTCATATCTACTTGTTTTCACATATGATGATGTTGTCCTTGGGAAACCTGTCTCTCATCTCTTGTCAGGCACCTGTGTGTGTAGTGTGTGTGTGTGTGTGTGTGTGTGTGTGTGTGTGTGTGTGTGTGTGTGTGTATGTGTGTGTGTTTGTGTATGTATGTGTTTGTGTGTGTATATATGTGTGTGTGAGTGTGTGCGTGTGTGTTTGTGTGTTTCTGTATGTGTGTGTGTGTGTAGCATGTGTGGTGTAGGGGGGCCGGGCTGTCCCAGCAGACACACACACGGCGTGAGCAGGCATGATGCGTGGGGTTTGGTATTTCACAAGCGGCTCCCATGCGAGTGGCCTTAACACCAGCGCTGCTCAGGGCTTTCAGCTGGGAATCCATTAAACCCCCAGGATGACACAATAAGCCCAGGGATTCCTTAGTAGCTGCCTCAGACAGCTGTCTCTCTCTCCCTGCCTGTCTGTCTGTCTGTTTGTCCGTCTGTCTCTCTGTGGCATTCTATCTATATCTTTCGAATGCATTTACAAACACACACTCATACATACCCGTACGGAAACACACACACACACACTCTCTGTCTCTGTCTCTTTCTCATTCTCGTCCTCTCTCTCTGTCTCTCTCCCTCTCCCCCCTCTCTCTCACCACCCAGGCTCTTTGTTTGTTTGTTTTGGGTGTAACTCTGAAACCATGGAGCTGGGTCACACATCACTTCATCTTTAATTTCGAATGGCAGACAGACAGACGGATCCTGCATAACATTCTAACTCTCTCTCCGTCTTTCTCTCGTCCCTCCCTCCCTGCCTGCCTCAGTCCGTCTCTCTCTCTCTCTTCTCCACTCCCTCTCTCTCTTTCTCTTTCTCTCATCCACTCCTCTCTCTCTCTCTCACTCTCTCTCTCTCTCTGACAGCAGAGATCTGTGTTCATTATTGAGCGGCAAATCCAGTTGGGCTGTTCACTGTCAGTAGAAACTGTGAGCTCAACCCTTCCATGACAACAGCCAATATCTCAGCCCCGCCACAGCCACCTCTCTTTTCTCTTCTCCTTCCCTTTCTTTTCTTCTCGTCTCCTCTCCTTTCTTTTCTATTCTTCCTCCTGCCTCTCCTCTCACAAAATAACACCCATCTCCCATAGTCTGAGCTCACTGCGTCGGAACCACTTTTTATCCGTCTCCTTTGTCTCTGTGAAAAGGCCCGGTATGTTAATGAGACCTCTTCCACGGGACCTCGTCTTGCTCAGATCCTGAGGTTGGAGTCAACAACGACGGTTGCCATGGTCTCCACACTGTTGTCCCAGAAACCTGAAAAAGTTGGAAACTGGAGGAAGGACTCGGGAATGGGGTGGGGATGTGTATGTGTGTATGTGTGTGTGTGTGTGTGTGTGTGCTCGTATGTGCTCTACTGTAATCAACCTTCTGAAGAGTCCATCCTCTCAGATGGCAATGTCATATCTATTCTGGCTGTGCAAAGTAGGGAAAAGAGCCAGGGAGACACTCCAACAAAGTTGGATATGATTTTTTGTACTTTTTTTTCAAACAGGAGCTTTTGGGAATGGTAGTTCCTTATTGGCAGAGCTTCTCTTTTATTTGATGGTGTTGAGGGTCAAGATAAACATTGGCTTTGAACACGGGAACTGACCAGTACTGAACATTCCAGAGTGATACAGTGCTATATTCCTATTTTTTGCTTGCTGACTCTACCAAGAGGTATTTTGACTAAAGTTGCTGGCAAAAACATAATTTCCATGAAACAAAATCTAACTGCTGCTATGATACAAGGTTGATTTGAGATTTTGGGATTAACTGTGTTTATCAGACAAATAAGCATGTCGAAAAACATAAACAACATTTGGAGACTTCACACAGACTCTGTTTGTTTTTTCCGTCATTTCCAAGAACCTTATTTATGTCTTTGGAAGTCTTTCTCTCTAATGTGTTCTTAGGACCATTGAGTCCATTGCTGGCATCACTAGTCACTGGTTAAGGCTTAAGGCAATTTTGTTTGTTTTTTTTTGTTTTTACATATTTACCTTCCCCTAACAAAAGACCCCTCCCTCCTGCGTAAGGTCAAAGATCAGAGTGGTAGCATGGAGCGGAGAGCGGTTAGGATGAGTGAAGTAACTATAAAAAACCTTGTTCTGTGTAAACAGTGCGATTGGAAGTCTGCAATTACAAAGTGGTGATAAGCAGAACTAAGGAGATAAGAAAGCCACGATTTGACTCAATGGGGCTATTCCCCACGGAGCCCCATGAATGCATCTACACACGCAGAGCACACGCACCGAGCAAACACACACTTAAACAGACACACACACACACACACACACACACACACACATACACATAGGGACTCAAACACACTCATACACATACACACAGGGACTCAAACACACACAGGAAACAGCAAACGTGTCTTCAAACGCCTCCAGAAGACCTATCCGCCCATACCGACAGAGGCACACACCCTGGTACATGCACGCACTGGAAAAAAAAACTTTTACAGATACACACACTGTGTCAATGGCACACACTCAGGCTTTATTAATGCTCAGAAATTCATCAAGGGTAGCCCTAATTTCAGATGATGTGGAGATTACATTCACAATAAGACAAACAGTTATAAAATATTAAATAAAAAATAGTTGTAAAATATAAGACAGTTATTAAAAATATACAAAAATAAACCAAAACTTAATAAGTAAAGCAATAAATGATAAACACACATGCACATGCACACACAAACAGATGTTGGCACATGTTCGCACACACTCACACAGGCACACACACATACACACACTTCACCTGACAAAGACACTAGCAAAAGCTCTCGTGTGCATGCCAAAGAAAGCCAGCCCCGTGCCACAACACACACATGTGAGAAACAAACGCAGCTGGACAACACAAACACCAGCCGTCCAAGAGGCAAATCTTTACAAGGCTTTTTTTTCCCACAACGCAAACAACCAAGTGGCCGCAATAATACACAACTGCGTGCACACATGTGAGTGGACGAGAGGGGCAGCATCAAGAAGAGGGAACACAGTTCATATACAGACAGGAATCTGGGCCAGGATTCAAGAGCGGCCCTGCCGTCACAGAGACTACAAGGGAGTGGAGAGCATTGTGATGACACAGCACGCGAATGCTGGCAAAGGGCTGATCTTTTTTGAGTGATTTAGACTTAAACCCCGAGATGCCTCGCACAGATTTATGGCCCATGGTCCTAAAATTGAAGATAACCCAAACAAATATGATGTCTACTTTATGATGATTTATGGACTGGTTTGTTTATTGGAAAAGGAAAAGATTTGCATTTCATTTATCTGACTAACATTTTCTGGCATCACTTTTTGCAAATGATATCAACACAGTCGGATTACAAAAGAAACACAGATCCATATTTACTGGCAAAGTGACTGGCAAAGGCACAACATCAATTAACACGACTCCTGGTCAATTACGTGGCATCAACGCTAGTGACAAAATCTAAGTGGAGCGACTTGTTTGTTTGGTTTAGCCTCTTAGAAACCTACACACCAGACACTGGACAGGCGAGGAAGGGAGTGGACAGCTTCCCCTGTCTCTGGAGAAGACATTTTAGACCTCAGGCCCTTTTCCAAATTCTGTTTACTGTTTTTGGTTCATTTCCATGTGGTCACATAAGTCTGTTTTCGTGAATGCCAGCAAGAATATAAAACCATCAGTGTCAGTTATTCGACAGGTGATAAGTATGGTATCACTTTAGGACTGACTAGAGCTTAAGCAGAGGCGAGACGTTTTGTTTTTTTTTGCGGAGTAAAAGGCCAAACGACATATTTGTTCCAACCATTCTCAAATCCAGCTGATTTTAATTACCACAACCCTTCTGACAGGGACAAGTAAGTAAACAACGAAATCACTTTATGTTGTTTTGTGCTCAGGTGGCATCGGTACATGGCAGGACTTTTACTCTATCAACATAGGGTCACCCACATCTAAATGTTACTGAACAGGAGGCACAACAGTCTGCAAATCATTTTCATGTTGCGTACAGGTCAACTCATTTGGATGTCTACCTGTGTGACCTGTAAAAAAGTGCATTTTAAAAGCCTGCAAGCTCTATAAATCAGGCAGAGGAGTGTTGTGTGTTGCTAGGTTGGGTGTACTGCTGTTGAAAGTGATGTTGACAGGCTAACTGCATGTGGGCCACTGTGTCTGTGTCCATGTGTTATCACTCTTAGAAACCATAACAACACACCACCAGTTTACAGCCAAATCATCAGAGAAATCCTGTGATTTTTAAAAAAAATATATGACCAGATGAAATGCAAATGAAGGGAGGAACAAGTAATTTACAGAACATCTGAATGAGTTGACATGTCTTATATTGTATTGATTCAAAAACAGTGCATCATCAGTTTTGAGCCAAGTGTCCTGCAAAATCTCATGATTTTGAGAGGGATATCCATGCGATGTCCATAAAATCTAAAATTACTGACAAATGTGACGTTGTATTGCGCTGTTTGTGAATTGTAGCTGTATTGGTCTGCCTGAAACCCTGGGTGTATGTATGTACCTGTGTCTCTGCGTTGCACTTTCTGTATGAATTTATGCCCCTGCTTGCTTATCTTTGACTCCTCTGAGTGATGGCTGTGTTTTACTAGTCTGGAAGGCCCATCAGCGCGTCTGTCCACTGCTGCTGACTGGAGCTGGAAGAAGAAGGTGCCATGCAGCTTTTCAAATATTTGGCCTTTCCTCTGAGAGAAATAATTTACTGTTTATTTAATAAATCATCCATCCCTCTTTCCAACACACCACCACGACAAAACACTCCAAAGGGAAGCAGTGAGAAATGGTGTGTGTGAGTGTGTGTGTGTGTGTGTGTGTGTGTGGCTTCCTGTGTGCATGGTTGAAAGCACAAAAAGAGCAAAAACAGTAAGAGAAACATAAAAGTTGCATGAGAGAGGGTAGGTATGTGGATGTTTGTGTGTGTTTGGAGACAGTGAGGGAGGCATAGGGAGAGAGAGAGAAGAGTGAAAGAGAGAGAGAGAGAGAAAGAACAAAAAGAGAAAGATCAAACTCCTTGGCACTCTGCCTCTCGCTGTACACCCCAGCATGAGCAACCTTAATCCCTCACCTCTCTTTCTCTATCACTCTCTCTCTCTCTCTCTCTTTTTTCCTCCCTCCCCTCCTTCCACTCCTCTTTTCCTTTCTTACTTCATCATCCACCAACCTATAGACATCCATAACGGAGGACTCCTCTCCTCTCTGACAGACATACGTTCACACTGACCCCCAGCAGGCTGAGGAGTGTGCGTGTGTGTGTGTGTGTGTGTGTGTGTGTGTGTGTGTGTGTGTGTGTATGTGTGTGTGTGTGGGGGCGGGGGGGGGTAGCAGCTGCAGACTCTCTCTCTCTCGTCTCCTGTAGGCCTTGGCGTAGAGTGGCGCGGCGTGACATCGATGAGGTCAGTGAATTACTACGACTGCGGGCCTCATTATTTTATGGTCCAGAAAACACGCCATCATGCTCAACATCACCGACACTCCGCTCAGCTCCGCTGCTCCTGCTCTGCGTCAGCCTTCACGAGAGACAGGAGAAGAAGAAGAAGAAGAAGAAGCGTCTGGTCGGAGCATCACCACATGCGTAGATAGATCTCACACACACATACACACACACACACACACTAACATACACATGGATACACAATCCCAATGACGGAACCACCTGTTCTGAAGTGATGTTAAAATAGAACCCTTTGGAAATGCAATTTGGTTGTTAAAAAAAAACTCCCCTCCCCCAAAAAACACAGTGAAACACATGAAGTATGTGTGCCGCGATGCAGCAGCAGCTGCAAAAGATTCAGGAAACAGCGAAAACACCTGTGAATATATTTCATGGGCCAGAGGAACTTTTCATTGCACATAAATGGCAATAACCTTTATGGGATTCAATGTGGGTGTGCGTTAGACGTTTTAAAAAGACGAGGCTTTCACGCTAAAATCGCAATACTACATGCTGTGCAAAATGCCTGACCAAGGCCTTGCCTGATTAAGGGGCAGCATGCACTGAGGGGAGAGAGAGAGAGAGAGAGCGTGAAGCAGAGTTTCGAAAGTCGAGAAAGATGAGAGAGAAGTGCATTGTGGGGTGTGAACAGACAAGAGTGAGCGGCTAAGTGCGAACATGTCGACTGGGGAGTGTTAACAGGTTTAAAACAAAGCAGACAAGTTCTCTCCTCTTCCTCTGAACTCTCTCTGCGGTGTATTGCTTTCTCTCCGTTTTCTGTCTTAAAAAACAGACAGTTTCGGACAGACCTTCTCTTTCTTTGGCCAGCGGCAGGCTTCGGTCCAACTTCTTGTCTCCGAGCTTTTGCTTCTTTATTCCTTGGAATACATCTCCTCCTTTCTTCTTTTTTTGTGTGCGTCTGTCATTCTCTCTCCCCTTGTTGTGTAGTTTATGTTCTCTTCCCCTTCACTCTGTCAGTACATCCTGCATTCCCCGTATGTTTCTATCATTGCCCCCTCACATCCCTCTGGTGCTCCATGCTGTCTAACTCTCCTGATCAGGCTGTTCCCCGCCCCCCACCCACCCCCGATACACACACACACACACATACATACATACACACACACACACACACACACATACATACATACATACATACATACGCGCGCACAAACACACACATACGCACACATATGACACATGCTCACACACACACACACACACACATATACTGTATATACACATACAAACACACACACATGCACACTTTCTTTCGCTCTCTCTCTCTCTTTCACACACACACACATTTTCTCTCTTTCACTACCTCTCTTCCTGTCTTTTCCACCCACACACACACCCAAACATACACACATACTCTCTCACTCTCTCTCTCTTACACACACATACATACACACACACACACACACACACTCACACACACATTCTCTCTCTCTCTCTCTCTCCTACTTTCCTCCCCGCTCCTTCCTTCCCTCCTTCCCTCCCTCCCTCCCTAACTTTCTGTGTAACCCTGCGGTGACTCTGGCATGCCTGGGTCTCAAGAGAGAGAGTAGCCCTCTCACCCATTCTAACCACCGCCGCCGCCACTGCCACCGCCACCACCGCCACCACACCCCCACCCCCCCTGCTCCCACCACACTCCCCCACCGTCGCCACTCTCCCCAGCTTGCTGCAGTCGCCACTAGCCCCCCACCCACCAACCCCCACCTCTCCACCCCGCTCCTACCACACTCCCGTCGCCACTCTACCCCAGCCTTCTGCAGTCGCCACTAACCCCCCCCACCCCCTACACCCCTCCACCCCTCCAGGCCTCCAGCCCTCCGTCTCGTGACCAGCCCGGAACTGCAGGGCATCCGTCTGCCCGCTAATGGCTAATGGCTAATGGCCTGTAATTTCGCACTAATAGAGAAAGCAATGAAAGGGCTGGAGTGGAGACACAGTGGAGGAGAGAGAGAGAGAGAGAGAGAGAGAGAGAGAGAGAGAGAGAGAGAGAGAGAGAGAGAGAGAGAGAGAGAGAGAGAGAGAGAGATGGCAGAAAATAAACACGGGCAATAGGAAGGGGAAAAGGGCAATTTTAGCGGGGAAAAAAAAAAACAAAAAAAAAATATTAATGCAATCTGGGCCAATTAGTCGGCTGGGGATAACATTCCCCACGGCTCCGTCTGTTTACGTTCCAGGAGGAGTCGGAAAAGTGTGGCGGCGGAGTGAGGCCAAAGCTGAGCCTGGAGCATCAATGGGAAAACGCCTCGGTCTTTACAAACACACATACACACACACACACACACACGCACACCTGGATACTCACATGCGCACACAACAAACATCCGACCCCCCACACACTTAAACACAAACACCCTTATCCTCTTTCAGCCCACCCGACACACACACGCACACACACACACACACTCTTACAAGCAAACACACCTGCATTAACACAGACACATCACATTTCTCTCTTCACGCCACTGAAAATCAGATCAACATTTCCCAATGGCTAAGACGTGACTAAACAACTCGTTCTCCTCCGCATGATGCATTGGCCAGAAGGTAGTTGCCATATCCTGCTGTATCATGAAGAACAGATGAGATTAGGGCAAACGAAACAGTGGAAGGAAGAATGTAAGAGAGGAGGAGGAGGAGAGGGATGGAGTGAGACAGGACAGAGTGCAGAGGAGGAGGAGAGAAGGAGCTCTGGGAAAGGCGGCTAGAGAACCTGGATGGAAGTACAAAGACTTGGCAGCGAGCAGACGAAACAAGTGAGTTGGATCTGATACAGACCGGATGATAAAGAGAAAGTGAAAGTTTAAGAAGCACTGAAAGAAAAAATGCAGAGAAAAAGAGAGAGAGGCAGAGAAAAAGAGATGGAGAGGGGGAAAAATAGGGAGAACCGGAGAATGGAGGAGAGAGTTTGACAGAGATGCAGTACATGCTCATTGAGATGGAAACACATTGATAAACAGAAAGGCAGAAAACGGAAGAAAAAGGAGATTTATTGGACAGAGCGAGATGAAAGTAAACGTATGGAGTAAGATGGGCTAATGTCTGAAGCAAACAGTGATAACAGCAAAAGTGAACAACACCGAAAGTCAGGAACAGAGGGAAAAAAAACACTTGAGCTAAAAAAAAAAAGAGGAACTTTGGGTGGTGTTTAGGTCACGCACAGGAGTCATCATTCACTTGATAGACCGTGAGGATGTCCTGTGTGTGTGTGTGTGTGTCTGGGCCGGGGAGGGGAGGGAGGATTGGATGCTCGCTCTTGTTAGTCGTGGTTGAGTGCGCTGAGGGCTGACCCTATGGGAGTCTGGACATCACAGAAGCCGGCCAGGCCAGGGAGGCTCCTCTGGTGATGGTTGTTGTTAAGTGAACCCCGGCGGATCGTGTCATGGTCCCACGCAATGCCACGCAGAGATGCAAACACACGAGCCATTGGTCTCACACAGACAGACACACACACACACACGCACACACACACACACACATCTCCCTTGATGTCCTGCTCTGTTTACATGTATCACTGACTTGCATCCCTTACATCCCTTACTTTATTTCACACATGTATACACACACACATGTATACACACACACAGACACACAGTGCACACATACACATGGGTGCATGCACACTGGACACTCACTCACACACACACTCACAGACACATACACACATGCACGCACACACACGCACGCACGCACGTACACACACACACACACACACACACACACACACACACACACAGAAACAGAAAAAAAAACTAACTTGAAGTAACTCAAAGAACAAAGTAACTCATTTGGGGACTTGGTCACAGTTCTCCTCAGCATTAGCGGTGGATTAGGGCTGATTTACCGCTGTTGGTTTAGAGAGGATACTGTGCGTAACTGTACTCCAGGGCTGGACACTGGAGTCTCTGAGGTGTGGAAACCATCTGAACGCTGAGGAACACTTGGCCAAACAAGCATGAAACGATGGCGCTGAGAGAAGCCCTGTGCGGATGTCAGCGGGAGCTTGTCTCGTGAACTCTCCTCGGCCCCTCTGCAACCAACGCCGAGAATGATGGGAGAGGGAACCGATATTGAGCGCACAACATATTACCTGGGTTGCCGACCGCTGTGTTTCTGTGGATTTGATACTGGTGCTCATTTGGCAAAACCATTTCTTTTTTCTCTTTTTTTTTTTGCAGAATAGCCGTTTTAAAAAAATACACCCACTATCAAATGCAATCTTTTCAGACAAGATGCAGAACTATGACTTTGGATGCGTACCACACCTGTGGGCCTTGTGTTCCGACCCCCACCTCCCACCACCACCCCCACACAAAATAAGGATTACAATGGTATTCGGCAAACAACATCTGAGTGTGTTTGTGTGTATCGGTATGTGATTTTAATCTTGGCCATTTGGTGTTGTTTTTTTAACTAGTTCTTGTGTTTATGTTTGGTAAAAAACGACCCATGTAAGCTTGCTTCACTGTCAGGTAGAAGAACCCACGTCATCGTGAAATGTCTGGCTGGATGCGGTTTTCCCATTACCTAAGCATACAGCTCCCACTAGTGGGCACCTAAGCAACTGCACCCGCAGTCGAACTTGAAAGCACATGGATAGTATGAGTTATCTAGAAACAGGATTTCCCCGTTTAGCGAATACGGTCGACGGGTCCTGCCCTGCGGAGATGACAAATAGCATCAGGATCTCTGTTAAACTGCACAACGTACTCTTTGCGAAGTGGGACGTTTCCATACACGGGTAAATAAATATGATGTAATACAACGAAAGAGAGCAAGAGACTGTGTTTCATTCATTGTCTGTGAATAATGACCGAAATGACTGTAGCCGCTTGAGTTTGAAATTGAAGACAGATGTAGTAGTGAAAACAGTTCTTGGGTGGTTTAATTTAGGTCACCCACAGACAGGGGAAAGAACGAAAACATAAGTCCCGCAGAAATCCCGTGACCGCGCACATTCTCTTTGCATCCTGTATAGGTTAAACGAATTTGTTACTCAGAGGAGAATTTCTTTTTGCTTGTGAGGTTTTGCAGTGGATGGTTGTTCAAACTGTCAGTGAGTGAAGACAAGACCGTCTCTTAATAAACTGGTATGGGGATTATATCACGCACAAATGTCTTCTACGACTAGACTGTAGTAATTTACTGCAGGTCTACTTTAAAACGTTAAAAGAGCAAATGCGAGCCTTTTATACCTGCACACAGTGAAAAGATTTTTTGAAACGACCATATAATCCAAAACAGGCCTACCCACGTTTAGTTTACTACTTCCATAAATTGGCATGAACTTAATATTTGCCTAAAGACATTTTATTTGGAGCCGCATTCGTGTTCTGACACATTTCCATTGTGCCCAAAGTCCTAAATTATTCTTAATTCGTGTCTGAAGTGTGACACAATGGCCCTCAGATGCTCAGTGCCACAATACTTGTCCAACGTATTAACTTGGTCTTTTTCAAAAGCATCATTTATCATACTGTAGGAGCTAGACTTTAGCTTTAGCTATGACTATGTGCCCGGGCATGCGCCAAGGTCATGGCGCGTTCACCAAAGCAAAACAGTAATTATCCCATCTGCGTAATTATCAAATTATGTAATTAAAGCATTGTCCTTGTTATGCAAGGCTCCTGCCTTTGCTCACCTTTACTTGACAAATGCCAGGCCGGACAGCCAAAATAGTCCCAGAGGGGGAGATGGCACGCACGCTTACCTTTCTGTGGAGTTGTTCTTGCTAATGCTATCCTCCTGTAATAAGCCATTTACACACTACGTTGTTATAACGAGCTGTTAAAAATGCTTTTTATTAACCAAACAACCAAAGAAAGGGTATTTTAGAAGATTCACAATAGACGTTTGAATTAGTAATATTTTGCTATGTGTAAACACAAATGGTTAATTTGTAAGGAAATTGTTTTGGTAATAACAGACACTTAAATGGTCTGTTTGGGCAATGTGTCTTGTTTCTTACTCCGTCTGAAACAACAGGTAATCATTTTCAATTCATAAGATGGAGTAGGCTATGGTTTATTCCGATAAAATCTGGTGGTCTAAGTAAACTTAGAGTGGTCTTGTCAGCCGCTAGAGAGCGCCATGACCATTTCATTGTAAACATGAACCACATTGAAGCATCATTTTCAGCAGAGTCTTTTTTTATCAACCCATTGTTATGCTTTGTCTTCTTATGTCATTTTGGCATCGTTACGATGGAAACAATAGCTCGATCTGACCATCTTTTATTTGACTTGCTTTGGAGATCGATTCATGTTTAAAAACACCCATATAAGGCAGGAAGAGACATTAAAACTGGATATAGCTGTTAAGCTCCATGAGTGTTTTGTTGTTCTTACTGTGGTTCGGTTTCTATGTACAGGATACTAAATTAAATATTTGTTGAGCTGCAGCGGAACAATATGACATCTAGGTATTAGTTGCTGGCTGTCCATTGATGCTTTTACGACTCACATTAACATACACTTTGTCCGCCCACACGTGCATAAGCACACCAAAAAGTCTTCGCATGCGTTTAGCACAGACACACACACACACACGCACACATCCACACACACACACACGCACACATCCACACACTCACGCACACTTTGAACACGAGACACGGTAAAGAGATGTGTGTACTCTGGGAGTTTCAAGTTTACAACGCTCCCGCTGACTCTGTGTGTCCAGCCAGATAGTATCTTCTTGCAGCGGTTTCAGTGGGGCAGCAGAGTGGACTCTTGGCAGCGAGCTGCGGCTTCACTCACACTGTTCCCTCTTCCGCTCAGAGAGGACCCCCCCCCCCCTCTTCCCTCTCTCTCTCTCTCTCTCTCACTCTCTCGCTCTCTCTCTCCCTCCCGCTCTCTCTCTCTCTCGCTCTCTCTGCGGAGTGTGCTCGGGGGCTTTGGGGTCTGTCTTTCTCTGCTCTGGACATCCAGACAGCAGGGGGAGGCCTAAATACCCTGGCAGAACACAGCCACCGGAGTTCAAAAGTTTATCTGCTCCTTATTTACCAATTCACTTGTGTCTTTCTTTCAATGTTTTTCCATTCGTCCATTCTTCTTTTTTTTGTAATCCCTAGTAACTTATGATGCTGTGCCTTTGGCTTGGCTGCATCTTGGAAGTCTTTGGGCTTTTGAGGTCGTCCAATCAGACATATGCTGTGAGTTGAATAATTTGGGTGGTGGTGGTGGTGGTGGTGGGGGGGGGGGTTGCTTTGCTGGCATAGGTGGCTTGCTGGTGAGGGGTAGCAGTGCCCTAAGACGACTGCAGATTTCTGGAAGCTCTGGATGTGTGGTGGAGGTGAGGAGGAGAGCCTGGGCCCTATGAGGCTGCTATGAGGGGCCTGGCTGGCTGTGTGGCTGGCTGGCTGGATGGCTGGCTGTGTGTACTTTACTCTGAGAGGAGCCAGCAGTCCTGCTGTTCATCACCCACAGCAACTCCATCTCTGCCTGAACTGCATCAAGGTATATATACACGCACATAGCTGTGAATGCACGCACACACACACACACACACACACACACACGGGCGTTCTCAGACACACGCATACATACATGCAAATATGCACAAAGGCACATGCATCCATGAGCAGGCCAGTTCACTTAGTAAGTACAAATAAACAGACACACATATACATGTCTGTTTACATATGTGCACACACACACACACAGACACACACACACACACACACACACACACACACACACACACATGCAACACACACACACACAAACACACACTCATGTGATATCACTTAGAAACTCTCACACCCTT
>CM059287.1:15869043-15919043 GCA_030347295.1 Setipinna tenuifilis | reverse complement strand
CACTTTGACCTAATGCTCTATGAGGTTTTACAGTAACTTTTTGCTTTTGAAGAAAAGGCATAATATAATATAACAATATATAACAAATATAACAGTCAATAAAATGAGAAGTGACACCCTAACATTTCTTCTGTTTGTGTGATCTCCCATGAGATGTTTTTCTTGGTTATCATTATAATTAAAATGACTGCCAATGCTATGGATAACTGTTTACCAATTTGGTGACCAATTGTTTTTCTTGTAAATAGACGGCATTTGTATAGCGCTTTCCAAAGTGCTTTACAGTTTTTCATGCAATGGACACTGAGATTGATTGCAAGATCACAGGTGGCTTTATTCAGCAGGAAAAGCTCATGAAGTTTCTCTGGAAACTTTAAGATCAAGACGTTTTCATCTTAATTTCTGTCATAGGCAGGTAGTGTCACTATGATGTTTGACTTCTGCATCTATCTATCTATCTATCTATCTATCTATCTATCTATCTATCTATCTATCTATCTATCTATCTATCTATCTATCTATCTGTCTATCTATCTATCTATCTATCTATCTATCTATCTATCTATCTAATCAACCCTTCGTCTCTCTATTTTGTGTCACTAGGGGCATGGCTGAAGGTCTTTCTTTGTCCTTGTGTCTATGCCAGTACACTCCCGCATGCCTTTTCAAGTAACCATATTTTCCAGGGTGGGATTGCACTGAAGAATGTAGTCTACACATCCTGGGTGTGTTTTTTAAAAAAACAGATTCTCCTACACTGGCAAACACAAGGTAGGCACACACAGACAAAACATCAAGCAAAAAACAATATATGCCAACTATAATTAATGACCTCTCTCTTTAGTTCTTAACATATTTTAATTTTTTTTCAACATTTGTCTTGTTTACCTAATTATTATCTTACGTAACTGTGCATGGCTGTTATGCTTTAGGTTACAAAATGTTACAGGTTTCAGGTTACAACTGATGCTTGAGGAGCCTGGTTTAACAACTGATTTTTAAAAATTACAAAATGCAAAAAAACATATTGTCCTTTACTAGCACATTGTTTCCATTGATCAGAAGAGTCCAAGCTTATTATTATTATATAGTGCTTTATTGCATCCTTAGTTAACTGAATCATGTCAGCAACAAACAGACATGTCATAAATCATGTCAGCAACAAACAGAATCTAATGACTGTGGATGGTGGGGGCAAATCTCCCCAGAAACATTTAGAAATATTTTCCACAATCTTGCTGCCACTTTCACTTCACATCGAAATGTATGGTTAACCACAAGGGGGCAGTGGTTATTTGCGCAAAAGTTTCCATAGTTGACCCGGCTGTTTCAACGTGAGCATAAAGCCTGCGGTTTTTTGGTCCTTTTCTAGAAAGCAGAAATTACTTACAACTGTAACAAAACACAGTGTGTCTTATGGAGATACACTGTTAGATAAAAAGTTGTTGTTTGAATTAGGAGACCGGGTCAGTTTTGTGAACATCTGTGGTTATTCAGGCAATCTTGCATAGTGTTTATCTACCACGTTTTTTTTTTTACCTACTTTTGTACATGGTGGCTGGTCTTTGACTTGAGCAGCAGACAGGTAAAGGTTAGGGAGAGAGAGACTGATAGACCCAGAGAGAGAGAGAGAGAGAGAGATAGGGAGACAGAGAGACAGACACACACAGAAAGATCACAGTGGTTGATGAAGGAGGGAAAGAGAAATATGGCTCCTAGCATCTGGCAGGGCCCTTCCTTCCTTCCTTGCGAGCAAGCGACTGAGTGAACCACTGGGCTTGAGCCTTGTCGGAGCTGCCCCCCTGACAGAGTGAGTTAGTGGAGGATCCTCTTTAAAGCATTGGCCACACTTGGCAGGGAGAGCGGGATGAGCAGCTTGTGTTGTGCATGTGCATGTGCAGGGGAAGCCTCTGGTGTGGTCCTACCCCAGCCAAGAGCCGGTGCACAGGGAGGGAGGCAGGCAGGGAGGCAGGCAGGCAGGCAGGGAGGGAGGGAGGCAGGGAGGCAGGCAGGCAGGCAGGGAGGCAGGCAGGCAGGCAGGCAGGCAGGCAGGAGACCAGGGTGGATAACCAACAGCACGCACATGTCCTCCAAGCGACCGTCAAAGCCACAAACACATGCGCTAACACACACACATACACACACTCACATACAGACACATGCATACACACACACACACACACACACACACACACACACACACACACACACACACACACACACACATACAGACACATACATACACCCACATACAGACACATGCAGACACACACACACACACACATACAGACACATGCATACACACACACGCACACACACATACAGACACACACACACACACACACACACACATACAGACACATGCATACACAAACACATGCACACACACATGCACACAGCCTGGTATTATAATACTATTGGATTAATCAGTTGAGATGACATAGATGCAGGGGCAGGTGTTCTGTTAATAGGATTTCTTGATTTAATAAAATAGGAAATATACTAAAATATATTGGAAAAAATCCTTTACTTCCAATTAACTGCTAACTAGATAACCTTGATTGATACTACGTAGATCAATATTGCCACACACTACCCACAGTAAAAAAAAAATGAGAGTGTGTTCCACCTGCTTGCTACTGGTCTTTGAACCACCATAAATATCCGTAAAAAAAAAAAAAAAAAAAAAAAACGAAACCTCACAGGTGCCACACAGAGTATTATATAAAAGTTGTGTGGCGAGCATATTCAGCAAATGTCATAATGAGACTGTGAATTATTATAAACTTATAAAGGTAGGAAAACTGTGCTGTTTTTGGATCTAAAAGAATTGAGAACCTTCCAAGTGTTCTGTTTTCCACTCGTCAATGAACCAACCCCCCTCTTTTTTTCTTCATCTCTCTTTCTCTCATTCTTTCTCTCTCTTTCCCTCATCTCTCCTTTTCTCTCTTCTCTTATTCTTTCCCTTTTACTCCTTCATGTCCCCTTCTCTCTCTCACCCTGTCTCTTTGTTTCTCTCTCTCCCTCTCGTCCCCTCCCTCCCTTCCTCTCTCTCCCTCTCTTCCTCCTTCTCTCCCTCACTCTCTTCCTCGCTCCTTCTCTTCCTCCTCCTCTCCCTTACTCTTTCCCTCTCTCTTCCTCACTCTCTCCCTCTGTTCCTCCTTTTCTCCCTCACTCTTTCCCTCTTTCTCTCCTCCCTCTCTCTCTCTCCCTCACTCCCTCTCTTCCTCCTTCTCTCCCTCACTCTCTCCATCGCTCCCTCTCTTCCTCCTTCTCTCCCTCACTCTCTCCATCGCTCCCTCTCTTCCTCCTTCCCTCCCTCACTCTCTCCATCGCTCCCTCTCTACCTCCTTCTCTCCCTCTCTTTCTCTCTCCCTCGCTCCCGTTCTCACCCCTCCTCTGGTCTCCCACAGCTCGCTGACCTTACTGTAGCCCCCTGACGGCGGGCCGGGTATTTGGGCCGGGGCTCCGCCGAGCCCTAATCCTCTGCGGTGTCATGAAGATGGATCAAATGAAAACACAAAAACACCGGTCCTGCCCCCAACCTGACAGGCCTGCAGACTGACAGCAACAGGTTGGAGAGGAGACAGGGGTGACTACCTCGGGAGGAGAACACTCCTCCTCCTCCTCCTCTTTCTCCTCCTTCTCCTCCTCCACAACACCCCCCCCCCCTCAGTCCCAGAGCTGGAGCTGTACCCCTTATGCCTCCATGGGAGCACGGAGTATACGCACATATGCAATCACACACACAAAAGATATTATACACACACACACACACACACAGTCACACACATGGTCACACAGATACTTACACAAACACTCACATGCACATACTCACTTAAACACTCACATGCACACACTCACACATACTCACATAGGTTTTTTTTTACATGTAGATAGGAACACTAACATAGCTACACTTATACTGTACACACCAACACACACACACACATACTGTACACACACACAAACATACACATTCTCTTACTTTACACAAAAGTAGAGACAGCAACACAGTACAGACCAACACACACACACACACACACACACACACACACACACACACACACACACACACACACACACACAAACAGACAAACTCAATTGTGGTAATAGAGGTTTACAAGCTTGTGTCTGTGTTAGTGTTGTAGTTTGTAAACTGTTGAAGTATTCCACATGGGCTTTTCTATTACAAAATAATAGATACACAATGAACATAAAAAAGTATGTCTGCAATTTGTGGTTTTCCTTTCACTTTTTCTCTGCCTTTCTTTCTCTCATAAACACACACAAACACACACACACAGAGTCTCCCAACCACTTTCACCCTCCCTTTCTACTCACATACACACTAACACATAGATACACACACACAACCACACACACAAACCTAGTCACAGTCTCTCTCTCTTACAGACACACACACACACACACATAGTCACACAATCACACACACACACACAGTCACTCACACACACAGTCACACAGTCACTCACACACACACAGTCACTCACACACACACACACACACACACACACACACACACACACACAGTCACAGATGGCCCCCAGTAACCACAAATGCTGCCTAACCCCCGGCACCCTGTGGTTGAGCCCCAGTGCAGATTGCCAGTAAAGAAGGGATGCTTCATGGCTCAGCTATTCGCTGGGTAAATGGAAAGGATTTCAGGCTGACCTCAGCCTCTTCACGCTCTCACTGGCTCAACACACCGTGGAGGTGAGCCCTCTCCCTCAGAGAGAGAGAAGGAGAGAAAGAAAGAGCAGAGAGAGAGAGAGAGAGAGAGAGAGAGAAATAAAGAATGAAAGAGAGAGAAAGAGAAATAGTCCATATATGATGACGAATGTTAAAGAAAGAAAAAAAAAAGTAACCAAGACAGAGAGGGAATAAGAACAAAAGAAGTCATAAAATAGAGAGACCTGAGGCAACAAAAAAAGTAAAACGTAAGATCATAAAGAAAGACAAAGTGTGACAGAAAAGGACAAAAAAGAGATTGGCAGTATTGCTGTAAAGAACACTAGACTTTTGTATGTAATGTCTGTGTCATATGGCTATCTGTTGTGGGTGGAAAATGTTCAGTTTTGTATTCATATTCCATGCTGAAATCTGATAAAAAGACATAAAATAGACCACCAGACTGACATTCAGACACAAACATGGAGTATAAAAAACTCTGAGGAAGGGAGACTCATTGGAGAACAGAGGGGTCAGAAGGAGCTTAAGGACAGATTCCAGTGTGGAGAGAAAGACAGAGAGAGAGAGAAAGAGAGGGAGAGAGAGAGAATGAGAGAGGGAGAGAGAAAGAGAGAGAGAGGGGGAGAGAATGGGGGGTGGTGGTGGTGGGCGAAAGAGAGCTGCTTCCTTTGCAAAAACTTTATGTGTTCAGATATAATTCCCACCCCCGCAATCCAAACAGAGCGTCTCTCTCTCTCCCGCTTGACCAAGAGTGCATTAGGATGAATGTATTCAGCAGCATGATCGGGCTCTTGCTGCTGAAGCCTCCTGTCAGCCCGTACTGTACCGCACTGCACTGCTCTGCTCTGCTCTGCGCTACGCTCTTGAATGGCATGTAAATGGATACAAATCACTTGCCTACCCAGAGCAGGCTGATTATACACCAGAGGTCTGTGCAGAGTTATTTGGGAGAGGTCATTCAAGGCCTGGACGGTTGGAGAAGCGGTATGGGGTGGGGGGGTCGGGTGGAGGGTGTGTGTGTGTGGGGAGGGTTGGGTCGGGTGGAGGGTGTGTGTGTGTGTGTGTGTGTGTGTGTGTGTGGGGGGGGGGGGGGGGGTCGGGGGTTGTTGGGGTGGGTCGGGGTGGGGGTGGGGGATCAGTTTCGGAAGTGAGAGTGAAGAGTTCAGAAAAGTGAGTGAACGCCATGAAATATAACTAATGGCCTGTGCTGTATTCACGTGTTTCTGCCGCTTCACAAAATATGTTAAAAAGGTTTTTTTACAAAGTATTTGTTTTTTTAGCAACTGGTATAACTTAGACAAATAATTTTAATGTTTGCTCTTAAACAAATGTGTGTCATTTCTTATTGAATTATGTAAATAAAGCTCAAGTGTGAAGCAGTTCCCATTACTTTTTTAAGGAACTGAATGTTTATCAGAGTTAAGTAAACTATACTTAACCAGGTGAACATTTTATTTTAATCCTTATCTAACAGACAGTATATATACAAAGCTGTCAATCACATAACATACATTGTTTCTCTCTCAATTTAGTTATATTTGTACTTGCACTTAACTCTCTGTGTGATACTCTGTGTGCTTTTGTGTACAGTAGAGGTGTGAGACAAGGCACTCTGCTCCGGCCTCTGCTCTCTCTCCTCGGCCCCTAAAGAACACAAACAGAGCGCGTCAGCCTGCCTCTGACGAGCTGTCTCCAGCCAAAACACCCCTGACAGACGCAATAAGCCTCCCAGGCCCAGCTAAGTGTGTCCTGATGATCCAGGTTGGTCTGGCGGACCGGTGGGTGGGTGGGTGGGTGCACCGCCAGAAATGAGGTGGGGGGGGGTGGGGGGGTTCCTTCCCCTTCGTACATGTGCGTTGTGTTGCATTGCGTGACAAAAAAAAAAGTTAAAAGCCAGACAGGGGCAAAGGAGTGAAACTCATAGGGGCAAGAGAGGTGAGAAAAAATGAGGTGGAGAGAGAGAAAGAGAGAGAGAGGGCAAGAGAGAGAGAGAGAGACTTGGAACCCTTTCCTGTGTGGGTGTTCGCCTCTCTCTCTCCATTTTACAGACAGGGTTCCTTTAAAAACGCCCCGCGCGCCTGGAAATCCCATCAGATGTGCATATAAAATTTCCCCCGTGATTAATAGTAGATGAGGCGGGGCAGGGCTGGGCTGGGCCTCGCCTCTCCTCGCCTCGCCTTGTCTTGAGTCTGAGTCTGGGCAGGCCTGAGGGGTACCAGCAGCGGCAGCAGCAGGGGCAGAGGTAGAGGCAGAGGCAGAGGCAGCAGAAGCACATGTGGCCAGAGAGCCCTGGAGCTCCTCCTCCGTGGGCTCACGTTACACCCCATAAACTTGCCACTCTTTCCCACCTAAGCGTTTAAAAGGGAGGAGGGAGCGCTTGTCAAGGAATGCCTCAGAGCTGTGAAAACAGGCAGCCCAGAGCAGAGAGCAGAGAGCCCAGAGCCCGTGTGGATGTGAGAGGAGAACTGAGAGAGGGGAAAGAGAGACAGCGACAGAGAAAGGGGAAGAGAGATAGAGACAGAGAGAGAGAGAGAGAGAGAGAGAGAGAGCTAAAAGCTAACAGCTCAGACTGTGCATGAGGCTGTGTGAGTGTTAGTGTTTGTGTGTGTGTGTGTGAGTGCATGTGGATCTGGTGCTGAGAGAGGCAGAGAGAGAACCAGGGAAGCCACTTCACACGTCACACCTTAAGAGAGAGAGAGAGTGAGGGAGAGAGAGAGAGAGAGAGGGAGAGGGAAGGAGGGAGGGAGAGACAGAGTTACACCACAACTGGAGAGTGTGTGCGCTCAGACTCTCACCACATAGGCAAAAACTTCAGAGTTCAGAGTCTCAGTCAGACAGAGAGAGAGAGAGAGGAATAAGACAGGGGTAGAGAAAAAAAAGAAGCAAAAGAGAGAGGGAAAGAGAGAGAAAAAGAGGGGAGAAAGAAAGTGATATTTCCACAGGTGGACGCGAGCTTGCCCAGTGATGTGCCTTTAAAAAGCCGATAAGGGCGAAACGGATACTCCCGGCGCTGCATTACCTCAGAGTCCACCAGCGACCAGCTGATCTCCTGCACGCCACCACCACCGCCACCACCACCAGCGTCTCTCTCTCTATCTCCCTCCTCCTGCTGCACAGGGTCCCCTGGCTTGCTTGCTCGCCTCACTTGCCTGCCTGCCTGCCTGCTTGCTTGCGTGCAAGCCCATGTGCGTGTGAGAGGGTGACGACTCTTCTCGTGCACCCCCTTCTTTTTGTCATCTTCCTGACCCGGCGCACGAAAACGAAAACGAACCCGAACCCGAACCCGAACCCGAATCCGAATCGGTCCATCCCCAATTTCTTTGCCGTAAGCACAGCAACTACCAGGCGCCGCTACCACCACTACCAGCAGCAGCAGCATCAGAACCAGTACCAGCGGCCATGGACCAGCCAGCCAGCAGCTGCATGAGGAGCTCCCACCCGGCCAACCCCATCTGGGGCTGCGTGCGGAGCCCCCACTCGGGGGTGCCGTCCGGCGGGCTGCAGCCCTACCAGCAGGCCCCCTTCTCCCTGCACCAGAAGCCCGACTTCCTGGCCTACACAGACTTCTCCAGCTCCTGCCTGGTGCCCTCGCCGCACGCCTACCCGCGCGACGACAGACTCTACCCGGAGCCCCACGCCACCGCCGTCGCCGCCGCCGGCTACCAGTCCAGGCCCGAGTGGCAGTTCGGGCCCTGCGAGCCCAGGGGCCGCAGCGGTCAGGAGCCCTGCCAGGGGGCCACGGGCGTCGGGGGGGCCGGCGTGGCGGGCGGCACGGAGATGGACAGTGCGGGAGGGGACAGCAGGCTGCCGGGCGGAGGGCCTGTGAGCGGGAGCCTGGACGGGGACTACTCGCCGCAGAGCCTGGGAGTGGCGGACACAGACAAGAAGATCGCCAAGAAGAAGAAGGACATTACAGGTGAGCAAGAACCGCTGTGTGTGTGTGTGTGTGTGTGTGTTTGTCTGTCTGTCTGTCTGTCTGTCTGGTGACTTGGTCTGACATGGACTTTGATATGCATATGTGTGTGTTTGTGTGTGTGTGTCTGTGTGTGTGTGCTAACTCAATCTGATACTGTGATTGTGTGTGTGCATGTGTGTATGAGTTAGGTGAATGTGTGCCAACCTAATCTGATGTATGCTGCAGTTTTGTTTGTGTGTGCGTGTGCGTGCATGTGTGTGTGGTTGTGTGTGTGTGGTAGATACATGCAGGGAATGAGTGACAGACATATTATAATAACAAAGGAAAAAAAAGCAGAGCAAAAATACATTGTTGGTGACCAAGTTCTTGGCACACTTAACCAAGTTTGTCTAAGTGTCTTGTTTTGTTTGATTTGTATTATGCACAGTAGCTGTTACAAGGGTGTGTGTGTGTGTGTGTGTGTGTGTGTGTGTGTGTGTGCTGAAGCTTTCCAGCAGTGTATTTTAACACTTCATAAATGTCTTGATTTTGGACATGAGCAAGGACTGATACAGTATAATTAGTCACAGACACTGTGTGTGCATGTGTGTGTGTGTGTGTGTGTGTGTGTGTGAGTGTGTAAGAGTGTGTGTGTGTGTCTCACTCTGATGTCACTTTATCTGCCAAATCCTTCCCCTTTCATATTCCATATTCCAAACAGATTAGTTTGCTAAGCCCAAAGTTCATTTGCGGAGCAATGGTGTACATTTTTTCAAAAAGAGATTTTTATTTGTTTTGACCACAAAAATTGGGATGCTTGGGAGAAAAATACTACTCGGCTTTATGGAAGTAATAGAGATAAAGATCACAGAAATTATTTTGGACATGAAATATTGTATCATGAAAGTTTTACAATTATTCTTTTCCCGTCTTGGATGGTTAAGCAAGCATTAAATAAACACACTCAGACACGTGCACACACTTACATGTGCAGGAATAAAAGCATGCACGCACACACACACACACACAGACACACACACACACACACACACACAACACACACACACACACACACACACACAAAGACACACAAACTGACAAATATATACACACACACATAAAGACACACACACACAGACAAACAGACAAATTACACACACACACACACACACAGACTGCTGCAGTTGTTTCCCTCTATTGTTTTTAGGCTCTTAAAAGGTTAAAATAAATGAGGCTAAATGTGAGTAGTAACAGTGTCCCCTGCCCTACTTACTGTAACTCAAGCACTATTGTCCTGAAGAAATGTTGCTCATCTCCATCGGTGTGTGTGTCCACTTAGGAGATTTAAGGCCACAGCTTTGTCAGCTCAACGACCAGACCTTCCTTAGGAAAACCAACTGCCATTATCAACCATTTGTGACTCATGGCTTAGTAACTAGTGAGTAAAAGACAGACACTGACTTGTCGGGGTGTGTTGTATTTGAACCAGGAGGATTATTTAATTATGGTTTATTTGATAGGGTCAGTACACATAGAAATACACTATAAACAGGTTATCAGTGGATGTAGTGGGGTTTTAATGGTACTAAATAGCTACACAAACACACACCGCACCACACCAGAGTCAGTGAGGTAATTAACACAGTACTGTGAGACTGTGAGTGAAGTAACTGCCAATGAAATAAAATTCACAGCGAACTGTGGACTTGATTTCGAAATGTGTTTATAAACTCAAGTCAATGCAATGTATGTAATTGCTCTTTACGTTCGTGTCAGAGGCTTAAATTTGGGGGTCGATTCCTGACAAATTTCTGATTCCGTTTCACACAAGGAGCATGTTAAACACACACACACACACACACACACACACACAGAAAAAAAAGAGCGAAATCAGAAATTATTTCGACGCCAAGGGACACAAACATTTACACAGTTGTGCGTCCTAACACACCAGCAGGGCTAACCACCCCTTGCAGCTCAGGGCTAATGGGTGCCGGAAATGATTAAATGACTGTAATAGCTACAGATCCATGCTCTTTGCATACTTCCAATTTCATGCTGCTTGGAGCGAGGGAAAAGTGAACCTCACTATTGTGGCACATCTGGTGCAAGCATTAATTCTCAACCCTCCGCCATGCTATGGAAACTGAGCTCGCTTTCGTCTTACTGGGATGTGTGTGCTGTGTGCTGTGTGTGTGTGTGTGTGTGTATGTGTGTGTGAGTGTGTGTGTGTGTGCGTGTGTGTGTGGTGGTGGAGTGAGTCTGGGGGTGTGTGTCTGTGTGTGTGTGTGTGTGTGTGTGTGTGTGGTGCTGGTGGACTGAGTCTGCGGGTGTATGTGTGTGTGTGTGCGTGTGTGTGTGTGTGTGTGTGTGTGGTGGGGGGGGGGGTTATTCTTGAAGATAAATATATTTTTCCCCAGTTGTGCTTGAGTAGGCTTTGTGTTTCAACATTCAAACAGGCATGGCGATATTCACGTTGTGAGGAGGGCGGAAAAAAAAGAATTGTTGAATTTTAGAGTTTTTAAGAAAGGAGCAGACAACCATGTCTCTCACGAGAGGTTGTTATTTAAGTGGAGCACTTGTGCACACACACACACACACACACACACACACACACACAGACAGACACAGACACAGACACAGACACACAGGCACAGATACAGACAAAGACACATACACACACACACACACACATACAAAAACATATTCAACCACACACGCACGCACACAAACACATTCACACATACACATGCATGCACACACACGCGCAAGCACTCACTCACACACACACATACACACAGACACAGACACACACACACACAGACCTTCATGCTTAATTAGGGAAACATATATGCCTATATATGTCCACGCACGGCTCATTTTCCTGCTGTCTCTGGGTTACCTTATTGTAACCCTCACCCACTTGTGGGGAAGGAACATGCCAGACCCCAGTCTGTAATAGAGCTCGCCTGCGATCCCACTCTCGCATTCTTATCCATTGACATTTTCCTGTTGTTAAGCAGTACTAAACTCCCTGCAGATCAATGTGTTATTCCTGCGCTTGGAAAAGCTGCTGATACAAGCGTAGGAGAGGCCGAGGCCCTTCAGCAAAGTAATCCCTCAACCGATCTGAATATGGAGCAGATAGGCCCTTCGCGCATAACTTATGTGTGTGTGAGAGTGAGGAGGGAAAAGGGAAAATGCCTTGGGGCATGTTTGCGTTTTAAAAAAAAAACTAAAACTAAAACTAAAAAAAAAACATGGTGGTGAGTGGGTGCAGTGCAGTGCAGTGCAGTGCAGTGCAGTGCAGTGGGCAAGAAAAAAAAAGGTGCCGGGTGCTGACAGTCTAATCGAGCCCAACTGCGTTCCCTCACACAACGGGGGCCTTTCGCTTTTACCTGGAGCTTGGAGTATGACTAATACGCATAATAGTTATTGTCATGACAATTACGGATAATGGTTAGCAGATAGGATGGTCACGCCCTGCCAAGGGAACTTCATCACAGTTCAAGAAAAGTAGCGTCGTCCAAACTGTACATGACAAAAACAAGGCTAGAAAAGAAGGGTGGGAGGTGGGGTGGGGTGGGGGGAGCTGATGTCTTTTTCAATGTTTGAGTGCGGTTTTGATATGTATCAGTGTTGACCAAGCCATTTTTTGTGTTTAGTTAAATTTCAGGAGAGGGGGGGGGCAGCTGGGGAAAATATGTCAGTGGTCCAGCCAGGTTTCTTGTGCTTCTGATCACGCAAGACAAACAAAATTCAATTCTGTCTTTTTTTAAAAAAACTTTTAAGGGGGGAAAATGAATACAGCTGGTCAGGTCAGCCATACTATGCAGTAGCATCATTTAAATTTTACTAGCATTATTTTACTCAAAGCAAATAAAACACTTCTAGCCAAGTGAAACAAAACAAAAGCGAGAAAAGAAAAGAAAAGAAAAAAAAACAAAAAAAACAAAACAAAACAAAGAGCACTTAGGTTTCCAGACACTTGCAGAGAGGGAAGGCTAAAGAAGCAGCCCCATGTGTTTGATTTAACGCGGGATGATGGCGTTTGCATCTGTGTTTTGTTTTTGTGGTGGCTAATTTACATATGGTGCGACGTAAGAGCCGGGCTGCTTTTGGCGAGCAAATGAAGACAAATGACTTTAGCACCCCTCGCAGGAACATGCCAAATGCTGTTTGTGTTCCAGACACCCCGCCGGGCACAGGAGTTTCTCCCTTAAACTTTACGGCCTTTTGCTGGAGATATTTATTGGGGCCTGTTTTGTGGAAGCCTGTGCACTCGCTCACACACACACACACACACACACATACACACATACGCAGACACTTTCACACACACACACACACACACACACGCACGCACACACACACACACACACACACGCATGCAGACACTTTCACACACAAAGACTTTCTCTCTAACACACACTCATGAGTACATACACACACACACACATACACACTTTCACACACACACACACTTTTACACACTGAGACTTTCTCTCTAACATACACTCATGAGCACACACGCTCACACATACTAACACACACACACACACACACTCTCACACTCACACAGTCTGCCTGCAGTGCCAGGTGTTTCACCCTCAACCTGCCACCACCTCGCCATTTACAACATTCTTTGAGAGATGCTAAAATGAGTGGGAGTTTTAATGATGATTATTTTCACTGTTCTTTCCTCTCTCTCTTTCCGTCATCATTCAATTTGTCTATTTCTCTCCCTCGCTCTGTCTCTCTCCGTCTCACATTTTAATCCTGGGTTTATATGAATCGGACCACAAGTTGTTGAAGTAATAGAAGTCATTCTCTCTCATTCAGTCTCTTTTCTTCCTCTCTTTCTCTCTCTCACTCGTTCACGCTCACTAGCACATGGAAATGCAGACACACATGCAGACACACACACACACACACACACACACACACACACACACACCTCTGTGCCTTGCATGAAAACGGTCTGGACCTCACCACACATCTGGCTGGGTGAGTGTCGTCCATTTCGTATTCTCTGGCGTTCTGGCATCCACCGTAGAAAAATTCTCACTTTGACAAATTATAGACATTTCACAGGGATTGCATCAGCTGTCTGTGGTTCACTATCGATGGGGTTTTTTTCTTGCCCTGCTCCAAACAGCCCTCTATTAATTGGTGTGTTACTGTAAGAAAGATCGACCTGTAATTTTGAAAAGGTCAACCATTTTTCACCAAAAAATTACCAGCGTTGTTACAATGTGAAGATCACATTTTGTCAAACCACTGAATAACAACTTTAAAAAAAGCTGTGGTTGTGTGTGAGTGAGTATGCTTGAATTTGTATGTGTGAGTGTACTTGTGTGTGTGTGTGTGTATGTGTGTGTGTGGGTGCGTGTGTGTGTGGTTTGGGGTACTGAGGTTAGGGCTGAGCGAGAGGGAGATGTGACGGTGTTGCAGGACAAAGTCCAGTTGATTTTTGATCTGTGGGCTGTCAGGTTGAGTTACAGTGGCAGGAGCCTTGCTTCCTCCTCTGAGAGCACGGGGAGAGGAGGAAGTCTTCCCAGACACACACACACACCCACACACCCACCCACACACACACACACACACACACACACACACACACACACACACACACACACACACACACGCTTCAGCTGGACCAGGCAGAGGCCTTTGTTCTTTTGTTAGCGGATTTAACGATGTTCCGCCGCATTCCTGGCTAACTCAAGTCCTCTGTGGCCCATTTCAGGACCTCCAACCCACCACCCCCCCCCCCCCCCACCCTCCCGAACCCCCCTGGCCCGACCTCCACAACCCACCCCCCACCCCCCCCAACTCCGAAGTATCACTGGGGGCCAGGGCACCCTCTGATCCAGGCCACAGCTCTGTGCAAGTGTGTGTGGCCTTCAAGGCTCACAAAAAAAAAACCCCACCACAGCAGTTGCGCTGTAAAAAATAAATGTGGGGAGACTTTTAAACGTAACACGGCTGGGAACTCAAGCTTGGAAGGTGTTGGATGAGTGAGGTGGCAAGGGGCAAAGGGGGGGAGATTGATGTCGCAAACTTCGTTCAGAGGCGTGCTTCTGCATATGAGACAGGCCAATTTCCCTGAAGGAAAAATGTTAAAAAGCAAAAGGCAAAAAAAATGGTGGAAAAAGTAAAAACACTATTACAAGAAACATCAATGCAATGTCACATATTCCATGAAATCAATATTTTTTGTGAGGTCTTTTGTGCATTTTAATCCAAAGCAAACCATATTCATCAGTTGTTGTCTCCCTACCTGTGTGTGTGGCCCTGCAGATATCCAGGACTCCAACTTCAAGGGCGACTCCAACTGCAAGGCCAGGAAGGAGCGCACAGCCTTCACGAAAGAGCAGCTGAGGGAGCTGGAGGCCGAGTTCACCCATCACAACTACCTGACACGCCTGCGTCGCTACGAGATCGCCGTCAACCTCGACCTGACTGAGAGACAGGTACGGTCAACAGCAGCAGCAGCTACAGTACACAGCAAAAATTGGAGAGTTCAAATTTTAGAGTTAAACATTTTAGAGTTGATTTTAAATTCTAAAGTGTAATTTTAACATTTATTTAAATAGTGTCCAAAGTCGGGGTTATTTCACATTGTGAAAGTGGTTTAAATCTGGAGAGTGTTGACCAATAAAAACCCTTAAAACTTGGTCGGAGTCAATTCAACACTGGTGTATTTGCTGTGTAGAACATTCGAGAAGAATCTGCCTTAAAAAATGTGGCAAGACAACTACATTTCTGACATTGTTAACAATTTATTTACTGCCTTAATGACATTATATTATAATACCATATGTGATATATATATTGTACTTCATGTGTAGTGAAGACAATAGCTTTTGTATCTAATGTGTAGTAAAGACAACAGCTTCCTGAAATACAACAGCTTACTTAAATATGTACAGATGTGTTGAGATATATACACATACACGAACAGACATATTTTTGATCTAACATGTATGGTTCACCAGATGTTCGCATATACAAAACAAATTCCATATGCTTCTCATAAATGTCGTTCCTTTGCTATCAAAAGACAAGATGCTTTAACTTCACATTGTCATGTAGGTCAAATGTCTTACTATTTTCAAAAAACGCATCTCAGAACAATGGAGTTGAATGAGAATACAATTGAATCATACACTAAAAAAAAGATATAATGGATATAATGTTACCACAACTTATGCACTGTTATACTACTTAGTATGCCTCTAAACTTACTTCTTTAAAAATCCAATTCCTGTACTCACACACAAAAAACACCATAACAGTAGATTGGATGTAGACTTAGACAGACAGTTGGTTACACTTTATTTTAAAGGTCCCTGGTACAGAGCATCCACATCATGAAGTACACTGTAACAAAGCTTGTAACAACATGTACTATTATGCAATTCCACTGTACCTTAGGGTTAGTGCTGGGGTTAGGGTTAGGGTTAGGGAATGATGGGTATGTTCAATTTAAGAAAGTAATGCTACATTTTGTTAGATGTAGATACAGTATTAAAGTAACCATTTAAATAAAGTTACAAATGAAAGGGATGCAATGGACATAAACACGATTATCCCTCACTGACGCATACACACACACACACACACACACACACACACACACACACACAGACCCTCGCTCAAGCCAACTCTTACTGACAAGAGGCCACAGTTTTGTCGATGACAGACCCTGTCCGGGTCCTAGATGCATTTCCCAGGCCCGGCACCCGTGGCCCGCGCCAGATCCCAGCCCTTCCCAGCTCTCCTCCGCTCCGCGGGTCCCTCAGCTTCCCGGTCTCCATTTTTTCCGACGCATCGTACATATCTTGGCAGCCGGCCTCTCTTCGAGCACCGATGTGAGTGGCAGGCTCAGAATCAGAGCTGGGGACGGGCTTTTAAAAATAGTGTGGGAACAGATTGTCTGTGGTCTACCCGTTGCCATGGGGAATACAGAGAGGGATGCACAAGGGTCACACGTTTTTGTCCTCCCTGGGCGATTTCGCTTAGCCGCAAAGAGTTACTGCCCCGAGTTGCACCATTTTTAATCATCCGGAGATTTTTAGGCGCACAGTTGCATCTCAGCAAGACACCAACGTGTAAAAAACACCATAAATCATTTGGGCTGTCGAGAGGCTCACTTCCAAGTTGGCTTTGCTTTTTTGTTTGTGGCCAGTGCAGCAGCAAACGATCAATTCCTTCCTCTCTCTTACTCTTCCCTCTCTTTTCTTTCTCTAGGTGAAAGTGTGGTTCCAGAACAGGAGGATGAAGTGGAAGAGAGTGAAGGGAGGACAGCCTGCCTCCCCCCACGACCTGGAGGCCGATGACCTCGACTCAGCTGCCTCGCCCAGCTCGGAGTAAAAAAAAAAAAAAACGGGCCTCCACTACGTTTTTTTTTTGGTTCTGTTTCATTTTTTTTGAACCAACCAACCCCCTCTCTCCCTGCTTTTTTCCCTCCTCACTGTGCCACCAGAGACCGGTGGCATGTTTGACTGATTGACTTGGATGCCACGATGATGGCCATGATGAACTCATGATGATGAACGATGATCTTATTTTTTTCCTTCTGTTGTTCACCCCGGCGTGGACCTCCCTTTGTGGCCCATGCGGAGGGTCTGACCTGAACTTTTAGAAGAGTCAGAGTGCTACACCACTGAACTGACCGCCCCCCCCCCCCTCCCCACCCACCCACATCCCCCAACCCTCCCAGATCCCTACACACCCAACCCTGCCCCACCCCACCTGATAATCCTATCTGATCTCATCTGAAAGTGTGCATTTTTTTTTCTCTGGTCAGCTCTTCCCTTTCTGAGGAACTATGACTAAAGCACACAGGATTGAGAGAGAGAGGGAGAGAGAACAAAAAAATATGCCGAACTAACGTTAAGATGCGTACGCTTGTCAGCGATCGTGCACAGTTACTCAGCAAGCTCTCCTCATCTTAATGGCTCTCACCCCTCAATCCTCACCTCCCCACCCCGACCCCCACCTCCCACCTCACAACTCCACCCCGACCCTCCATCATTGGTGGACACTGCAGCCCCGTTGTTGAAAGCAAGAGAGAAAAAAGCTCACACAGCGGACATGAGTTGGTCGGGGAGGTTGTGACTGCAGCCACCTGCTGAAGGCTCTGACCCAAAGGCCGTCCAAAGGCTTGTCTCAGGATGCCCGTCAGTATTACTAAACCACGAGTGCCTCAATGCCCCCTCCTCTTTGTTTGTCAGGTTTCTTAGAGTATACTTTTGTGTTCCTTTTGAATAATGATTTAGCAATATATTTGTGCCTCTTTCTATTGTTTTTTTTTTACATTTTGATGAAATGGATAAAACACAGATGTTGCATATTGAAATCTGCAAAAAAAATTGAATAAATTGTCAGAAAAAAAAATAAAAACATGTATATGGTGATTTTTTTTTTCATCCACCCAAGCCTTAAATGTTTGAGTTATGAGGTGAAAGAGCAAACAGCTACACTTTCCTGGCTCGCATTGGTGCTTTTTGTTTTTGGCCTCTGTATACATCTCGATCCAAAAACATGACAACACTGCCCAGAAATGTGGACATAATATATATATATATACTCCCCCAAGCCCTTATTCTAATTGAAACTCTCATCTTTCATTTAAATGAAATTCCTTAAAGGGCTGCTGTAATGGCGTGTCAGGGGGGTGTATTGAATATACTCTACGGCAAGATTTACTTCCACTGTCTAGGTTAGTGTGACTAATAGACCGGGCTTTTGATGAACAACTATTGATTGACCTCGTCCTCGCTGCCCAAAAGCCTCGCTTCGGCGCAGGTGAACACATATAGCACCCCTCGATAAAGATAAGCGGAGAGCGAGTTTTTCATCCGTCCGGCCCATAAATCAGGCGTCCATTTGCCTATAAATCGCGCGGCACGTTTTAACGACGCGCATGCATGCGGTTCAGCTGGGCTGGCTCGGACGAGAGCGCATGTTTTAATGCGAGGAGCATGTGAAACAGTGTGTTGCGTCGTTTGTGTGCATTAAAGCCCACTGTCCCCCCCCCCCACCCCATTGCCTCCTGACTCCCCCGTCTACAAGCCCACTCCTCCACCCGGGCTGGGCCGAGCCGGGTCGAGCTGAGACGAGACGAGCCTCAGCACCGCATGGCCGCAAGCCGTGCGTTTGGCGCTGGTTAGAGACTCAGCCCCCGCAAGTATTTTCAACGGAAGCATCTGGCCGGGTACAAAAAGTGATCTCACCACCCCCCACCACCTACCCCCACCCCCCATTTTTTTTTTTTTTGAAGGTCCGGCAGGCCTGTGTGTTAGGGGTGGGGAGGTAGAGGGAAGGGGGGATGGGGGGATGGTGGTGGGGTGTGTGTGTGGGGGGGGGGGTGGTAGAGCGTGTTGGGGAGGGCCCCTATAGCCGCACCAGAAGTCTGGAGGCTGACCAGCGGCATGGCTTTCAGGATCGGGGAGGAAATAATAGGTGGGTATGGACGGAGAGATGGCTTCTCAAGTACAGGATGTTGTTGTAGCAGGTAGCCAGTCATCCAATTTCCTGCTTCCCAAAGAAAACAGTAAAGCATCCAGGAGTCCAGGGACTCACAATGGTGAGCCCTATGCTCCGGTGGGGCCCCGGGGCCGGCCAAACAAAGACTGGAGAGGTCGCTGCCCTCGACGCTGGACCTGCCAGAGAAACCGTTCCACACACACGCACGCACACACACACGCACACACACACAGACACACACACACATGCACACACGCCCACGGTAAGGGGTGAAGTCGTACTGTACCACTGACCCCAGCAGAGCACAGCTGCTCCAAGCCCATCCTTCATTACTTCCTATGCATTCCACAGCTATGAAGCCTATTATTGTATTAGGGCTAATGGCTGTCCAAATAAACCCTGCCGTATAAAACATAATGATGGTATTAGAGCTGCAGATAATAAAAAAAACGGCACGCCAGGAGCTCACCGTTCATTTACACCTAAGACATTTCATAAAATATACAAGCTTAACCCCAAATTATATATTGGATTTCATTTGACCGGGATATTAAATTGTGTTTATGGAAGGGACGGTAAATTTATTGATTTAGGGTCGTACTCGGGGAAACCCTGCGAAAGGATTGCAGGGGGGACTCAGGGGTTCTCCTCTGTCAGTAGATCTTGTCTGTCGATTTCCCCTCGCACATGACAGCTGAAAAACCAGTGAGTTAAAGTCTCCGGCATAGACATACTCTGGACAAGTATTGCTATAACAAAGCAAAGAAAAAAAGACAATAAAAACAAATTTATGCCTATTCAGACATTCCTGTCCAAAGAAGCAAAATAAATGTCTGCCTGCCAGCTACACAAAACACAACAACAACAGAAATGGTGTGTTATGAGGGCAGTAAGAAACATCCCGCAGTTTTCTTGGCATCCATCGCATTGGCAGTGATGGTGAACTGAAGATCCTGGCAGAAAGTTCCAGAAACTCAAACATAATGAGCGCAGCTACCATCACCCTCCAGCCGGCGTATGATTATGAAAGCAGATTTCGCTCTGGGACACTGTTTCAGAAACAAATTACGTTGAGCTTTGAGAATATAACCGTCTTTGCGGGCAGTTAAATAAATGTGAAGCACAAAAATACATATGCCAGCGGTTGGTTGAGTGGCTAGTGATGTTACAGATGCTACAAGAATGCTCTGTAAATGGCCTTTTAACGCAACGAGATGAGATTGCTCCTGAAAGTGATGATTAGCCATGAGCAGAAGTACACTAGTGAGATTAAAACCTTCATTGCCAAGTATATTATGTTACCGCTAAAACGCTAAAAGTAGCTGTTTTTTTGTAAAGTGATGTTTGGCCCCAAGTAATGGATTATAAAAAGCTTATAACCTGGTAACAAAACATTTATAACATTGACAACACATAGAAACTAATGTAAACACATCACACTTAATTAACACTTTCGTCAGTAACCTGGTTAAGTGCAATTATGCGGCCTGCTTCTCCTCTCTCATCTAGTTTCTAAGCGTTAGCAGGTAAACACCACTGGTGTGAGGAGAGGTGAGGAGAGATTTCACTTTGCCTCCCCTATCTTCCTCCACCAGCCCAGAGCAGGGACAGACCAGGTCCAGAGGGAGGGGGCAGAGGGGTGGGAGTAGAGGTGGAGGTGGAGGTGGGGGTGGGGGTGCAGGTTGATGGATAGCCGGAGGTGTGGAGGTCACGACTGCGAAGCCGTTGAAATTAAAGCGTGTCCCACCATCCTTTCGTCCCATCCCACCCCCATTCCCACCACGCCCCCATCCCCATCCCCACCCCCACCCTCTCACCCCCCCTGGCCAGCAGGGACGACCCATCTGCATGCTGTTATTGTTTACTAAGGCAACATTTCACCATGACATCAAAGCAGACAAAAGGCCTCATTCTCCCTCTCATAAGGAAAGCTCTAACCAGTGTGCTTGTACAGTCCCACTCATCTATTCTTAAAATTTATTTCCCCTTTTTCACATTTTATTTCCTGCACATAATAATAATAATACTTTGTGTCATATTTGATAGTGGGGGTCATATAAAGCAGATGCTCTGAACCATTAAATCTACTTTGTTAATTAGATTAGCATGTTGTTGTTCGTGAACAAATCATTACTTGATGTTCAAAAACCTCTAGTGCAAACATATGACTATTCCACACTTTAATTAATGCCATTACTGGGCCAGGAAAGAAATTAAGCCAAACAGAACACTTGAATAGCCTTTTTTGCAAAAACATTGATGGAGTATATAATAATATCAACAAATTAAGAAAAACAGATTGTAATAATTGCTCTTTTGACAGCCTCTCACGATTTCACACAATTTCACCGAGTACAAGTAGGGAGAAAAAATACATTAGTAATTGAAGCCCTCATAAACTTTGACAAAGAGCAATGCCTTTCTGCCTCAAATGGAGTGTTCACATGTAATTATTTCTATGCCAGGTAATATTTTGCACTGTGATATAAAAAAGATACATTTTAGGAAGTAGAGTAAAAAAAAAGATGCATGTTTGGTGCGCGCTCTTTGCCGATAAATCACAGTGAATAAAGCCTTTGTACAACCTCAGGTAGCAGACGAGTCGTACATAATATAAACATCATTTTCAAGACATCCGGCTACAGGAAACCATTTGTTAATATGAGAAATCACATTACCTGCTACAAGCTATCATTAGCACACGGTTGTAATGTCTGGGAAAGCATATGCACTAAATGACCTTGTTCGTGGTAATTTTAAGCCTATTAAGAATCGCTAACGAAAGCGAGAGGGTGTGTTTTTTAAAGAATCCATCCTATGGAGTTTTTTTCTGTGGTGTCTTCAGCAACTATTAGTGTCCAGAACTGAGTCACATTGGGAATGAGGGGAGTTCTATTCAGAGGCGAAGCTAGTGCTTGATCCAGGCCTGGGGTGATCCCCAGTATCTTTATTTTGACAGGCGTTTTGGACCTCCCTCTGACGATGAATGGGAATGATATTAAACATCCCCTTGGTGCGCCTGTTCCACAGACCCATGATAATTCACACATGGGACCGGCTTGTCAGAGATGGAAAGTGTTAACAGTGCAACGCGTGCATTTTCTCTCTCTGTCTCTCTTTCTCTGTCTTCCTCTCTCTCTCTCTTTTCCTCTTTTGCTCTTTCTCTATTGCTCTTTCTCTCTGTCACTGTCTCTCTCTCTCTCTCTCTGTCTCTCTCTTTCTCTCTTTTCCTCTTTTGGTCTTTCTCTATTGCTCTTTCTCTCTCCCTCTCTCTCTCTTTCCAGCTCTTTCTCTCCATCCCTCTCTCTGTCGGCACAAGAGGACCGCATACCCATCCTACGCAGTCCTCCCTGTCTTGGCTAATCAAAGGTGTGACTCCCAGACATCCATTCATCCCTTCTTCGGCACCCCACCACTCTTTCCTTCCCTCTCCAGTCTTTCCTTCCCTCTCGCTCCCGTCACCAGCAGCCCCAAGCCAGGGGGGACGACTGGCCTTCGTCAAGCAAACGAACTAATGCAGGAGCAATTTTTCAGTTCAGTTTTCTCTTTTTTTTTCTTGTAAAGAAAGGACAAAAAAGCATATGATGGGCCGTAGCTTTTCCAAGACTTCTTGCTGCTGAAGCCTAGACACATCCCTTCTTTCTTTCTTTTCATCCTCATTGTTGTTTTAGGCCACCTGCAAATTTATTCCTCCTCCTCCTCCTCCTCCTCCTCCTCCTTCTCCTCCTGCCCCTCACCGTCTGCTTTTCGCCCTCTCACGCTGGAGAAGAGAGGAGAGGAAATGTGCGATGTCTTCCGCATATCCTCCCAAGACAGTAGTTGCAACGAAGAGGGGATACAAGGGGGGGTGGGAGTAAGGTAAAAGCATGTGTGTTTGTGTGTGTGTGCCTGTGTATGTGTGTGCGTGTGCTGGTGTCTGTCTGTCTGCATCTGTGTGGGTGTGTGTGACATTGTCTATGTCTGAAACAGTGTGTGTATGTGTGTGTGTGTGTGTGTGTGTGTGTGTGTGTGTGTGTGTGTGTGTGTGTGAGTGTGCTGGTGTCTGTCTGTCTACATGTGTGGGTGTGTGTGTGTCTATGTGTATGAGTGTGTATGAGTGTCTGTCTGTCTGTGTCTGTGTGCGCCAGTGTGTGTCTGTCTGCATCAAAATGTTTGTCTATATCTATGTCTGTATGTGTGTGTACATGAGAGTTTGTGTGTTTTAGTTTGTGTTTGTGTTTTAGTGTGTGTGTGTGTGTGTGTGTCTGTGGCATGTTGCAAGCGGGCCGGCGCAGATGTGCGTGATTCAGTGGAAAAGAGAGCGTGCGCGTCTGTGTAGGATGTGGTCAGTGAAAACTGTGCACCCCCCCCACCCATCCCCCCTACCCCCCCCTTCACTCCCCTCGCCCCTCGCCCCTCTCTCCACCCCCACCCATCCCCATTCCCAAGATTAGCGGCCCCTCCAGGAGGAATAAATCTTCCCCCTCCATCCTTTCCATTGCACAATCAGTCAAGATGGGCCCGAGAAGCGCAGCACGCCCCTAAATTATCCCTCACTTCCTGCAAGCCTCCTCTGACAGTTTCTGAAGCTTGGAGCTTGAGCTGTGCGGAGTGGCAACAGTTTAGTGCGCTCACAACAAAACAGACAGCAGCGCTGCCTCTCTCTCCCTCTGTTCTGGCCGGTGGAGCTGACCTGACCAGACCAGCCCTGCCGTCGTCTGGACGACAAGGGAGAGGAAGTTCCACGGCTGCTCCTCTCCGGTACAGGTGCAGGCCAAACGTCTGATGTGTCTGGGGACAGGACAGGAGGTCTGTATGGATCTCTGCTTGACATTAAAGGGAAGAAAAGAGAGAGAGGATGCCCCTGGCCATGTGGGAACAGTTTTGTGTTTTACAACACAGAGCAGATTTGCCCCTTTTGCATGTGCATGTTCTGAACAGAATCTTTTATAATTCAGAGGGGAAAACAAGAAAAACAAGAAAATTCATCAGGTATACTGTAGCCACCCTTTTTTAGCTACATGTTCTTTCAACAGTTTTCAGACAATACTGTATGTTCTAAGGTTAAAAACAACATTAACCATAGACATACATACATACACAACCAACATACATGCATACATACATACTGTACATACAACATACACAACCAACATACATACATTTATACATACACACACACATACACACATACATACATACATACATACATACATACATACATACATACATACATACATTAACTTGGGGACACAACTGTGTTTTTGATTTAAAAATCCAAGATGATTTAATGATTATAATAATTAATCAACGGCATCATATCTGGAGACTCTCACTCAGACACTCAGACACTGCTGGCCACAGTCACGTCCCTGATCAGGAGATGCAGCTGTTTTCGATTGTGGTGGTAATAAAGACTACTGATAGATTTGCACTCGGCCATGTCTGAGAGAACCGCAGACGAAAACATTTTCTAAAATTAGCATAGCGAATCGGAATAAATATGGGGCTTCGCAGAGTAAATCAATGAAGTGAAAAGGAAGAGACACTAAGAAGCTTTGTGGCGAGACGAATTATGGTCAGCATTGGCTGGAATTATCCTCGATTTAGTTTGTTTTGTTTTCTTGTTTGTTCTGTTTTGCTTTGCTTTATTCCCAGAACGAGTTTACAAGGGTGAGATAGCACCACCTGAAACCGTAACAGATACACGTATCATAAACCATAACTGATATAAATAACTATACTTTGATTCTTTTTATCAAATCTGGAACTCCAGTCTATGCAGCCTATAGACATTGCCCTCCCCCCTTTTCCTTGGAGTTAGAGTTGTACTTAGAGTTGCTTGTGAGGTTCTCTGCATTCCTACATCAACATTTGACATGGCTGATGGGCTTTTGCCACTCATAGGCTACTGTTGACCTCAGCCATTTCAGATATTCAGTTACTCATCAGATGAGTTGGATGACTGGAAAGTTACATCACGTTAAAATACTGAATGTACATTAATCATGTGTGCTTCTCTCCTTTGAAATGGAAAAGATTGGTTTTAGAGTCACCAGCCAAATAATATAATATAATATATTGTACTTCCAAACAAATAGGATGATTGGATTTTACCTTTACAAACAGCCATAGGTTCTGTTCACTTGATTGTACTTATTATTATGAATAGCCCTAGGCTGTGGTGAAAAGCCCAAGTGAAATGGTTCAGGAAAGAAATAAGTAATATTTTCATACACTTGGCTTCATACCAATATATGGCCTTTGCCCTTTTGTGAAACAAAAAAACAAACAAATAAATAAAATCTATGTTATGTATATTGTAATTAGAATTATAGTTCTACACTGAATGTTTGAACGCTACATTAGAAGTTTCATTAGAGGCTTACTTCCTTAAAGCTCTGTACTTAGCGCCATTATTGGTTTCTCGATCACAGTCAGTGAAAGCCTCTCCTTATCTCTTTGAGGGACACGTACTCACTCAGGTCACCAGGCGCAGACGCAAACCCAGTGCGAGCCCAGCACACTCCTCCGGCTTAGCCTCCCTCTCCCTCTCGGAGCCAGTCCACCTCTGCTCTCCGCAGGGCGGCAGAAGGGCCGAAACGGGATCCGAGAGCAGCTGAGAGGCCATCCATCAGCACCACGTCGTCTCCCTCGCTCAGGTATCATGGCTGCCAGACGCTCCCCCTCGCCACCCCAACAAAAGCCCCTTTTTTGTCTGATATATATATTTTTTTGAGAAAATAACTGATCCTCTGTCTGACAGTGGGATTTAATGCACAACACTAACAGTCCTGGCACCTGAAGGTATTGCCCTTGGAAGAAGAAAAAAACGCAAAAGGAACTGGCTGAGTGAAACTGGATCACTGGGCTTTTCCAATGGCACATAGCATACATATATATATATATTTTGCTACAGTGGAGCCCATGAATGATCAATAAAAGCTACTGTGAATCAGAGGCATTTTATTGGCTGCAATAAATACCAAGCAGCTGGATTTTGGATTTCAGACTGAATACTTTTTCTCTTACAACCAGGGACGCGCAAGGGCCAAAGACACACTCAATGCAGATGTGTGACACACTCACACCACCACACACTCCAAACGCAGACAGCTGACAGCTAATATCCAACCGTTTAGAGATGAGCCACATCAGCTACATAAAATCTGCTCCTATTAATAAAGTACTTTGTTAAAAAGCAGTTCTTCATAGTCCCCTTGTTGGTGTAGGATGTTTTTGGGAGTAATGTGTTTGTCTGTGAGACGCAAGACCTCCAGTTCTGGGTCGGTACTTGAGGCATCGCTCAACTCTGTCGGGTCCATGGGAACACTCTGTCCGCCGGAAACTGGCTTCACGCGAGACTGCCCTTCAGGGAGAGAGTGAAGAAAGGGAGCAGTGTACTGCACAAGGCACAGATTGTGGACTCACACAAGCCTGGTCCACTGCCGAGGGTCAACACAAGAGGAAGGCCCGAGGAAGGGGTTGTAGCACATCAGCTCCAACGTGCCGTGAGATGGCTGTGAGGGTATCCCTGACAAACAGTGTCCAGTTTCCTCACACGTGACAAGGGTCAGAGGAGAGACCCACTGTAAACAAACATCAGCCTGCAACATCCACACCAGAGTGTTGAAGGCTGGACCACATGCACTTGATTCAAAGACAAAACGGTAGCGCTGCACTTGGATAGTCTGCCGGCCTACTAAAGCTGAACAAAAAGGTTTGTTCAATTCAATTCAATCTAATTTTTCAGTTAAATTACAGTCTTATTTTTGACTAAAGATTACCCTCACCAAATCCAACCGCTAACCCTAACCATACACTGTCATTAACCACATTTCAATACATTATCTGAACATCTGTAGATAGTCTATAGGGGATAATCCAACTGCAGTGTGACTAACAACAACATTAGAACAACAGTAGCTAAAGGAAGTGTTGCTAGGCAGCGAATGGGTCTGAATACAAAAAAACAAAGCGGTTAAGTCCGATAGGGATATTCAGAGGTGCATGCAAATGTAATTGAGGTCATCCGGTGCAGTCAAGACCCAGGCTTGAACTCACAACCTCACAGCAACTTTGTAATGGGAGGAAGACACACTACCAAGTTAGCTAAAACACCAGGCCATTAGCTAAGTCAGTAGCATATCCTCTTGAGGTGTTGGCAGGGTGCTTTTGCTAACATTCTAATACTTAGAGCTGTGCTAGCTGGCATCCGTCACACAAACCAGAGGTGCCTAACTCTGCAACCACAGCTAGTCCGTACAGACGGACCAGTAGAGGTAAGACCAACAACAGCCTTACTCCAGCACCCAGCTTTGGGACTTTGAGAGGAAACGGGCTGACAGCGAGGGCGAGAGGGCGAGGGGAGAGGTGTGTGGTGTGTGTGTATGTTGGTCTCCTTTCGTATGCCGCACGCGGCCTTTCTCTGTGCGGGTGCCGTTCGCGTGAGAGCCGAAGCCCAGGAGCTGCTCCTCCATTTTCAGAGTGCGCCCAGCAGCCGGCCCTGGCCCAGCCTGTGGTCAGTCTATCTGCCTCAGACAAACAGACATAGATCAGGTGTCTCGTTCTCTTCCTCTCTGCTCAGTTTTTTTTTCTCAGTCTCTCTCTCCCTCCCTACATCGCTCCCTCCTTCTGTTGCTCTCTCTCTCTCTCTCTCTGTCTCCCTCTCTGTCACACAGTCTCTCTCTCCTTCTCTCCTTCTCTCCCTCTCTCTGTCTCTCTTCTCTGTCATTCTCCCTCACTCCACCCACACACGTACACTTGACTCCAACTCCCATCAGCCCCTTGGGATATGGAGGTGGGTGTGTGTTTGTGTGTGTACATGTGTGTGTGTGTATGTGTGTGTGTATATGTGTGTGTGTGTGTGTTGAGAGGTTGGGGTGGCGGTGGAGGTGGGGGTTGGGGTTAGTGGCGTGACAAGCCTGGATTTCTTGAGCCTCGGTGTTCCAGCAGCTTGCTGCTCCCCGCCCCAGACTGTCTTTCATCAGCCAGGGTGCTCCTGGGCGCGGGGTAAGATTTCAGCTCCGCGTCGGCGTCCGCAGCACGTGGGAGGATGATGTTTAACACATGGAGCCCCCCCCCCCCCCCCCCCCCCCACACACACACCCGATCCCCAACCACCACCCCACCCCCTCACCCCCAGTCGTCTCACCCCAGCAAACAATGGAGTTCCTGTCAGTGTCAGACCTCTGATGGGGGTGGAGGTGTGCATGTATGTCTGTGTGTCTGTGTGTGTGAAGGGGGGGGGGGTGATGATGTCACAGCTCCTGCTCCCACCCATCTCCTACCCTCCACCACTTTCTGTACCCCCCCCAACACCAAACCTGCAACAACAACCCCCAACCCCTCGCTCTGTTTCACCCCGGAGCTCTGGCTCTAATTAACACCTGCTTTCACGAGCCCGTCTCTCTGGGTCTACACAAACACCCAGCCGCCACACACACACAGGCATGCACACCGAGACACACACACACATGCACACCCCTCGCCCCGTCTTTGCGCTCTCCCAGAATAAGCTGTTTGGTCTGGGACGGATCGCTGCTGGATTAGTGCTGGAGCTGCGTTAATGCCAGGGCTGTGTGTCTCGTCCACGTCCGAGGGACACAGAGACAACACCCCCAAACTCAACCCACCCCCACCCCCACCGCACCCCACTCCACCCCAACCCAACTTAGCCCCCATGTCCTGGCCTTCTTCCCTGACTCCTCCATTTGCTGTGCCCGCTCACAGCCTTGGCACGGCGGTCTGAGTGAGTGATCGAGCGAGCGGGCGAGGGAGCGAGCGAGCCGGGCGCCGTCAGAAGCGGCACCACAGACCGGGCAGGCGTCCAGGAGCGAGCTGCTCTGGGTCTCGGCTGCGTGCCGAGCGTACGTACGGTGGCTATCGAATCTTCACGCCAATGAGCAGGAATTTAAAGCCGTGAAAGAGGTTTAACCATTTCAATTTGCACCTGTGAGATAACACGCAGGGCGTAATTTTTTACAGGCCACACCGCCTGTCCCGTCCCCCGGCTGGATTCGGGGTGGGGGAGAAATCCAGCTTGAAACTTTATGGGTTTACCAAACCTGTAAAATGTGTTGGAAATCCTTAACATCTACAGAAGATGCTGGTGACCATAATGACATTCTCAAACCTTTTCTTGATGCTGAATGGACTTCATAAAAAGGACAAAAAAACCACAAGGCTACAAATTTTTGCCTTTGTAAGGCAAAGCCTTGCGGTCAGCCTCTTTTTAATACCATATAATATTCTCGAATTCTGTGGAACAGTGTCGTGGGGATGAATGTATTCGGAGCATTTTGTGGACATCCTGGGCCTTCTCTGCTTAAGCCATTATTTTTTTATTCATCCCTATTGAGAACTAATATTTAATACACAGGTCAGGTATTAGGTTTTTTTTGGAACTGTATCACCTAATCGTCTTTTGCTGAAAAACCACCAGAGCTGTCCAGTAATGGGCTAGTGTACGTGTGGGGTGTAGTCTCGGAAATCTAGTCTTGTTGTTTTTTTTTGTACATGCATCAGTCCCCAGGGACTTCGATGAGACTGTGTGCTGGAAAAAGCGTCTTGATCGTGAAGAATGTGACCTTTTAAAAGCAGTGTTTTTAGATCAGGGAGAGTAAGTTATAAGTTATACGTGCAGGTCCTGTGTTGTCACATCCATTCTTTTTTCCAATCTTTTACTCACTTTTTGACAGCAATAAAAAGCCCTACATAAGAACTTAAGGAGAAACTATGACTTTAATCTGTCAAAATACAATAACTGTAGACTTGGCTCACAGAAGTTTTTTTTTGAAGCTCAAGTTTGAAATGCTGGCTTTGATAAAAACAGTGTCATGGACTAATTCTACTTTTCAGTTTCCTCTTAAACAACACCAGCCACACATCTGTGCGTGACTCAAGCCCTCTTACAACATCCCTCCCACTCCCCCCTGCCCCAACCCATACCCCCACCCCCATCTCCCCCCACCACCCTCCCCACCCCACACCTCCCCCGCCCTTAAATCCACCGGCCGGACAGGATTTCCACAGCCGAGTGGGATCACGGAGGTGTGAGCCTCCAGTCTCCTTCCTCTACAGCGCTGGCTGAGGGAGCAGCTCCAGTCCCCGGCTCAGCGTAGCCCCATAGCCCCTTCTCCTTACATGACTGAAATGAGAAACAACAGGGCCCCGTCTGGTCCAAAGACAACAGGGGCCCCGGAGTGGGCACGTCCAGGGGTCTTCCTGAAAAGAGAAGAGAGACAGAAAGAGAGGGAGAGAGAGAGTCAGAGAGTCATAGAGCGAGATAGAAAAGAGAGAAAGAAGAGAGGAGGGCTGGGAGGGGGGGGAGGAAAACCTGAGCTTCCACAGAACAAATCTAATTAAGCCCTGGACGCGTCCCACAGGCATGGTGCGTCTGCTCTGTGCTGCTCTGCTCTCCTATGTGCTGGGCTGTGCTGCTATGTGTGGCTCAGCTCCCTGTAGCATCAATTAGAGACCCCTCGCTGGCCGCCGACCGCCATCCACCGGCCCCCCTGCTCCTCCTCGTCTCATCATGTTTGAAACCGGAGAGTTGAAAAAATAAGAGTGGGGGCTGCACACGCACACGACTGTGAGACGATGGAGGAAGGGGTGGTGGAGAAAGAGGTGGTGGCGGTGAGATGGAGGAGGGGTAGACAGAGGTGGTGGTGGCGGTGAGATGGAGGGGTGATGGAGACAGAGGTGGTGGTGGCGGTGACGGACCTGTGGCGAAGAGAGCTACATGTAGAGGTTAGAGGTCAGAGAGGAGACCCTGAGATTTTCTAACGAGTCACACGTCTGGTGGCAGGCCCAGGGAGAGCAGACAGAAGTGTGTGATTGTGAGTGTGTGTGTGTGTATGCATATGTGTGTGTAAGCATATGTGTGTGTGAGCGTATGTGTGTGTTTGTCATGTGTGTTTGTCGTATGCATATGTGTGTGTGTGTGTATGTGTGTGTGTGTTTTCATGTGTGTCTTGGTGTGTGTGTGTGTGTGTGTGTGTGTGTGTGTGTGTGTGTGTGTGTGTGTGTGTGTGTGTGTGTGGGTGCACTGGGAGAACACGAGAAGCGCTGAGGGGTCTGGAAGGTAAACTGAGAACTGTGCACCTAAAGAGGCTGTTTTGGCTCTCTCGCTCAGTTGCTCTCTGTCTCTGCCTTGCACACACACAATGACATATCCTATGGCCCTTATGGAAAAAAACACCCACCCACACACACACACAGAGTTACTGAGACTTAAATAAATCCATCATAGGTTAACAAGAGTTGATCAGAAACAATGCTAACCAATCTCTCAGTTTCTCTTTCTTTCTTTCTCTCTCTCTCTCTGTCTCTCGCTCTCACTCTCTTTCTTTCTCACTCTGTCTGTCTGTGTGTGTTTGTGTAAGGGTGTCTGTACGTATGTATGTATGTATGTATGTATGTATGTATGTATGTGTGTATGTATACATGTGTTTGTGTGTGTGTGTGTGTTCATGTATGTATGTATGTATATATGTGTATGTATACGTGTGTTTGTGTGTGTGTGTGTGTGTGTGAGTGTGTGTGTATCACTGGTGTTAACTTCAGTGTTGTGTTCACCCATGGCCTTCCCTCCCTGTGACCTCATTATTAGTCAACCCCTGGCGTCTCGGAGGAGCCGAGGGTTGGGACAGGGGGGGTGAGGGGGTGAGGTGGGGTGGGTGTTTTGACCATGGAGGAGACTATGGGAAGTGTCCCACCCCACCTTTCTCTCCTCAGAAATAGACCAGAAAGAGAGCTGCTGGGCTGTAGCTGGAAGAGGGACTTTCGTAACATTGAGCCACAAAAGACAGAAAGCAAAATACGAAAAAAAAAAAAAGCCTGAAATCTTACACGAAAATTGGCCGCCTGGGGAGCTGTTGCATCTGGGGTAGTGAGAAACACAGGCACACACACACACACACACACACACACACACACACACACACACACACACACACACACTTTTTGACCTTTTGGTTGTTGTCCCATAAGGGTTAGCTCAATCTGTTTCATTGCAGTGTGAGATGTCTGCAGTCCAATTCAGAGTCACAACAAAGCCTGCACACACACACACACACACACACACACACACACACACACACACACACACAGCCCTCCACAACATATGGAACTGCTGGGCTCGAGTGTTTTGTTCCAGCCACTCCCGACCACTAGTGCCACTTGGGCACAATCATGCCTCATCTTGTCTGGGAGGGGTTGTGGGGGGGTAGTGGCCTCTCTGTCTGTCTGGGGAAACTGCACTGCAGGGAAGGAAACCCAGTCATGAACTCAGCCCCGAGATCTGGATCTGCAGATCCAGCCCCCCATCCCCACCCTACCACTTACCCCTTTCCTCCCTTTCCTCAACATATGCCTACCTCCACCATACTACCACCATGCACCCTCCACCCCTACCCGCCCGGAGCTCCAATCCCAACCCCTAACCCCCTATCCCCAGCCAAACGAGCGAACGGAAATCAGCCCTTCCAGTGATTAGGGCTGAGGCTGTGTGCCCCAGTCTGAGAGGGAAGGGGCTCGCAATGGAGGCCTGCCTGCCTGCCTGCCTGCCTGCCTGGCTGGGAACCAAAAAGGGCCTGCTGCAGCCAGATCGGTTTACAGCGCGGGTGCCTGGATTATGCCAGATCAACACAGCCCAGCACCACACGGCACACACACACACACACACACACAGCACACACAATATACATACACACAGCACACACATACACACACACACACACAGCACACACACAATATGCACACATACACTCAGCACACACACACAGAGCACACACACACACACACACACACACACAGAGCACACACACACACACACACACACACACACACACACACACACACACACACACACACACAGCACACACACAATATGCACACATACACTCAGCACACACACACACACACACGCACACACACACAGCACAGCCCTCACAGGGTTCACACGGGTCAGGCACAGCCAGCTCATGTAGCCCAGGAAAGCACAACAGAGAATTCCTTGGCCGTGGCTATCGCCGTTTCATCTGATCCAAGCGCAGCAAAGGCACGGCGAAGCGATGCATCATTCAAGATCACGCGGCACAAAAGGCTGATCCAAGAGCAGCCTTTCGGCTCGGCTGCAGCTGAAGCGCAGTTTTAGTTTTTCTCTGGCTGCGGTGTGGCAGGCTGCGGGAGTGTGAAGCAGCCACACCGACACCGTGTGGAGCAACGCCTCTCAAACACACACACACGCACATGCACACACACAAACACACACACACACACACACACACATTCACACACACACACACACAGACATGCACACACACACACACACACACACCCCTCAGCCCAAACACACTTCACACTGGGCCCGTCCACACACACACATACACACACACACACACACACACACACACACACACACACTCCTCAGCCCAAACACACTTCACACTGGGCCCGTCCTGCAGGTGTCGAGGAAGGCTTTTTTTTCCCCCCACACTCCCTGCTGACATTTTCTTCTCTCACTCGCACTCGCACTTGCATTCATACTCTCTCTCTCTCTCTCTTTCTCACTCACACTCCCCCACTCCCTCTGTCTCTCTCTTTCTCGCTCCCTCTCTACCTCCCTTGCTCCATATCTCTCTCTCCCTCTCTCTCTCTCTCTCTCTCTCGCACTCTGTGGTCCTCGCATCTGACTCAGAGCACACAGAAGACTCCAGATTGTTCTCATTTAGCTGGAAAGGTCAGGCCCTAAACTCACACGGTCCACGGGCCCCGCTGCAACCCCCCCCCCCCCACACACACACAACACACACACACACACACACACACACACACGCACATACACCTTCCCCCTGCCCCCCCCACACCATCGCACACCACCCCACTGCACCCCAAGTCCTCGGCAGGGTTTAACGAGTCTGAGCAGCTGCCTGACCGCCAGAGCCCCCGGGGAGTATGGAGAGTTCCACAGATATCATGGGGAGGGGAGAGGGTGGACGGGGGGGTGGAGGGGGGGCTGGACGGGTTGTGGTGGTGGGGATGGGGGTTGGGGGTTGGGGGAAGGGGGTCGATAAATGTTCACATAAGGGTGGGATGGCGCAAGACTCCACTTTTTCCGACTTGACAGCATATTCAATCATCCATCATGAACATGACAGGGTCAGAAATATCATAAGGGGGGAGGTAGGGGGAGGCGGGGGGAAAAAACACTGCTCATCCGGTATACGGCTTGGCTGAAGTGCTGGAGTTTTCAAAGATCAAACTGGATGGAAAGAAGCATTCTCACACACACACACACACACACACACACACTCTCTCTCAAATCTGTGCAGAGATCTTTTCCTCTGCCAGTGTTCAGTCAGAGCCTTTCCTCAGGGCTTGGACAGGTAACAAATGAAAACTGCAGCTTAAACAGGTCAAAGGTCAACACTTGATTAGTTAATAGACCTTAATGCAGGACACTTGTGTCAATCACTTGAGCCTGTGTGGCAGAACACTGGTGAAACTGTAGTCCTTGGCTAAACAGACTAGGAGTTAAGGAAACAGCACTCACAGAGTCACATTTAAGACCATCTTATATCATAATACATAAACGATACAGAAGAAGAATAGTACACAACAGTGGACATAACAGCATTGTAAACATCAGACTGCAGCTACAGTTAAACATCACACTTTCTATAGCCTTTATCTGTAAGACAATCTACAGTGGCCTCTTCATTTGAAAACACATTAATGTTCTTATTGATACTTAGTTGTTGCAGTGTACACTCAGTGTAAATCCCAATTATAATTGTTCTCTCTAGCATTTAGTTCTGTATTTTAAACAAGCCTATACCACAGATTTCGGTGCCTAGACATCTCTTTCTATTCGGTCCGAAATATAATATGTATGTAATTAGCATTAACAAACAGTCCTAGACAGATCCTCCTCTGGAGCCAAAGAGCCATCTTAGTCAAGGGAATGACCAGAGAACCTCGGGTGAAATCTTTTCTTTAGGCGCAAATTGATGTATGGACTGAATAAATAGATTCTATAGACCCATTTACAGAAAATAAACAAAGAGCTGTGTGCACAACTTGGCAACAGAGCACTCTGCATGGCAACAGTTACTATCGCTAACCACAATTCATACCAGCGAACATGTCAAAATATTAGTTGGCTGCCTAAATATTTGGGGTTTTTGAAACTGATGTCACTCAGTTTAGCTGGCCTGACCTCCTTTCTGCAGTCTCTCCAGAGACAAGGTCCAGATGTTATGGATGTTTCTGTTGTACCCACTCTGATGCTAATTTCAGTTTTTAACGGGGACTAGGACTGCAGCCACATAGCTACGACATGAGTCTAGCCTGTAAATTATGTAATAAATTCAACCAATCTTTAAGTTTTTTTTACCAAACAAATAAATTGTGTTAAGCTGCTAGGTACTTAATTGAGTGTTTTATGGTTTATGTTTGTCATGTATATGGCTGGTTTGTTAGCTAGCTTTAGCTTGTTCCTTACCCAGCCATGCAGGTGCAGTTAGCCATCAGTATCCAGCTGTCTGCCTGATGTACAAAAGCCTCATACGTGTCTTTCGCACTTCGGTAACACCTCTGCCTTTACTGCACAAAACGCAGTATCGTTACAATCATGATAATGCACCTTCTGAACTTGTCTTTATAAACCATAGTTATATGCTAGTTACATGCTTATATGCTATGCTATTTTGCTCGTGTATACACTCTTAGCGTCTCAATTAAGTAGCTGTAGATGTTGGTCCATTGAATATTAGGTCATCTGCCAGTTTTCTGCCCCCAACTGGTGAGGTCATAGGGACAGTCAAGAGTTTTTCCAGTAAGTGGAGTCAGCTTGACATCATATCTCTGTTGGCCCAGAGCAGAAAGCTGTTGTTAATATTTTGACATTTTCGCCGGTATGGATTATGGTTAGCGGCTAGTAGCTAGTGCCATGCTGAGAGTTCTGTTGCCAAGTTGCCGCACGTAGCTCATTGTTTATTTTCTGTAAATGGGTCTATTAAAGGAACTTTAATAAAATGTTATATTTCTCTTGGCCTAACTCCTGACGAGGCAGAAGCTGTCCAATCCCATCGTGCTGTGCCGTGCTGTGCTAGCAAGAGTACATAGTAAACATCGCTGCACCTTGTGCCCCCACACCTGTTTGAGAGTCATCCCGGGGCCCTTGGTGGGGGCAGTGGGCGAGTGGATTGTTTACGACGCGTCTGCTGGGCGATCCATGGAGGCGCTGATTACATGAGATGACCTCAGCGGGGGGAACTTGATGAGTCAACTCCTGCTGTGAGACGGAGCTGAGAGAGCAGAGACAGGAGGGGGAGAGAGATGGGTTAGCGAGCTAAGAGAAGAGGGGAATTGAAGGAGGGAGAGAGGAAGGGAGGGAGGGAGAGAGAGAGAGAGAGAGAGAGGGAGATGAGTTAGCGAGCTAAGAGGGAGAGAGAGAAGTGGGGAATTGAAGGAGGGAGAGAGGAAGGGAGGGGAGAAAGAGAGGGAGAGAGAGAGGGATAAGTTAGCAGGCTAAGAGGGAGAGAGAGTTGAAGGAAGGAGAGAGAGAGAGAGGAGTTAGTGGGCTAAGAGGGAGAGAGAGAAGATGGGAATTCAAGGAGGGAGGGAAGGAGGGAGAGAGAGAGAAAGAGAGAGAGAGATGAGTTAGCGAGCTAAGAAGGAGAGAGAAGAGGGGAATTGAAGGAGGGAGAGAGGAAGAGAGAGAGAGCAGAGACAGGAGAGGGAGATGAGTTAGCAGGCTAAGAAGGAGAGAGAGAAGAGGGGAATTGAAGGAGGGAGGAAGGGAGAGAGAGAGAGAAAGGGATGAGTTAGCAATGAGATTGGAGGAGAAGAGAGTGAGAGAGCAAGAAAGTGGTGAGAGTGAAAGATGAGAAATGGAGGAAGAAAGTGAGAAAGAGCAGACAGTATGACCGAAAGGGAAAAGAGAGAGGTGAAAGTGAAAGAGAAAATACAGAGAAGGAGAAGAGAGAGAAGTGAGAAAAGAGAGAGAAAAAGTGAGAGAGAGGAGAGAAAGGAGAGAGTCAGAGAGAGGAGAGAGAGAAAGGGATGAGTTAGCAATGAGATTGGAGGAGAAGAGAGTGAGAGAGCAAGAAAGTGGTGAGAGTCTAAGATGAGAAATGGAGGAAGAAAGTGAGAAAGAGCAGACAGTATGACCGAAAGGGAAAAGAGAGAGGTGAAAGTGAAAGAGAAAATACAGAGAAGGAGAAGAGAGAGAAGTGAGAAAAGAGAGAGAAAAAGTGAGAGAGAGGAGAGAAAGGAGAGAGTCAGAGAGAGGAGAGAAAAAATGAGAGAGTGAGGAGAGAGAGAGAGGAGAGTGAGGAGAGAGAGAGAGGAGGCTGTGGGGTAGCTGTATGCTTGTCCAGTGCTGTGTTCAGCAGCTGCTAATAAAAGCAGGTGCTGAGATCACAGCCCCATAGATGTTTACCTCCTGCCACTGATATGGGTTACACACACACACACTCTCACATACGCACACACACTCTCACATAAGCACACACACACACGCACATGCACGCACACACACAGACACACACATGCACACACATGCACACACACACACACACAAACACTCAGACACATGCATACACATACGCACATGCACACACAGATATGTGTGACAGTGTGTGTACATAGACATAGACATAGATGCACACACAAACCCACACATACACACACAGATATGTGTGACAGTGTGTGTACATAGACATACAGTAGACAGACACACACACACACACACAGTCATGAATTTCTTTTTTACTCTTTCGGGTCCCCGTGGCAAGTTTAGTTAGTTTTAAAAATGTGTTAGTTTGTTTTAGTTTCATTTCTATTTATTTTTAGTTTTTCAGGTATTATAAGAAAATCCTTGATTCATAGAAAACTGGACAATTGTATGACGATCATGCATGACTTTAGATACCATTTATTTTATTCACCCCAGGTACTTTTCATTGGGCCAGTCTTTCTCAACAAGTGAAACAGCACAGCAAAATGTGGTTCAGCAACCACAATGCAAATTAGAGGAGACAAGAAAAATGATGTTGATTTTACTGGCAATTCTAGCTAGTGTTAGTTCATTTCACATTGTTCACTGATTAAAAGTGAACTGCTGTTCTCCAGTTTTAGTTGATGAAACATTTTTTCCATTGCCAGTGTTTGTTTTAGTTTTACTTTTTGTTAACTTCAAAAACCCTGTCACACACACTCACACACGCGCGCAACCACACACACCCGGGCAAGTATGCTAGCTTCTTTCTTCCAAGCTAGCTTCTCCTGATAGCAAGTTATAATGTTTGTTTTCACAGATATAGCACTCTCAACTATCACACAGACCCAATAATACATGCACACATGAATACACACACACACACACACACACACACACACACACAGACAGACAGATAGACACACACACACACACATAATAATATTTAATCTTGTTTAATTTTACACCCACACACACATGCATACTCAATTGTGCTGTCTCTCCACCCACACATTTAGATAAATACACACATTCCTTCCCCTGCAGATACAAATATGCTTGCATGCACAAACACAGAAACACACAGTACAGTGCATTATCAGACGCAAATTATTTTAGAAACAAAGCCACACAGACACACATACACATATGCATACATGCACACACACAGACATCAATATGCATACAAACACACATATGCACAAACACACACATAGGCACACACACACACACACATGCATACACACAAACCCACACAGATATGCATACACGCGCACACACACACACACACACACACACACTGCTGTCTGCTCTCTCTGGGCCTGCCACCAGACATGTGGCAGTCCAAACACATGTGGGGGGGTATTTGGGGGGTTGGGGGGGTTGTGGGGGGCCGCGTGGGCCAGGTCGGGCCCGGCCGAGTGGAGTCTCCGCTGCTGCTGCTGGCCCACACCTCGCCGTGACCTCTGCCTGAGAAGCAGCAGACGCATCAGTGGAAACACGATCCACAGCAAAAACAGCGATGAAGTCAGATCTTTATTTAAGGAGCCAGGCCACGGACCCCTGATATCCACAGCAGAGGGGGGGCAGGGTGGTTGGGGGAGCAGGGGGTGGGGATGGTGGGCGGGTGAGGATTTGGGGGGGGCTGTATGAGAGCTATGAGGGGAGGGGGGTTTGTGGTGGTGTGTGTGTGGGGGGGGGTCGTAGGGAGGAGGGATGGGGGACATGGGGGAATTGGTGGTAGTGGTTTGGTGGGGTTGGGGGTCAGAGGGTGGAGGCGGGGTAGGGGAGTGTGTGTGTGGGGGGGGGGGGTGGTACTAGGGAGGTGTGCTTCTGGGTGAAGTTTTTTTTTTTTCGTTTTTTTTTTTTTTTTTTCTTTTTCTTCTGCCTGGCTGTTTTCTGTACGGCTGCCAGGAAAGTTTAATGGCTGTGGAATTTGGACAGGAAAAAAGCGGCGGGGCCCTGGAAGTTTCAGAGGAAGCAGGGATCTGCAGCTCACGCAGCACCTCTGTTTGTCTTCTCCCGGCGCTGGCTCCGGACCACAGCCCGCCGAGAGAGAGAGAGAGAGAGAGGGGGAGAGAGAAGGAGAAAGAGAGAGAGAGAGAGAAGGAGAAAGAGAGAGAGAGAAAGAGAGAGAGAAGGAGAGAGAGAGAAAGAGCGCGGAAGAGCGTCAAGCGCTTTTCCACCGACCACGCCGGGCCCTCGGGGGGGAGGGGGGAGGGGACGCTCCGGAGACAGAGCACCGGCGACACACACACCCACCCACCCACACAAACACACACACACAGACATGCACACACAGACACACATACACACACAGACACACACATAGACAGATAGACAGACACACACACACATGCACACACACTTACAGTTTCTGTCCACACCTACCTACACGGTCACAATATATCCAAGGTTATGAAAACATGCAAAAAGTATGCATACATGCATACTCATATATGTATATTCTTTTATATACACATAGACATATACATACATACATCTACATACACCTACGCTGGTGTAAGCATACATACGTATACTCATACCAATACCTACACTTATATACAGATACATAAATACATTCACACGCATACTAACGAAAAAAGTACATAAGCAAACAAGCACAGAACATTTGAACCTTTACATTAAACACAGTAACACTTATGGTTCCTTTTTAGGGTATCTACTTGTAACAACATGTAATATTATGTACTTACACTGTACATATCTAACACTAACCCTAATCCTAATCCTTATCCTAGCACTATAGTACAATGTAAATACATGATGTTACATATTGTTACAAACGTTGTTACACTGTACTTAATTATGTAGATACACCAGTAACAGGGACTGTACATAAAGTTTAACCTTCAATACACAAAAAAATAAAAGTAAAAAAATAAAGTCTATGGTTTGTAAATTCTGTACGGTTTATTTAAATTTGTCATCTCTAGTAAACCTATTTGTGGCTAAATAAATTCTGTAACAGTGTTGTCTGAGGTCCTCTTGGTTAGTTTTGCATGAACAAACATTTCAACATCTGATTCCATGTCAAACCCACTAACTTAAAACCTTGAGATGGAGGAGCAAAGTAAGCCAAAAAAAAGTAAAACAACAAGCATATTTTTGATGAAGAGCAATTTTTGCATGACCTTTCGGTTGAAAAAATAAATAAAAACAACACTTAGTCAAGACAAACACATACGGCACTGCTGAACCACAACTGCAAAAGGTCACTCACACAGATTGATTACAGCATGGTCAGTACAAGATCATTGATGATTCACACACACACACACACACACACACACACACACACACGCACGCACACACATACATACATACACACACAAACACACACACATGCATCATAAGAAAAATAAAAGCCAAGAACAGTATGTAAAAGCATTATACAATAAAAACAATTATTAGAGGATAAAATAAACATAATAATAGAAATTAAATGCTTAAAAGGCTCAAGGTAAAATGAGTATGACGTAAATAAAAGCAACATTTAATACAACAAAGAAAGGAAAAAAAGAAAAAAACATAGCACTTAACAGGAGCATCATCGTCCGACCACAAACATCCTCACCACCTATCTGACCGTGCCCTCCCTGATTAAACATGATTGCTGAGTCTTCTGCGGTCTGTGTACCCAGGGGCATCTCAATCTGTCTATGTTTGACAGCGGTGGCCATAATGAAGGCCCTGTCAACGCGCCGGCGGAGTTCGAGGCCTTTTATTTGGTTTCTTTGTTGTGTGCTCCCCTTCCAAGCTATTTGTCAGAGGATAGTTCATCATTGTTTGCTTGCTTGCTCCACAAGCGCAGAAATGTATCCAGAAAAAACAACAACTGCTAACACATGCTTGCACGCATGCAGGCTTAAGTACTATTAAATACACACAAACACACACACACAGAGATACAGACACACACACACATGGATACACACACACACACACACACACACACACAAACACACACACACACACACAGATACACACATGGGTACACAGGCTTAAGTACTATTAAATACACACAAACACACAGATACACACACACACAGACACACACACACACACATGGACACATACATACACACACACACACACACAATAAGCACTCAGCACTCACTTCATGTTGACAAACACTTTATAAACAGTAAACATCACTGTTACCACTGTACTGAAAAGGCAGGGACAACAACTTGAGTTTGCAGATGTTTTTTTTTTGTGAATATCAAACATTTTCTTTACAACGTACTTTTAATGAAAAGTAGGTTATTCTTTAGCACAGCAAACATTGATGCTACTACTTACTGTCAACAGACAGCTAACATTAAAGACTCTATATCAGCACTTGCGATCATATGCGGCTGGCAAAGGCAATTCTAGACTAGATTCTAGACCCTAACAGAAATGACCAAATCTTTACTGAAAACAACATTGCCACTGCTGTAGTTTATAGTTTGTCAGCCCACAGATGTACTTTAAAGAGATACTGTGCAGCTTTAAGTGTTTTTTTTCCACAAAACTCCCTCTAGTGTCTCCAAAATAACTCTTGTAAAAATTGACTGTTTTCTCTTCCCCTCACCCTGTGCATGTGTTTTTAACTCAACTGTGATCAGAGTAACCGGCAAATACGAAAGTAGTCATGTCCACTGAGGTAAGTAAAGTCAGGATTTCCTCAGAATTTAACATGATCGATCCTGTTTTTTCTCGATAATCGAGACTGTAAGTCTGAGTAAGTCTTCATTCACTTGGTAATGATTCATTTAAGAATCTACCGACTTCTGAAGATTGTTAATTAACTCAAAAAAGGTGCATAGTGTTGCTGTCAGTGGCCTGGGTTCCCCTAGCAGTTGTCTGTGTTGTCGGTTGACCAGCTATGGCTCTGATAGCTGGGGCTGTCTGGGGGAGATGGTCCCCTGATAGTGGCACCATGTGGGTCTGGACCACATCAAGGCTTCATGTCATGAATGTGGTATGGGGTATCCCAAATTTGAATGTGTGTGTGTGTGTGTGTGTGTGTGTGTGTGTGTGTGTGTGTATATATATGTGTCAAGGCATCATGTCATGAATGCGATATGGGGTATCCCAAATTTGAAAGTGTGTGTGTGTGTGTGTGTGTGTTTCAAGGCATCATGTCATGAATGCGATATGGGGTATCCCAAATTTAAAAGTGTGTGTGTGTGTGTGTGTGTGTCCCTGTCATATCTCAGCTCTATCTCAGCTCCACCTCAGCCACATCTTAGTGACTGTGGTTCCATTTTGTGCCCACTGACAGCAAAAAGGAACCGGTGGCTGTTGATGTGGTGTGTGTGTCTGTGTGTGTGTGAGTGAGTGAGTGAGTGTGTGTGTGTGTGTATTTGCATGTGTATGTGTCTTTGTGTGTGTGTGTGTGTGTGTGTGTGTGTGTGTGTGTGTGTGTGTGTGTGTGTGTGTGCAATGGTGCTCCTGCCTGTCTGTCAGGGGCCTCCAGTGTGAGTGAGGCCCACGTCTGCCCGCTGTGTGTGTGTGTGTGTGTGTGTGTGTCTGTGGACCACTGTCAGTGCCAATTAGAGAGCTTCGGCCCTCTCCCCATCCCTCAGCCCACACCTCCACTCACACGGGCCCCTGCCCAGCCCCCAGAGCCTCCTCGCCATATCCATTACGCCTGCTCCTCTCTCTCTCCTTCTCTCCTTCTCTCTCTTTCTCTCTCTATCACTCTCTCTCTCTCTCTTTTTGTCTCTCTTTTTCTCCATCACAAACTGCCTCTCCTTCTCTCTCTCTGACTCTCTCTCTATCACTCTTTCTCTCTATCACACTCTCTCTCTGTCTTTCTTTCTTTCTCTCTCTCTTTCTCTCGCTCTCTCTATCACTCTCTCGCTCCCTCTCTCTATCACTTTATCACTCTGTCACTGTGTCTTTCTTTCCTTCCATCTGTTTGTATGTCTCACTTACTCATTTTCTCTTTTTCTTCTTATCTGGCCACATCATGCCATGGGCCTTGAAGGATGTCCTTCACACTCAGCACCACTGTGTGTATACCTACACACACACACACACACACACACACACACACACAGCACTGAGGTACCTCCATCCCTTCCTAACCACACACACACACACACACATGCTGCAGGAGGGGGGCTGTTGGCCGCCTAGGCAGCTTTCATCACTCCAAGATACATTCCCCAGGAGCAAACCAACACGAAAGAGAGAAAGAGCGAAAGAGAGAAGGGGGGGGGGTGCGTGTGTGTGAGAGAGTGAGAGAGGGAGAGAGAGTGCAAAAGAAGCCCTGTTGAAAAGATTGGATTAGGCTGAAACTCTAGTCCCCCAAACAGTTGCAGTTGCTGTAAGATTCCAGGAGAAGTGAGGAACCAGATAGCGATTTGGATTTCTTGTAACTGTCATTTCTTGGGAAAAAAAACTAAAAAAAACCTAAAGGAACCAACAATCAACCTCATTCATAGACAACAGGCCTGTTCTCAGGCAAGTGGAGTAATTTTTTATAACTGTCATTTCAGCTTGAATAAAAAAAACAACTAAAGAAAGCAAAAATCAACCTCACTCAAAGATAACAGGCCTGTTCTCAGGTGAACGGAGTGATTTCTTGTAACTGTCATGTTGGCTTGAATAAAAAAAAAACAACTAAAGAAAACAAAATCACCCTCACCCCAAGATAGCAGGCCTGTTCTCAGTGAGAAAATTGGCCCTGATCATCTAAATCAGTCATGTCCACAGTCAGTCACACCCAAGGTGCTGTCTGGCTATGGCCCCATGTCCCATTTGAGTGACAGAGAAGGCCCCCCTACCCCCCATCACCCCCATCCCACAGACACACGCACACACACTCGCCTCAATAAAAAAAGGTGTCATGTGCACCTCAGTTAGTGCTTCGACCGCAGTTTATGTTTTTAGAGGCGCAAAGCCAGACACCCACGAGGGCAAACAGATGGAGGAGGAAATGCCCACTACCAAATGGGTCAAAAGGCTCGTTGGTGGGAGGGGGCCGAGGGGGGGGTTAGGAAGGCTGGAGATAAAGACTGTCACGTTACCTGAGAAAAAAGAATGAAGAGAGAAAGACAGAGAGGGGGAGAGGGGGGGGGGGGGTAGAAAGTAAGACAGAAACAGAGAGATAGAGAGAGAGAGAGAGATTAACAAAAAGAGGGACAGAGAGAGAGAGAGCGAGGGAGAGGGAGACAGACAGTAAGAAAAAGAGAAAGAGAGAGATAGAAAGAGCGAGAAGGAGGAGGAGGAGGATAGAGAGTGTTATTTGAAGGCCGCTGACTACCGTTAGCCCTCATTAGGGTCAACCTCACACCTTCAGTATGGTCAGCAGCGTCTCTTCTGACACCAAGGCTTTGACTGAGAAACAATCCTTCGACACATGTGCACTCCACAAACAAACAAACAACCTGGGAAAAAAACCCCGGGACTCGACAGACAGACACACCATTGAACTCACATGACTGGACGCTCAATGCTGCTCTGGTATATCAGACTATCCGAATATACGCGAGAGAGAGACATCAATCCATCACTGAAAACAATATTTTTTAAAAACATCCAAACGTGAAACAGTTGCAGATTGCTCAACAAACCGGATATGTTAAAAACATCCCCCTGAAAAAAAAACAAACAAAAAAACAGGAGAAATGCTTGCTATCTATAAATAATAGTCGACAAATCCCCATCCAGTTGGCTCTGCAGTCTGACTGGCTTGGTTCTCACAAAGACAAGTAAAAAAAAAAAGCGAAAAGGATATTTGTACCCTGATATCTATCTTGTTAAACAGTGTGTCAGGCCGGAGCAATGCGGTAATCAATCTCCTACTGTCCTGCCAAATGAAAATCTTGCGTGGAAGCCGGTGGTTGCGTAACCGCTGTGAACCACTGAGGGACTCCGGCCTGCCAGAAAAGTCCAGCAAGGGTGAAAGAGGCAATTCAAAAGGATGACCTTCAAGCAAAGAGAATTTTTTTTCCTCTTTTCGTTTTCTTTTCGTTTTTTTTTTTCGAAGAGTGAGTGAGAGCGCCAACGAGGAGAAGTTATTGTCGTTGAAACCGAACACCTAAATTATAGGTGAAAAAGAAGTGGCAAGTGGAGGTGAGGAGGATGTGTCCAGGTGTGAGGCGGAAGGCCCTGGGCCCTCGGTGCCCATCATCGCTCCCGGCTACACTCACCCCTGGAGGGGGACCAGAGGAGAGGAGAGGAGAGGTGTGTGTGTGTGTTTGTGTATTAGCACATATGTGTGTGTGTGTGTGTCTGTGTGTATTAGCACATGTGTGTGTACTGTAGGTGTGTGTCTGTGTGTGTGTGTGTGTCTGTGTGTATTAGCACATGTGTGTGTAGGTGTGTGTGTGTGTGTCTGTGTGTATGAGCACATGTGTGTGTAGGTGTGTGTGTGTGTATGTGTGTGTAGGTGTGTGTGTCTGTGTCTGTGTGTATAAGCACATGTGTGTGTGTATGTGTATGTGTTCATCCTAGTTTCAATGTGTTTCTGTGTGTACATGTGCACCTCTTTTGGACTGTATGTGTGTGTGTGTTTGTATGCCTGTCCCATGGCCTGTGTGTGAGATTGTGTATAATATGTGTGTTTTTTATGTATTTGTATTTTTAATGTTTGTCTGTGTGCTTATGCTTTTGTGTGTGTACATAAAGTAGTGTGTGTGTCTATGTGCATGTGTGTGTGTGTGTGTGTGTGTGTGTGTCATTGTGCACATATACATGTCTGCATGTGTATTTATGCACTTGCGTGCATGTGAGCATGTGTGTTTGTGAGTGTTTATTCAATTGTGTATAAGTGTGCATCTGTATGCATGTCTGTGCACATGTTTTGGGTGGTGGGGGGGGTGGGGGTTACGAGAATGCACTGGAGGTGGTGGTGGTGATGGTGATGGTGGTGGAGGGTGGGTTAGAGTCAGAGTCAGTGGTGGTGGTGGGGGTCGGGGGGTGAGTGGGGGGGGTGATGGGGGTGATGAGGGGGCGAAAGGGGCGGAGGGGGAATTTGGCTACCTGTAGCTGTGCTCCCAGGCCAGGCTGGACTGGAATAACGTTGGCTGTTTACTCAGCTGGTCGCGGGGAAAGAGGATGTGTCCTGGGCCTCATTAATCACTCGCGCCAGGGAAGAGATAAACAGCCAGGCCCCAGCAGGGATGCCGACCATCCAGCCCTGCCGCGGAGAAGAGGAGGGAGGGGTCGTATGGAGGGGGGGGGGGGGGGGGGCGGGGTCATGGTGGGGGGGGTGGTCGGGGGGACGAGAAGAGGAAGAATGGTGGGAGTGGGGGGGGGTGTAATGCGTCCTCACTACAGGGGGAACGTCATAAGAGTGGCTGCCAGGCCGCGTTGAGCTCGCTCGCTTGCTTAGTCATTTCTGGTTCGGAGTTCTTTTGCATCAAAGATGTTTGTTCCCCCTCCGTCCGTTATTTATGGAAGCGGTCGACGAGTATTGTGGTGGTATTTTGTTTGAGAGCTGTTTTTAGGATCAGTTCTTTGAAAGATGAAACACTTTATAACTCTGTTAAATTTAGGAATGTAGGCAACATGTAAAATACAGGAAACATTTAAACAGAGATGGCTGAGGTGGTTCAAAAATCAAATTTTATTTCTTGGGCAGCCCCATTCGCAAAATGTGTATTCGCATTATATGTAGATACTGTCGAGAATGTCAAAAAACAAACTTTTAACGCCACTTTTTAAAGATAAATAACTTTCAAATACCCTTTGCACCTTTTGAAACACAAATATTTGGTCTCTCACCAAAGCCAGAGAAGTGACACGTAACGCCCAAAGTCCCCAACACCTAAAGGTTAGTGTTAACTTTGACAGACAGCAAAATAACACAGTATAATGATGGCCCTTTACTCAAGTTCCCTGTGGTGAGATCCTGTGTAGAACCTTGTACAGCATTAAGTAACTCTTAGCTGTTTCCTGGCAATTTTATGAAGGCAGGATACCTGCAGTGGGATCTTACCGTAGGGGGAGATTTCAAGTCAGTGGCTTAGTGACTAGCCCACATAAGTGGTTACACTTTATTTTATTGTTCCTGTGACATCAATTAGGTATGGTGTAACAAAGTGTGTAACAGTATGTAACATTATGTACTTACACAGTACAATAGGATTAGAGTTAGGGTAAGTGTTCAGAATGTACAGTGTAAGTAGACAGTGTTCTTACATGTAAATATCAATAAAAAGGAACTGTAATAAAGTGTTATTACTACATTACTACATAAGTTAACTCAAAGTAAGTGGTTCACTTCCTGGTAGAAGAGCCATCTGGCTTTGTTTTCACCTGGAGAATAAATCCTATATTAGGATTCCTACATTAGGAGTTTTAGCACTTGATGTGAGTTAGCATACCCTGGTAAGTGGGAAAACATGCTTTGTAGAATACCCCCCCCCTCCCGCCAACTTAGGAGTACTACTTAAAAATAAACATAGTTACCATAAACACTCCATTAATTAACATTAATACAACCCTCACACACACAAACACCAGAGGAAGGAATCAGTTAAGTAACCTCCACACCCTTTCGTTGGTATTGTTTATGCACCAGAGTGTTTTATTTGTGTCCATTAACAGTCATTACATGATTACAGCAAACAGTCATAAAACTACAGCAGTTAGTAACATGTGCTGCTGCTTAACTTAGCTTGGTTATGCACCAATCACAGCATTTGAACTATAAAGCCCAATAAGTCACACGTTACCCTTCATTTAGTCCACGGCTTATTATCACGTCATAACTGTTTGGTTTATCAGGTCATTCGTTTTTAATTTAATTAATATAAATCGCTTAAAAGATCTTTGTGTAGAATGATTGCCATGTGTCCTGAGCGTCTGTCTGCACGTTCTACACATATAAGTCAGGATACATTCCACGAGTTGGATCCTCCAAGCGGGTAACCTGTAGGTGACCCCGGCCCTGTTTTAGCCATTATTGGGATTCCAAGCCAAACTACCTGAGAGAGTCACACAGAGGGAGTCGCGGAGGAGAAAGCACCTTCACACACACCTGTCTATCCTTGCACTTGATTCATTTTCTTTATTTATTTTATATTCTTTTTGCATATGGTGCAATCCATATGATAAAGATTTCATTCAGTTGTTTACTGTATTTTTTTATGGTCGTTACTCATGTTCCCTTAAGTTCCCTGTGATTTATTCCTGTGTATTTGCTATACATTAATTTTGAAATCTCTTATCATGTGTCTTATCGTTTCATTTTGTTGTTATTTAAATCAGTTTTTTTTTTCAATTTGGTTTATCATTTAGAAACTGTCAAAGAGTAGTTATGATGATTTTTTGGTTCTGTATGGAATTTAAGGGAGGTAATTCTTCCACTTTCAAATAAAAAATGCTGTATTACTATTCACAATAATAAATATATTTAACTTGAAATTTACTTTTTTAATAAAAATGAAAGTAGAAATAAATCTCTACCAGCTACCGTCACATTTGCGCAATATAGGCAAACTTTGAAATGTTGCATAATTGTTATTGGGATTCCAGAAAACCACACGCAAGTAGAGTAGCCTACTTTTTTTTATAGAGCTCCACAGCTCAGTGTGTGTTGAAGGGAAAAAAGGATGTTTTGATTTTTTTATTGACTTCAGAGCCTTCAGACTCCCATGGAAAGCCATGCTAAACAAAACAAACAGCGTTCACAATGACCCGTGAAACATTACACCTGCGAGCCGAGCCTGGCCAGACTCTACTCTACGCCTTCCACTTCTTCTTCTTCTTCTTCTTTTTCTTCTTCTTCTTCTTCTACAGGAGCCATGACTCACACTGGCATGGGAGTGTATGAATCAAAAGAGGTAAATAACTCCAGTCCTGTTGAGTCAAGATACCCAAATTGCCACGGAATGGAACTCATAAGCCAGTGTATAAATCCGAAGGCTGTATTTAAAAGGGATTCTTTGCTGTGCATTTTGCCTAAGGTCCAATACCACTGACATGTCTGCTTGACAGGGGCCTCGTTGTAAAATGACTTTTGCAGAGTAGGGTTATTTCGGTATTCTTTTTTTCCCCCTCTCTCTTTCTCTTTCTCTCTCTCTCTCTCTCTCTTGAAAATGGAGCAATGTTCCACACACCAGCAAACAGGCAGGAAGAAATACAGAATCTGTCATCTGCTTCAGACGCCTGGCCAAGCGTGGGCTACTCTACACTTCCCAACCGTCTGGTCCTTTTTTTACTGCGAAAGAGAGAACGACAGAGAGAGGGAGAGGGAGAGAGAGAGAGAGAGAAGCACAAAGGGGGGAAGAGAGGGAGAGAAAGGGAGAAAGGGGGAGAGAGAGAAAGAAAAAGAGAGACAGAGATAAAGAGAGACAGAGACGCACAGAGGGAGAGGGAGAAAGAAAGAATCAGAGAGAGAGAGAGTGAAAGACAGAGAGAGAGAGAGAAGCACAGAAGGGA
>CM059287.1:15834043-15856543 GCA_030347295.1 Setipinna tenuifilis | reverse complement strand
TTTTTTCCCCTTCCAGTTTTGTCATCCGAATGTTAATAGCCCCTCTGTTTTTTTATTAGTGGCTCCAGTTTAATATTGAGATATTTTTCCTAGCATACCTAGTCAACAGAAGTGATAAGAGAAGGATTTATGACTTAGCCTTCATCGTATATTTAGTAAGAAGCAAACTTCTGTCTGAGTTAGGGTTTAAGGTAGGGTAGGTGATGTTTTTTCTGGGGCACTTTTTATTAAATTGCTTCAAATTTGCTTCACACCCCGATGGCAACCAATTAATTAAATGCTCTAACACAAAATTAAAACATGTTAGTCACCTGTGGGACAGACAAAACTGAAAACACTCCATACAATCATTTTAAGTGTCCCATTCAAAATCATTGAATAGTGATATGTCTACCAACCCCCCCCCCCCCCCCCCCCCCCCCTGTGCACAAATCTGGAAGTGTGACTTCGGGGGGGGGGGGGGTCGGAAGAAAGGCATTTTGAATTGTGTAGTTTCAAAATGTAGCTTGGTCAAACCGTTTTTTTTTCAGAATCTCCTACCCTACACTTAATACACCTAGTTCGTGCCCTGCCAGATTTCCATCAAAAAGCTCTGTCTACTGAATGCACCCCCCCCCCCCCATTCCCCCCTAACTTACCCCACTTTTATTTTCCTTCATTTTTCTGCTCCAACGCAGATGACACAAGGGGAATTACGAAAAACACTGTACATGTGATTTTGCTTTGTCCACAAATTAGCATGGAAATGAACTGGAAAATGGCGTATAAATGGAACCGTGGGCCACACCAACAATTGGCTGTTTAAACAAAACCAGCACTGTCGGGGACACTAACAACGGCCCACTGTGTCTCCCCATCGGAGTGATCCACACTGATTTAGAACAAAGACAGAGAGAGAGAGAGAGAGAAAGAGAGAGAGAGAGAGAGAGAAGGGGAGAGATGGGGAGTGGGAGGGAAAAGGAGAAAGATATACAGACAGAGAGAGAGAGAAAGAGAGAGAGGGGGAGAGAGAGAAAGAAAGAGTGAGAGGGAGAGAGGGGAGTGGGATGGAGAAAAAGAGAAAGATATACAGACAAAGACAGAGAGAGAGTGAAAGAGAGAGAGAGAGTGAAAGAGAGAGAGAGAGAGAGAGAGTGAAAGAGAGAGAGAGAGTTAAAGAGAGAGAGAGAGAGTTAAAGCCAGCCTGTGGGCTTGTGCTGATATGCTGCTGGCTAGAGGAGAAAAGTTGTCAGACTGAAAAAGGGAGAGGTGGCGGTGGGAATGGTGGAGGGTAGAAGGATTGTGTGTGTGTGTGTGTGTGTGTGTGTGTGTGTGTGTGTGTGTGTGTGTGTGTGTGTTTGTGTGTCTGAATTGTGCCCCTATCTGTAGACTCAGCTGAGGCCTGGCACAGCTGCCTGGACACCAGGAGAGGGTGAGGCTGTGTGTGTGTGTATCCGTGTGTGTGTGTGTGTGTGTGTGTGTGTGTGTGTGTAGAGGTGGGTGGGTGATGGGGGGGTCCTCCAAGTAGAAGGAGCTGAGCTGGCCCCATAAAGGAGGCGGGGGGTGGGGGGCCATTATGCCAGCGCCCTGATTGATCTCTTGCAGGGGCAGGGGCGCACTCACTGGGCAACACTGGGCAACAGTGGGCGATGCTGAGACACGCCAGGGGAAAGACTTGTTGACAAACAAGCTGGCCTCTGTTTGGGGGCGGCACTGAGGAGAACCAAGCTGCAGGTGCAGTCAGAAAAGAAGGGAGAGAGAGAGAGAGAAAGAGAAAGAGAGAGAGTGGGGGTGAGGGGGGAGAGAAAGATAGAAAGAGTGAGAGAGAGAGAGGAGGGGGGTAATAATGATAAAAAGAAAGAGGAAAGAGAGGTAGAGAGAGAGAGCAAGAGAGAGAGAGACGAAGACAGAAAGAAAAAGAGGGAGAAAAATGGAGAGAGAGGGAGAAAGAGAGAGGCAGAGAAAGATAGTAAGATAGATGGAGAGGAAGAGAGAGAAACAAAAAAGAGATAGGGAGAAAAAGAGAGGGGGTGAGAGAATGAGAAAGAGAGTGAGAGGAAGAGAGAGAAAGATTGAAAGATAGAGTGAAAGAGAGAGAGTGGGAGAGAGAGAGAGAGAGAGAGAGAGAAAAAAACGAGAATGAGGGGGAGGAAAGAGAGAGAGAAAAAGAGATGGGGAATGAGACAGAGGGGAAAGAGAGAGGAAGAGAGAGAGGGGGGGGGGGGAAAGGAGAGAGGGAGAGGGAAAGACAGAGCGGAAATGAGAGAGTGGGGAGAGAAAAAGAGAGAGGGAGGGAGAGAGAGAGAAAGAGAGAGAGGGATAGAGAGAGGGGGGAGAAAAGGAGAGATGGAGAGCAAGAGAGAGAGAGAGAGGGGGAAGAGAGAGAGAGTGAGGGGGGAGAGAAAAGGAGAGGGAGAGAGACAGAGGGAACAGAAAAGGAGAGAGGGAGGGAGAGAGAAAAGGAGAGAGAGGGGGAGAGAGAGAGAGTGAGGGGGGAGAGAAAAGGAGAGGGAGAGAGAGAGAAAGGGAACAGAAAAGAGAGAGGGAGAGAGAGAGAAAAGGAGAGAGAGGGGGAGAGAGAGAGGGGGGCACGCTTGGACCGAGCGTGCTCCTGCTGGCGTGCCGCGTGCCAATACTGACATTTCCTGCCCATGGCCTGCACATACTGGCACCCTGGCAACCGCCACACGCCGCCAGGGAATGAACAAAAGGTTAGTGCCACTGTCACAGCGCAGCGCAGCGACACACACACACACACACATTTGTGTTTTTAGCGCACTCACTGGCATACACACACACAGAGAAACACAAACACACACACACACACACACACATTTGTGTTTTAGTGCACTCACTGGCATACACACACATACACACACACACACACACACACACACACATACACACACACACACACAAACACAGACACAGACACACACACACACACACACACACACACACATACACACACACACAGAAACACCAACACAAACACACTCAACCATACACAGGTCACAGGACACACTATTATATTCATTGCCACATACTGTATGTACAACTTGCTCAGCATCGAGGACAGTGTCTGGGCCTTCACATCCCATTCTACTGGAGGTGTGTGTGTGTGTGTGTGTGTGTGTGTGTGTGTGTGCCAGTCAGTGCACTAAAAACACAAATGTGTGTGTTGTGTGTGTGTGTGTGTGTGTGTGTATGTGTGGATCCTGTGTGTGTGTGTGTGTGTGTGTGTGTGTGTGTGTGTGTGTGTGTGTGTGTGTGTGTGTGTGTGTATGTGTGTGTGTGTGTGTGTGCGTGTGTATGCCAGTCAGTGTGCTAAGAACACAAATGTGTGTGTGTGTGTGTAACGTAGATCGGCCCGGGCCAGCAGGCAAAGACAATGTGACTCGGGCCGAGGGCCAGGGACTGTAAATCTGACTCCGCGTCTGCCACCACGCCGAGGGATGAGTTATGGCCACCGATGGCAAAGAGAGAGAGAGAGAGAGAGAGGGAGGGAGGGAAGAATAGAGAGAGAGAGAAGAGAGGGAAGAATACAGAGATAGAGAGAGGAGAGAAGGAGGAATAGAGAGAGAGAGAAGAGAAGGAAGAATAGAGAGAGAGAGTGAGAGAGGAGAGAAGGAAGAATAAAGAGAGATAGAGAGAGGAGAGAAGAGACAAGTAAGAATAGAGAGGGAGAGGAGAGAGAGGAGAGAAGGAAGAATAGAGAGAGAGAGGAGAGAAGGAAGAATATAGAGAGGAGTGAAGAAGGAAGAATAGAGAGAGGAAAGAGAGAGAGAGAGAGAAAGAGAGAGAAGAGAAAGAGGAGGGAGAGAGGAGAGAGTGCTCTGGTAAATGTTTTCACTCGCTGGGTATGTGTTGAGAAAATGTGCACACTATTCAGGTCTGCTATTTTCACTGAGAGATGAAAGACAATAAATCAGATGAAAGAAAGCATGCGCTTCATTCCTGACACGCTGCCCAAACGCTGCCAATAAACAAATCTGACCACATTATGAAACCAGAATTAGGGATAGACCGAATACCACATTGTTGTACTTGATGTTATGTGACCAAGTGACCATTTTCCCATAATTCATAATCAAGCCAAAAGGATGCAGTGCACTTAATCATATTCTTTAAAAAAAAAAAAAAGATTCTGGTTAGAAGTCTTGCTGGGTCTTGCTGGGACAAGTTGTTGTTTTGTTTGTTGTTTGGATGTTATTTTTAGTCAAATTTCCAAACAAAGACATCAAACGTAACATTTCCACGAATCAATTCCCTCGTTCAGCGTTGTGGTGGTGTGTGTACTGTGTGTTCTTGGCCTTGGTCCACACAATACACACACACACACACACACACACACACACACACACACACACACAATAGGCTTTGTGGAGGGCTCTTTCTCCCTCAGGTAAGAGCGGAGCAGCAACCCAGGAGAGGACATGTTCGTCGTAAAGGAAACAGTGGAACGTGGGGACGGGACGGGACGGGGCAGGAGGGGGCGGCCATCCCAGCCTCAGTCAGCAGAGGAGTGGACACCGCACCACAGATCCAAATTTGGCAGCCGTTCTCAAGGAGGATGTCAGATAAAGCCGGCAGGCAGGCAGGCAGGCAGGGACATGCACACACACACACACACACACACACACACACTCACAGGAGGCCTTATTTTTAGTGGCTGTATTTAGCCGTGGTACGTAGGAAGACAAAAAGGAAAGGAAAGACTCAAGTCAAAAAAAAAAAACAAAAAAGAAAAGACTGTACCCCGCCCTGTGCACGCCGCTGCTGTCTGCTCGCAAACTTTCACACGATGCCTGTTTTCACTGGGATTCACCTTCCAGTTCACATGGCACCGCAGCCAGAGAGCCAGAAAGCTGCCCTTCCTCGCAACCTCAGCCCACTGTAAACAAGCCGGGGGTCAGCAGCATCTTAGACAGCGACCAGCCCTGGGAGGGAAGCACGTCCTGTTTGTTTAGAATGCCAAAAAGGCTGCCCCCCCCCCCCCACACACACACACACACACCCAACTCCCACCCGCTACCCCCAACTCCCACCGCCCCTGCCCCCTTCACAGTGTGAACAACTGTCACTACAAGGTCCCAGTCCCCACCAGAGAGGTTTGTGTTTGTGTGTGTGTGTGTGTGTATTCCCCAAGCACCAGAATTAAAAAAAGGATTTTGTGAGTAAACAGGATTGATAAATATAGACTTTAATGGCACGGAGAAATTCTGTGAAATCACGTGGCCGTTTTTGGAATGCAGACGATCAGGGTGTCTATTTTCACCTTCTTTTTAAATGTTCACATGAGTCGGGTGGGGTGGGGTGGGGTGGGGTGAATTATGTGTGCATGTAGGTTCACAATTCACCATGAAAATGAACACAAAATACCAGCATTTCCAGTAAAATAGCAAGTTATTACTTGGGTTAAGCAATGAGGTTATAAAGCACAGTGTTAAACAATTACATAACTATTTTAAATTCAAAGCTTAATGGTATTTACATCTTTATGACATCTAGCCATAAAGATAAAATAGTCTTTATATCTATATGAACTAGATAAACATTGATCTAGACTAGAGATGTAGATTAGAAGAAGTGTATATAAAAATGTATTAGTGTACACATGTAAGTGCACTTGTATGTATAAATAACCCACGCCTGTGGTCTTTTATTACAGGGAATTTATTTGACTTAAGAGAAGCTACTGTAAATATCCCCTGGTGCACTGCAGACATGCGTGTCACGGACCAGTGTGGTGCAGCTTGGCCACACACAAAACAGGCTTCAGAGGTTTATAGCATGCAGGTGGGACTCTGTAGTCTTCCACTCCAGCCTTGACCGCTGACAGGGTCCAGTCTGGAACTTCAGCCATCCACTGTATTACCACACTTAAAAAACTATAAGACTTACAGCTATACTTGTTATAAAATATCTTATTTATACTATACTATACTATGCTATACTTGTTATAAAAATCAATTTGCAAATGTAGTGTGTACAGTGTGTCGTATGTCAAAAAAGCCCCGAACAGTTGTCAGATGCAAACAAGCTGTTATGTGCTTTGGTGATTTTGGCTGGCACATCTCTCTTGTTCAGTGTGCATATGGCTTGGCACCGGGACGTGGAGGAGATACACTAATTACAATCTCAACAGGGAACAGGGGTGGCATGTGACATCCCATTGAGTCAAAATATGTGTTACAACCTGGAACGACTTTACAAGCACTATCTCATTATGGTTTTTAAAACAGCGTGTTAGTGTAGACATGAATGTAAGGCCTATAACGAGACATAAAAATAAGCATTAGAGATAGACAAGTGGGGGAGGGGGCTCTCTCGGTGCCCTCGTCCACCCTATCCTATTCCCTGCACGCAAACAAAACGCGCTTGCACGGCCAAATCGCTTTGATCAATAGGTAGGCTTAACAATCCTTCCAAAATAACTACGAGGTTAACTCCCATCCGCCATTCACCGTGACTCAAAACATTCTAACCATAGAAACACAGTCGTTATATGGTAAATTTAGAGCAGCACGGATCACACCCATTTGTTTTTTTAGTTTTTTTTTTTATGCCGAGATGTGGATTTACATTATGTCAAAACGTGTCCGGGCATGATTGTTATGAGTTGCCCAATGGCTATCCATTGACAATAGGCTACGCCTAGTTGCATTTCCTAAAATGTCCGTCAGATCCAACCCAACTAAGAACGTCACTGAAATATCACCTAAACGTGAAAGGGGGAAAAACAGACAATTGAGACTTAGCGTGTGTGCGCTATGCCTCAAATGTCTTAGAACTCGATTAAACTACAAAAAATAATGTGATCTGAAAGCTACATATGACAGCTCTATGTTTAGCCAACTTTTTTTTACAATGATGTTTTTGTTTGTTTTTCTGAAAACCGTCAGCGACAATAAAAATAAGCATGTGTGGGAATCATTATTTGCCACAATAAGGCCTAAAAGACTCAAGAAACACGACATTTTTTAGAGTCCTAGATTGTCTGTTGTTAATTCACGACCGGGAAAAACAACACATGACATTCATGCCAGGGCACGTTTTTATGAATGAAAGTTTTCCCCCAACTTTCTCCGTCCTTTTTTGTGAATGAAAAACAACTGGAAAATCTAGTAGGAAACCCTCTTGGGGTCTCAATCCCTGATTGGTCTGTGCTTTTAAAGCTCCACCCATGGTTGCTAGGCTTTAAGATATCCTCTGATCTGATTGGCTAAAAGACAGAGCTGAGGATTCATTCATAAGTCAGGTCATTCATTTGGACAAAAAAAGAAATCTGAGACCCTGAAAAAGGAAGTCCACCAATCACCAATCCCCTTGACCGAACGAGCATCCGACAGCAGGGAAAGCAAGTCTAACCAAAATCAACACTTATGGCAGTAAGGAGAGTCCTCACCCCTTAACGCATTTTTTTGCAGCGTATATGCGAGTTGAATACAAGTATATTACAGTTTTATAACAGTTTGATTTCCCTATTTCACTATATCGAAAGTTGTTACATTGTTCTATCAGTTTTCTATGTAGTAAAAATGTTAAATGTTTAAACCATTTGTCTACAGAAATGTCTATTCTCCAAACTCTCTTTTAGATTAAAATAATTTCAAACAAAATTGTAAACAAGTACTTTCAAAGTTGTGTGTGTTTAAAGGAAAACAAAGTAGCCAAGTAGAGCCGCCTGTGAGCTTCACATCATTACAGAAAAGCTCAAAACAGGAAATTGAGGCTGAATCTGTACTCCCCTGTTCCATTTCACTTCAGTTGGTAGTAATAATGGTTATAGTAAGTTTATTTAGTAAATGTTAGTATTACTTCTGTAAAAACTCATTAAACTGTGAAAAACAGGGAAAACCAAGTCGATTGACTACATAGAAAACAATCTGTAGTAATCTACAGTGCAGCAAGGGACGGCGCAGCGCTGTAAGCTATACGGTCGTTCGCCACTGATTTCCTTCTCTGCGTTTTTTGTGAATGGAGCTCATTATGTATGCAGCTTTCTCGCCGCTCCATTCACAACTACCGCTGCCCCTGTCCTGTTCCCTCTCCCTCTCTTTGCAGGCTGCGTGGATCTCATTCAACACAGCCTAAATGACCACAAACGGTTAACGGATGGATTATAAAATGGACGGATATTTGGACCAGCAAGTGCCTTACACTTTAGCTAATGTACGTATGGATCAGTAGACACGTATTTTCACGGTTTGCAATGCCTTCGTATCCTACTTCTATGCTTTGCTGTGCCTCGGGTTCTGCTGCATGTGAGATGTTTGGAGCAATCGCCTTAGCGGTGAAAACTGTTTTAAGTTTGGTTTAATGCCACAAAGCCTAATGTCTGTCTCAGCGAACCATACTTGGATGGATTTAAAGTACGTAAATAAACTGTTACACGTGACTATGAGTTGTTGCAATCACCCGTAGGTTAAAGCTGATATTTTGAGTGTTTATAGACGTGTTGCTGTTAAGTATTGGGACAATTTAAAGGCAAACTCTGTCATCACAACCTGTGTCAACTAGCATTTTTTCGTGAAATTCTTGTGTAGCTTATTATGAAATTAAGTGAAACCTTATGCTTATTTGTAAAAAATGTATTCTCGGTAACGTCAAAACATGTAGCCTAAGTGTTTACGCATTCTGTTGACAACGTTAAGAGTGCAAATATGTTCCTTATGGTAACATCACACTACATTTTAACTTAAATATTGTCCCCTCTGATTGTTCAATTGATCATTTTAACTTTACTTTAACCCGTTATCTTGGATTTGCCGTAAATGATTTACTACACTGTGTGTTATGCACTCTACCTATTTTCTTTAAAACGTTTAATAAAATAAACGTTTCCTATCACGCTGTGTTTTTCAGAAGTCGCAAGGAAATGGGCCCTTAAATAGACTGTTGATGGCTGCGAAAAGGAAATACATGGACACCGAATTACCCCCTCAGGAATCAGAAGGTAAGGGATTAAACGCAAGAGCGTGTCTTGCAGTCTGTGGCTTATAAAAGGGCAACTATTAATATATTTTTAAAATACCTTAAATAGTCATGGTATTACAATGACTTGCAAGTACACTATTGTTGTGTAGCAAATTTTTAATTAAAGGTTACACTTGTTTGTTGTAGTCTAAAATGAGTTTCCCACTCTAAGATGTCTTGTTTCACACATCGTTCCCTCTCTTTCTCGCTTGCTTCCAGACCTCTTTCAGGATTTAAGCCAACTTCAGGAGACGTGGCTCACAGAAGGTGAGGCTTATTTCCCTTGTGTATTTTTCTCGCAGTATGTTTTGTCCCTCTAGCGGTTGCAACTTAAGGTCAAGTGGATCAGCAGTACATTCATACAAAACAGAACGCACGTTAATTAATTGAACCTCCGGAATGTCCGCTTTTTAATATTATTCACAGGAGCATAGCCTGTCCGCTCATCGCTGCTTGTTATTGGGCTTGCTGAATTTGTGGTGCTGCAGAATAATCATGAACATGGAATTTATCTGCGGTCTCAATTTGATACCTAATACGATGTTTACAACGCAAGTGCCTGCCTGGTTCAGATTTTCATTGCGTTGGCAATGACATTGGCCTTAAATACCTCACGCACAGCTGTTGACATTTATAAGACAGCGTTTGTACCAGATGAAGAGCAGTCATTTGTTCAGTATGACAAATTAATGTAGGTCTCATAGCACAAAGCTTGGTTGGATGGTGTATCCTGTTTTGGCTGTGTTGGCATAGGTGTCACACACACACACACACACACACACTCACACACACACGGTCATCCTAAAGGGACAGGTCCTCTGGAAGGGAGGTGGTGAAATGAGACTCGGCAGAAACAATGATCCGTATTTGGAGCTGAGAGCAGGCACAAGTGTTACAAGCCTACTAGAACTAGCCGCCTGACCTACGTATGGTGATACTGGCACAAAGTGAAGCCTGTGCCTGTACCGTCTCTGCGTTCTGACTGAGGAGGAGTGTGGCCATAGAATCAGTTTTGGGTTTACTGTTTTTGATGTTAAGCCTTTTTCTGCCCTCTCTGGTGTTTTGAGATGAAGGAAGAGAGTTTGTTGTTTAAATCTGGCCTGACAGTTGAAAAGGGCTTGTCGAGAAGACTCTTGCTCAGGATCTTTTGAGTGTTAACCAGATGCAGTGCAGGAGTTCTGTTTTAACCCCCTTGGCCCTTGAGCTCCTCGAGTGTCTTTGACGACGGACTTCAAAGGGGGCAGCTCAAGACGCGGTAGCCGGCCGGTTCAAGGTCATTTTTCCCCTGACGTGTTGAAGTGGAGCCATAATTGGCATCAGGCACATATAATGGATGCGCAGGAATCCAACAGTTTGCCTTCCTGGAAAGCTGGCGTGACGGTGGCGGCCTCGCGGTGGCTCAGTATGCGATACTCCAGCGCAGCACACAGGCAGACGGGTGAGATACAACAAGCCAAGCCATCAGCAAAGGCATCGCAGCCGCCACAACAAGCACTGCAGGTTGATTACACGCTGACGACTACTGTTGAAACCTAAGGCCCTGCCCTTTCACACTGTGCCTGCCTGCCTCCCTTTTGACATTGTCACGCTTGTGCCTGTGGAGTGTGTGTGTGTGTGTGTGTGTGTGTGAGACGGCCATCGTCATGCGTGTGCCTGTGGAGGGTGTGTGTGTGTGTGTGTGTGAGTATGTGTGTGTATGTGTGTGTATGTGTGTGTGTCTGTGTGTGTGTGTGTGTGACAAGCATTGTCACGCTTGTGCCTGTTGGGAGTGTGAGTGTGTGTGTATGTGTGTGCGCGAGTGTGAGTGTGTGTTAAGGTGTGTGTGTGTGTGTGTGTGACAACGGCGACCAACGGGCCCTCTCTGTCTCTGGAGAGTGTGTGTGTATGTGTGTGACTGTAACCAGCGGGCCCTCTGTGTCTCTGGAGAGCTAACACAGGTTTTTATGGGGCCGTTCCCCAAAGTACAGACTTATCACCCATTATCATGCAGCGCGGACCTGCCAGCTTCACACGTCGGCCCAGAGGCCACGCGAGACAATGACCGTAAAACGGCAACAGTGGGGGAAAGCTGTCAGTGCTTGATTACCTTACAGGCTCCTGTCTGTGTGTGTGTGTGTGTGTGTGTGTGTGTGTGTGTGTGTGTGTGTGTGTGTGTGTGTGTGTGTGAATGAAGCCTTCAGGGAGGCCGGTATATGTGGCAATAGGAAATTGTGAGGGAAAAAAAAGAAATAGTGGATTTATAAAGAGAGAGCAAAAGAGAGAAAGAAAGAGAGAAAGAGAGAAAGAAAGAAAGAGAATGTGTGTTTGTAGATGTAATTGTTTGCTTTGTGTGTGTGTGTTCATGCGCACATGTGTATAAGTGTGTGTGTTCACATGCGTGTGTGTGTAAATGTGTGTGTGTGTGTATAAGTGTATGTGTGTGTGTGTGTGTAGTAGGGTGGCCATAGCAGCTCTCAAAGAGGGAAAAGCATAAATTGTGCCCTAGATTAATGTAGTCCTTTGTTCTGCTTAGTTTGCGTTTAGGGTATATAATCAGGTGATGGATGGTGCTGTGATTCACCATATTGTAAAAAAAAAGGGCTGCGAGGCACCGTGAAGTTTGAAGCCGAGAGGATGAGACAACAGGAAAAAATCCTCAATGAAGGAGCTTGTCCAGTCTTGTCATTAGTTTTTACTTTTAAGACTGGGGCCATCTTGCTCCGCCCAGGATCTGTGTTTGACTGGGGGAGAGAGGGAGAGAGAGAGAGAGAAAAAAAAAAGAAAAGTAGTCATTGAGTTTTCCTCAGAGAAAAAGGAAACATGTCTCCACGCACTCACAGACGCAACTCCAGTCTTGTGCTGACTTGCATTTCAAAGCCCTTGACAAGATGTTCCTGAAAGCTAACTGGCTGCATACACACACACACACACACACACACACACACACACACACACACACACACACACACACACACACACACAGATGCGCGTGCACGTGCACACGTGCACACATACACACGCACGCACACGCACACACACACACACTCACAACACACACACACACACACACACACACACACACTCACAACTCACAACACACACACACACACACACACACACACAGACTTACACACACAAAAACTAGCCTGTGTTCCAGTCAGCCCAAGAGACTTGTAAGTTAGAGGCACTGAGTCTGAGACTATCCTTAATGCTTTTTTTCTCTCTCTCTCTCTCTCTTCCTCTACTTCTATTTTTTTTTTCTTAAGGCCCATTGCATGTGTTCCATTTGAGACATGTTGAAACTGGTCTGAATGATTTATTGTTTGATCTGAAGGACCAAACACACTGGCCTGCGCTCTCGCCCATAAAAACGGCCTTATCCTGTTCCTGGGGGCAGAGGAGAGGAAAACTTAAATGGAGGTAATAGAATTACTGTACAACGAATAGGGGACAGAACAGCATGTAAGAAAATCAGTGTGATTTATCTGAGCAACGAGAGAAAGAGGGAGAGGGAGAGGGAGAAAGTGAGAGAGAGAGAGAGAGAGAGAGAGAGAGAGAGAGAGACGGAGAGAGAGAGAGAAAAAAAAAAGAAAAAAAAGGCACAGGAAACGGAAGGAGGATGGTTTTAAAAGAAGTGGATTTGAGAGTCTCTTATTTCCTCTCTCCTGGTACTGTGCGTCATGTAAGGCCTTGTGCCCATGCAGAGTGAAGGATAGAGAGAGAGAGAGAGAGAGAGAGAGAGAAGATAGGAGAGAGAGAGAGAGAGAGAGGGAGCGGGAGAAACAGAGAGAGAGAGACAGAGACAGAGAAAGAGAGAGAGGCAAAAAACAGAGAAAGGGAGAGATAGACAAAGAGACAGAGAGAGCGAGAAAGCAGGAAAGAGAGACAGAGAGAGAGAGTAAGAGAAGAGAGAGAGAGAGTGAGAGCAGAGAGAATGTGTGTTAGGGTACAAATGTTGGGCTGGGTCCTGCCTCTCTCTTAAACGGGCCTGACTGATGTCAGTGGCATTGGCATCCAGGCCGTCTGTTTGCTGGGGCTGCTCGTTCTCTCTGCACCGTAGGAGTACAGGCTTGAGCTGGGGGGATACAAAATAAATACATAAAATAAAAGACTCCAAGTGCACCCTGTCAGAAGGCAGGATCATGCTGCGCAAACAAGAGGGGATTATGGGTCATTCTTGCCTCCGCACTTTCATTTCCCTCACTTCCTCGTGGATGCATCCCCCGTGAAAGCTCAGCCAATTATTTCAATTAATCCGACTGTTTAGACTAATATTTAGTCCACATTCTAGGTTATTGTGGATATTTTCTTTTCTTTTTTTTTTTGCTAGTGTGGTGACTTCTTGTTTTGACAAAGTTGTCTCTGTGGGTGGACTTACCACTTGATAAAATTCCCTGTGTGAGTGCTAGTCACTGATTTAAACATAGAAGGTGGTTTGATTTTTTTTTTTTTGCTCTCTATAGAGCACGTCCTTCCTCATCTATCATGCGACGGTTACCGTGCCAACGGTTTGGCCTGCCGTGGACGGGCCGCTAAGCCCGGTGCCCACCTGGCCATACGCCCAACGGGGGAACAGTGGACACTAGTGTGCTCCAGTCCCACTCGGTCAAGATGGCTTCACACACACATACAAACACACACGACACACACACAGGGACACACATAGGCAGGCAGTCACCCACACACATACACATACACATACACACACACAAGCACAAGGCACACACACACACAGGCATAGGCATATGCACAAACACACACACACACACAGACACACACACACACACACACACGTGCACACACACATATGCACACCCAGAAAGAGACACAAACACACACACACACACAAACACACACACGCATACACACACATTTATATACACCCACCCACCCACGCATGCACACACACACACACACACACACACACACACACACACACACACACACACACAGGCCTTCCATTCCAAGGTTGGCACATCAGAGCAAATGGGGGGGGGGGCACAATTGCTGTCTCGCGGCTCCGTGGCAGGAGCGGGTAAGCGAGTAAGACAACACCATGTGTCAAAGTTGCACCTGCAACCAGCACTCGGAAGGCTTTGCATAACGACTACTAAATGCCTTGCTTGTGGTTCTGTACGGTTGGTTGTGGCTGAGCCCATTGTCGGTGGTTCTTGTCTAAAGAAAAGAAGAGAAAAAAAGAAGAAGAAAAAAGAAAAGGAAAGAAAGAAAAGAAAAGGTGGGGGACTTTTTTGTGAATGGGTTTGGGAGTGCGGCTAGCTCCTTGCTGAAGGGGACGTAGCTCCAGTGCTGATTTCAGTAGCAGTAGGTTTTTTTTTTTTTTTTTTTTGCGACGATGGTTGGGATCTTCAGTTCCTCCTCAGATTAACTGGCTCACCACTGAGTCAAGCACACAAAAGGGAGGAGTTGCACATTTTGTTTGTGTTGGAGTCGTCTCCTTTGGATGGCTCTTTTTTTAGGCGTTTTTTTTTTCCTTCTCTCTCTTTATGTCTGTCTTTCTTTCTCTATTTCTTTCTGTCTTTCTTCCCTCTCTCCCTCTATCTTGGTTGCTACCAACATTCCAAAGCAAGCACAATAATATGAGGTCCCTTCTGGAATGACTTTGGGATGGGCAACCGTTTTTAAAAGGTCAGAAGGAGTTCAGACCCTGTTATTAACACTTGTGTGAGTCAGTGCCTTTTCAGTGACAAGTTATTATATTGTGTTTACACAGCCACACTCAGACAGCATTGTTGACTGAGTACACTCCATTCAATGCACAATGTGCAAGGCGGCCCTTAATGTTACAGCCCTAGCTGTCACCCTCTGCGTGCGTGTGTGTGTCTCTGGATGCTGTGTGTGTGGAGCATTCATGTCTGTGTCCATGCACAGGGCTTTGTCAGTGGCCAGTGCGAGTGGTGGATTTGATTCAGTGTGTGTGTGTAAGTGAGTGTGTGTGTCTGTGTCTGTGTGTAAAAGAGAGAGAGAGAGAGACAAGTGAGTGTGTGTGGGTTTGTGTGTGTGTGTTTATGTGTGTATCTGTGTGCATGCACACCAGTGTTTATGTGTGTGTGTGTATGTATGAGAAAGAAAAAGCAAGTGAGTGTTTGTGGGTTTGTGTATATGTGTATGTTTTGGGTGTGTATTTGTGTGCATGCACAGCAGTGTGTGTGTGTTTGAGTGTGTGTGTGTGTGTGTGTGTGTGTGTGTGTGTGTGTGTGTGTATGAGAGAAAAAACAAGTGAGTGGTTGTGGGTTTGTGTGTGTGTGTGTGTGTGTGTGTGTGTGTGTTTGGGTGTATATGTGTGCCCCAGTGTGTATGTGTGTGTGTGTGTAGTCGCTGTTGACTTCACCCTATGTGGCCCTTGAAACAACTGAGACAGTAATCATTTTGAGGTTCACCAGAGAACTGATCGCAGTCCAACTTCTCTGCCTCAAATTTGAAAGGGAAAAGCAGAGAAAAGTGCTGCATAATTGCCTTTGGGAAATGGCATAATGTGAAACACTGCTATATCAGGTTCTCAATCAATCAAAAACATCCATGTATTTAGCTGTGTTGCTGTGAAGAAAAAAAAACATAACTTTAGAGAGTGCAGTCATATTAAATTATATGTCGCACCGCGGGACTGGCAAATCTGTTGCGCTCACTTACCAGGTTGTCAGGCCTCCACTTCATAAAAGGCAGACAGCCCTGCAAAAGCTAACATCACATGATCAAAGTCCAAAATGAAAAAAAAAAGAAAAAAAGGAAAACATCCTGGAATCCTCCTTACCCTTCGTCTACCCCCGACCCCCCTCCAACCTCAATCGACTCCCTCCCTCCACAAACACAAACACACACACACACAGACCAACACACACTCACTTGCTCTCTCTCTTCTTCTCTCTTTCTCTCTCTCTCATACATGGACGTACTCACACACACACACACACACACATTCGCGCGAGCACGCATGCACACGCACACACACACACACACATTCCCACAAATCAAAACACACTTTCTTCCCCTCTCTCTCATACACAGACATGCGCACACACACGTGCACAAACACACACACACACACACACACACACTCACACTCACACACACACACACACCCTGTGCCACCCCTCCACCCACCCCCCTGCTCCGTCTGCTGTCTGTCTTTCTCGCTCCTTCACCTGCCAGCCACTCTGCTCTGACCCTAAGCTGCGGCGCATCAAAAGGGCCCTGGGCAGGAGATGGATGCCAGAACACCTCGGCTAACCAGCGCACATCCACACAGGCCATACATGTCTTTTGGGGATAGAGAGGGGGGGGGGGGGGGGGGTGAGAGAGAGAGGGAGAGAGAGAGAGAGAGAGAAAGAAAGAGAGAGATGACATTGCTTTGGCAAAACTGTATCTAAACAGTCATGCTAATACAGCACCTTTGAATTTGTATTTGAGTGAGAGAGAGAGCCAGACCGACAGACAGACAGACAGAGAGAGAAAAAAGTAAGAGGGGGTAAAAAGAAAGAGATAGAGAGAGAGAGAAACAGACAGGCAGAGCGAAACCAGAGTAAAGTTAGACAGGGGTAGACAGAGAGAGAAGAGGAGAGAAATTACCTCAGCTAAGCAGCGCTCGTCCAGACAGGCTGTAGAGGTCCTGTGGGGCACACCAGGAAAAGGAATAAAAGAGAGGGATAGAGAGAGAAGAGAGAGAGAGAGACAGACAGAGAGGCAGAGAGAGAAAGAGAGAGGCAAGAGTCAGAAAGTGAGACGTACTCCAGATTTGTATTTGTCCTCTAGTTTTCTTGATGAAAGTGATACATTATGATAACATTACGGTTTATCGATTTACATACGATAATCATACAGTAGAAGTATACAAATGAAAACTAAAACTTGAAATTTGCTAAATTGACAGTTTTCTAAGTCCTGTGTCTCTGTGTGTGTGTGTGTGTGTGTGTGTGTGTGTGTGTGTGTGTGTGTGTGTGTGTGTGTCTGTGCATTTGTGTGTGTGTGTTGTGATTACTCATGCACTGCCTGCAACCTAAGTGTTTGGTCGTCCATATTTAGTCAAGACTCGGAGAATATGGCAAAGGGGAGGGAGGGCGGGAGGAGAGGAGAGGAGAGGAGAGGAGCCATTGGCTGGCGTATTGATCCTCCATTGGTGGGTTCAATACACAGAGAGTGTGACTGACATTCGCTTCCATAAAGCCCCGTCTCAAGGCTTTAAATCACAAAGAGGGCCAGTCGGGATGCCACTAACCCGGTCATCAGTTATCCCGAGTGAGAATAGATCCATCGAAGACTGATAGCGAGCTTTTGTTCTAGCGGATCGAGATTTTCTTTTTTTTTGTCAGTTGATGTCTTTGGACTTGGACCCCTGTGATGTACCTTAAGGCTGGGCAGGGCAGGGGGTAAGGACTGTGTGTGTGTGTGTGTGTGTGTGTGTGTAGGTGTGTGTGTGTGTGTCTGTGTGGGTGAGCTAAATGAACAACAGGAAAATGGCTTAGCATCCCACACTTACCTTGATGGGATCCAGCAACAATCAAATTCCTGATTCACACTTACATAGCCCCACACACACATACCCACACACACACACAGGCATGTACACACACACACACAATACACACATACCCACTGGCACATGAACATACACACACACACACACACACACACACACACACACACACACACACACACACACACACCACTCTGAGATATCGATCGGCTCCTCGTGGAAAAGTGCTGGCGCACGGGAAAAGAAGGGGTGAAGGTCGCCGGGCCCCGGCCGAGGCAGTAACTCAGGTTTCAGTGGCTGGGGGGGGGGGGGGGGGGGGGGGGCTGGCGGTGCTGGTGCTGGTGGTTGGGGTGGTGGGTGGGGGGGTTGGGGCAGGGAGGGGGCGTGGGGGCCATTAGAACGCTGCCTGAGAACAGATCAAAAATGACAAACTCATTCAGAGGCTCGTTCCCGACTGGGCAGTCTGATCATCAAACGGTAGTTACAGGAATATTCACAGCTCACGGGAGACGCATAACGGCAGTGTGTCCTGCTCCGCTCTGCTCCGCTCCACACCGCTCCGCACCATACAGGGCCGATGCCCGCCCCTGACCCGGCTCATCAATGCTGGGGGCACGGAGGCATAAAATGTCCACTTTCATTTAGTGTCTGCGTTCCGAAAGACAAAAGCCAGCACTGCTGACACAGTGTCTTATGTCCTCAATTCAGTAAAATGGACGACACCTGCCTGCCTTGTAGCTTACGACTAAAATTCTAAACGTTACGAAATTATCTCTGTCTCTAATGCTGACAAAAAAAATCCTTGGCAGTTGCTAAAGTATGTCGCAAACCTCATTTGGGCCCCAGGGCAAATGTCTGTCTTATGTTGATATTTGGGTGTCAGGAATGTAATTAGGTCTGTAAAGGTCTCATGTAAGGTGCTCTCTGTCAGAAAACAAAACAAAAAAAATAAAACAATACCATCAGCTTTAATGTGTGCATTTACCCTATATATATATATGTATGTTTGTGTGTGTGTTTGCTCTCTCTCTCACCCCTTAACCTCTCTCTTCTCTCCTGGCTGCAGCTCAAGTTCCTGACAATGATGAGCAGTTTGTCCCTGACTTCCACTCAGAAAACTGTAAGTACACAGCCTGGAGCTGTTGATTAATAGCATCATCCGTCCTGCATGTTTGTGTGTGAGAGAGAGACAGAGAGGTGGGATGACTGATGAAATAGAAAGAGAGAGAGAGAGAGAGAGAGAGAGAGAGAGAGAGAGAGAGAGAGGGAGGAAGGGAGATAGCATGAGTGAGACAGTAAGTGAGTGAGTGAGAGAGAGAGACTGACAAATAGAGTGAGTGAGTGAGTGAGTGAGTGAGAGAGACTGAGAGAGACAGAGACCGAGTGAGCGCGAGAGAGAGAGAGGTAAAGAGAGAGAGAGAGGAAGGGCAGACACAAGCGAGCTTACGAGAAAGACCTACGAAGGAAGTGCTTGAGGCTTGGGTGCAGTTGCGGTGTCTCCTATAGCATTGCGGGGGGGGGGGGTGGTTGGTGGGTGTGTGGGGGGGTATGCAGTCTTCTGCGTGACCTAGAAGTCTCTGACGTGGTTGCGTTTGGGCCGCCTGTGCTTGTGTTCTACCTGACAGCTCCATTTGCATGCGTCTGAATGGGGTGAATGGGGCGGCCCAGGAAACCAGTAAAAGATCATTCAGCTGGCCGATACAAAGATTGCCTTTTGTGTCCGACAGAGGTGTAAATGGACAAGCAAATTCCGCTGGCCCGCAAGTCCAGGACGGCCTTTTCAGCCGCGCTATCCCTACCCCCCCCCCCTTCTTCTTTTTCTTTTTACGTTGTTGTGTCTTCACACAAAGCCGTCTCGGGCTTTGTGGTACTTTAAGTGGTTGGGTGTGTGTTTGTGTATATTTGTGTGTGTGTGTGGTGTGTGTGTGTGTGCGTGTGTAAGTGAGTATGTATGTGTGTGTGTGTGTGTGTGTGTGGCATGTGAGTGTGCAAGTGCGGGCAACGCGCGTGTGTGCATTTGTGCGTGTGTGCATGTGTCCTCCTTGTGCATGTGTGTGCATGTGTGTGTTTGTGTGTGTGTGTGTATATGTGTGTTTGCGTGTTTCCACTAGACTCTTTGTCACCTCTTCAAACAAATGCATGGGCTGGGTCTTGACTGAGCTATGTCAGTGAAATGAAATGTGCAAAGCAACAAATGAAAAGCACAAATACCTGTTGTGGAGACCGTGCAGGGCACAGAGACACAGAGACAGAGGCGAGGTGAGGTGAGGTGAGGGAGTTCACCAGATGAGTCACCTGCTGTTATTTTGGAGTGTGCCAGAGACTGCAATTGACTGAAATTGAGCAGCCCCAATTAAATGGCCGACACAGACGCTACCACAGTTACTTACTGTAACATGCCACAGCGACATTGCAGCAACTTTGGAAACAACATATCTCACTTCCTCAATGTGAGTGAGTGAACGAGTGAATGACTCATTGAGCAATTGTGTGTGTGTGTGTGTGTGTGTGTGTGTGTCTGTGTGTACGTATATGTGTGTGTTACGTATGTGTGTAATTAGGTTAATAAGTTGTGCCTATTTTGCAAGCACATGAGTATATGTGTGTTTTGACCAAGAGTACTTATATGTGTTTAAGTGATTAACTGTATATTTGTATGTTGTGTGTATTTAATCATCTGCATGTAAAGAACCAAGTGTGTGTGTGTGTGTGTGTGTGTGTGTGTGTGTGTGTGTGTGTGTGTGTGTGTGTGTGTGTGTGTGTGTGTGTGTTTGTGTTGCATGTTTATACGTCAGTCTGTGTGTGTGTGTGTGTGTGTGTGTGTGTGTGTGTGTAAACAGCACTGTGTTTCACCCCATCACTGCACTGACAGATGCGCCCACTCACATATTGTTGCTGTCTGCTTGTCTGACAATGGCGCAAGAGGAAGTGGGGCTGAACTCTAGGGCACGCAAAGGTCGTGTCTACTTAACCCCAGCGGGGCGCAGCCAATCACTAATCACATCAGCGGGCCTTAGCAAGGCACAAAGCCACCAGGCATTCAGCTTGACAGACCCTTCACATTAGCGAAGTGCAGCGCGCCTCTGATTGACAGCCACACGGCTCTCTCTCTCTGTCTCTCTCTGTCTCTCTCTGTCTCTCTCTCTCTGTCTCTCTCGCCCCACTGCTGGCCAGAGGTGATATTTGTTGTACCGGGTCAATTTCGCCACCTGTGGAGCTGAAGAAAACTTTTGACAGTTTTTTTCTGTGTGTGTGTGTGTGTGTGTGTGTGTGTGTGTTTCCGCCTGTGTGTATGTGTGTGTGTGTCCATCTGTGTGTGTCTGCCGGTGTGTGTGTGTGTGTTTGTGTGTGTGTGTGTGTAAGTATGCACATGCATGCACCTGTGTGTGTGTATGTATGTATGTATGTGTGTATGTATACATGTGTGCGTTGTAATGTGCTGCATCTGTGGTCGCAAATTGTGTCCATGAAGTTAGCAAAGCAAAGGCCACTTGAGAGAAATTTGGAGCGAGGTATTTCTGTTCCCCATGAGCTCTTCCTTAATGAAAAACACCCTCCCCCCTCCCCCACCCCAACCACCAACCCCCCCTCCCCTCCCCCACCTCTTGCTTTTTGTGGCTTCGGAGGTTGTGACATCTGAGGAGGTGAGTCAGACCAAATCAGCCCCCTGAATAGTGCCAGCCAGCAGGAGACTTCCCAACAACAATCCTCAGGCTTGTCTCTTGTCTCCAAACATCTCAGTAGCAGTGAAAGAGAGAAAGAAAGATAGACAGAGAGAGAGAGAGAGAGAGAGAAGGCTGGAGAGAGAGAGAGAGAGACAGGGGGTGATATTCCATGAAATATCGTCAGATCGTCAGTCGAGCCATTTGCCCGTCGGGGACGTGAGGCCGAACGCAGCGCTGGCTGGCTGGGGCTCTCGCTGGAGCGTGCTGGAATGTCGGATGGGGAGGGAGGGAGGGAGAGAGGGAGAGAGGGAGGTTGGGTGGGGGTGGGAGTAGGGGTAGGGGTAGGGGGGGTGGAGAGAGGAGAGTGGAGGGGTGGCGTTGGGGGGGGAGCCCTGGGTTTAGCGAGTGGTTGTGCAACACCTGCACATCTGGCAAATCTATCCTCAGTGCTCACTCGTCCCTCCTCTCCTCTCCTCTCCTCTCCTCTCCTCTCCTCTCCTCAATAACAGCGAACAAGCCAAGCCCTGCAAGCAAGGCCACACGATTAAACAAGTGAATAAAAGAGTGGAAGTGGAAAGGGTGGGGGTGGGGTGGGGGGCATGACCTTTCCTCTCCCCCATGTTTTAATCAGGTCATCATTAGCTAAACTTCACGATAAAGGGTATTCCGCGATGTTTCAATAAGCTGAGTCCAACGATCTCTCTAGTCCACATCCCCTTAATGGAAAATCCATGTCAACAACCATCATGTGTTGTGTGATGTGTTACTTCCTGTTGATTACCACAGTCACACTCACGCACACACACACACACGTGTGCCATCTGCATGACTTTCCATTGTCAATGCTGACGTCTCTGATGGCAGAGACTCTAACCGTCCATTTGGGACGACAGTCAATTAAACCACAGTGACATATTTGTGTAGCACCGAGACTTATCGCTTCAAGGTAGACACACACACACATGTCGAGCATTTCCTGTTGGAGACTGATGGATGTTGTTGTTGACCGGACACACTATGGCTGTGAGATTTGGGAGGGGTGGGGGTAGGGTGGGGTGGGGGTACCTGAGGGGTTTTTGCGTTGCATGGGGTGAGAGGTTGAAGTCAGTGTGTGTGTGTGTGTGTGTGTGTGTGTGTGTGTGTGTGTGTGTGTGTGTGTGTGTGTGTGTGTGTGTGTGTGGGAGGTCAGGGGTTAGATGGTCCTTCAGGGCTTTCGTATCCTTGGGGACCGAAGGTCGGCAAAGGGGCTCTTTGTCTTGTGTCTGTCAGCTGCAGTCAAGTCTCTCGCTGTTCTGCTTTTGTCCGTTAAAACAACGCGTGTGTGTTTTCTCACCTTCCTTCAGCTCGAGTTCACAGCACTTATTAAACACTTACTTAACACTAACAGACGAGCTTTTAATCAAAAAGGCA
>CM059287.1:15754043-15826543 GCA_030347295.1 Setipinna tenuifilis | reverse complement strand
TTGGTCCTTAAAATGTATTCACCTTATGGTGACTAGGCATGCTTTTTTTTCCACACTACTCAAACAAATAAACACATTTTTTTTAAATGTGTGAATGGTCATGTGGACATTTTGGTTTCCAAAATAGGGCCACCAGCATTTCCATCTGCCACAGCTGGTGAATAGTGTGTGTGTGAGTGTGTGTGCGCGTGTGTGTGAGTGTGTATAGAATGGGGGTAGGGCTGTGTGTGTATGCGTGCGTGCGTGTGTGTGTGTGTGTGTGTGTGTGCGTGTGTGTGTGTGTGTGTGTGTGTGTGTGTCAGGGGTCCCAGGATTTGTTTGTGGTGGGAGCTGCCCTGAATGGGCGGCCATAATGATCCTCCACTTCCTAAAGCACTCAACCATGACCGTCACCTTTCACCCTGGGCCATCCTCTCCTCTCAAGCACGCTATTTACATATGTAAAGTCCTGCCACCACCACCACCACCTACACACACTAACACACACACACTCACACACACATACACACCCACACACACCCACACCAGCACTGCCTCCAACACCTCCACCCCCGCTTCCCCCCCACTCACCTCAGGGCCCCTGCCCTGTCTCCACAGGCCCTCCCTGGGTCGGGGATGCTCCCCCAATCAATAGTTCACACACATAAACACACATACATACACATTCTCATGCAAGCATACACACACACATCCACACACATTTACACACACACGTTTAGACATTTACAGACACACACACACACACAAGCATGCACACACACATTCACATACTCACTTTCTCTCTCTCTCTCTCTCTCACACACACACACACACACACACACACACACACACACACACACACACACACTCACTCACAGTGGCCTCAGGGTTTTCACACCTCTGTGTTTGTCCAGGATGGAGGTGTGAATGCTAGTGAAGTCAACAGCCAAAACGGCAAAACAACAACAACAACAAAAAAAATTGAATAAAAACAGAGGAGCAGGAGACAGTAAGCTTTGATAAGGTTTATGACTGCATACAGGAGGAGGAGATGAAAAGAAAAATGCAGATGTCGTCTTGACTCAGTAGCCCCCCCCCCCACCACCCCCGAACCTCCTGTAATTTTTTTTTTTTCGGAGGGGGGTGACTTCAAAGAGGGAGGAATCGTGCCTTAGGTAATCCCTTTGCTGGTAAAGGGTTGAACCCAGTTGAAAAAAAAGTTAAGGAAGCTTCCATTCATCAGGAGTCATAGCACCATTCCATAACCCCCCCACCCCACCCCGCCCAAACCCAAACCCCCACCCCCTTTACCTCAGCCACCTTCTTCTCTTCTCTTCTCTTCTCTTCTCTTTTCTTCTCTTCTCTTCTCTTCTCTTCTCTTCTCTTCTCCAAGTGGACCTCCTGTCTATTCTCAGTGCACAACCCCCCCCCCCCCCACACACACACCCCTCCTGTTTCAACTGGGCCAGAGCAGTGTGTACAGAATGTGACAGGGAACATCTAAACACTTCTCTCCGATGGTGCACGCCACATCCAAAAGTTCATGACCCCCCCCCCCCTCCCTCCAATACACACACACACACACACACACACACACACACACACACACCACACCACACCACACACACTTACTTTCCTCCATCCAATCCACCCCCACACCCCAAACCAAAAAACCCAAACTGTTTGATGAAATATGAGAGGCGAGATGATGTAACTTTCAAATGAATTTGCACCAGAGAGAAACCAGAAACGACAAATAAAAAAAAAGAGGAGGGCTGCTGTCTTTCCTGAATGAACGACGGTGAAAGAGAAGGATATGTAGAGAGATAAAGAAGTAAAAAAACGCAAAAAGAGAGAGAGAGAGAGAGAAAGAGAGAGAGAGAGAACACAGAGTAAAAAAAGGTCTGCTGGCTTTCTGAATGAACGACAGTGAAAGAGAAGGATGTGTAGAGAGATAGAGAAGTAAAAAAACACAAAAAAGACAGAGAGAGAGAGAGAGAGAAAGAGAGAGAAAGAACATGGAGTAAAAAAAGGGCTGCTGTCTTTCTGAATGAATCATGGTGAAAGAGAAGGATAGGTAGAGAGATAGAGAAGTAGAAAAACGCAAAAAAAAGTCAGAGAGAGAAAGAGGGAGAGATAGAGAGAGAGAGAAAGAGAGAAAGAGAGAGAGAGAGAGAGAAAGAAGGAGAGAGAGATAGAGAAAGAGAGAAAGAGAAAGAACATGGAGTACCTCAGCCTCACCTCAGCGTTTACTCCAGTGCCACGCTGGTGTAAACGGGGGAGCGTGAGGTTAACGGCACTCGGATGCTCTTTGACGTGGTTACATTTTCCCGAGGATTTCCTCTGGCTGCTGGCAGGGACGTCTCGCAGCACTTAAACCACATCTTTAACTATTTTCAGAAACCATCACTCACTGCACACTAATTCCTTCTTTCTTTCTTTCTTTCTTTCTTTTTTCTCCCCCCTCCCTCTATTTTCACACTCACTCTGTCTGTCTGTCTGTCTCTGCTCCTTTTTTGTCTTCACCTTTTTTTTTTCAATCTCTCCCACTTCAATATACTAATTTCACACGCCGTCCTGATTGGATTTTCAATCAAGTTCCCCCTTTTTTATGTTAATGTTAACCTAAGGATTCAGAACATGTAATTGATTACGAGTGTAATTCCTGACCCGGTTCTTCAGATTAATTGCTTGGCATGTGCTTTGCTAGAGAGCAAGAGTAGGCAGGCAGGCAGGCAGGCAGGGCAGAGTCAGGAGGCCTCGGCTAATTAGAAAGCTTCGTGCCAGGGGGGAAGTCACGCGGGCGAAAGAGAGAGAGCGAGCGGGCAGCCGGCCGTCCGGATGGATGGATAGATGGGTGGATGGATGGACGAGCCTCCTTTAGAAAAAAAAAACACACAATGAAGCAAAAAAAAATTCTGGCACAGACACTGGCCATCTACACCTTCACCAAGGAGCGTTATCACAGGAGTGTGGTGGTGGACACACACACACACACACACCCTACCGAGCGGCTGGAAACCGATCTACGCCCGATCGTGTTACCTTGACACAGTTCTGCCGATGCCTCTTTAGAACCTAGACTACATCAGAAAGAAAGAAAAGAAAGAAAGAAAGAAAGGAAGGACGAAAGAAAGACAGATGGAAAGAAAGAAAGAAAGAGAGAGAGAGAGAGGGAGGCAGGAGACATCTTATGCCTGGGCTTTGAGCACGGCAGCCTGACGACACTTAATACACGGGTCCCATCAGATCTGCGTCGCGCTCTAACACCCGGACGCAGACGTACTTAGACAGTCGCACATTCTTCCAGTGAGGTCCTTTGATATCTATATGCAGGTCTAAGCCCCAGCTCTCTGCATGGTGGGAATAGGCTGTGTGTGTGTGTGTGTGTGTGTGTGTGTGTGTGTGTGTGTGTGTGTGTGTGTGTGTGTATAGGTCTGTGTGTGTGCCCGTGTGTGTGTGTGTGTGTGTGTGATTAATGGTCTTAAATCCCATTGTCTCTCTCTCTGAGAGATTTGGCTTAAATGCGCCCTAATCCATCAGAGCTGCCTACTAATCCAACACTTCCTCACCCCCGTGCTTAGCATCCTATGGGGTAAAGAAACCTGGGAGATTAAGAAAATGAATGTTGTCTGTCTTTCTTTCTCTTCTCGCCTCTTTTTTTCTCTCTTTCTCTCGCCCAAATGCTTTGTTGCCAACACTTTTTTTTTTACCCCCTTTACGGCTGCTTGGGAAGCTGTGTGTGTGTGTGTGTGTGTGTGTGTGTGTGTGTGTGTGTGTGTGTGTGAATGTGTGTGTGTGTGTGTTTGTAGGTTTTACTGTAACAGGAGGTACACTTCCTTTTTTTTTCTTCTTTCTTTCTCTCTTTTTCTCTCTCTCTCTCTCTCTCTCTCACTGGGGTGAATGAAATCTGTAATTACCTGGGAGTCGTGTTCGTGGCGTGCCTGTTCCGTCAGGTCCTCCTCGCCCACGACAATCGCCCGCACAAACAACTGTAAACACAACGTCTGGCGCGCAATGAGAGAGAGAGAGGGGGAGAGAAAGAGAGGGAGGGAGAGAGAGAGGGAGGGAGAGAGAGAAAGGGAAAGAGATGGGTGATAGAGGAGAGAGAGAAAGAAAGAGAGAGAGCGAGAGAGCAACAGAGAGAGAGAGAGAAAGAGAGAGAGAAAGAAAGAGAGAGAGAGAGAGAAAGAAAGAGGGAGGGAGAGAGAGAGAGAGCAGCTGCTCCTGTTTACTCTACGCCGCCCAGAAAAACATCCTGTGCCGCTCAGCCAGCGGAACGCTTCACGGGGCCTAACAATAAACAGCCCCAGCAGCCCTGCAGCAGCCCTGCAGCAGCCCCACGCCAAGGCCCTCACTGCAGCCCCAGCAGCCCCACGCCAAGCCCCTTACTGCAGCAGAGGCAGCCCCACGCACAGGCCCTCACTGCGGCACTGGAGCCCCACGCACAGGCCCTCACTGCAGCCCCAGCAGCAGCCCCACGCCAAGGCCCTCACTACAGCACTGCAGCAGCCCCACGCCAAGGCCCTCACTGCAGCAACGGGCAGCGGCCGCCCCAGCCTCCCCAGCCTACTCAGGCCCAGGATAGGTGGCAGGCACCAGGGGAACACTGGCCACGTCCTGCCTGCCCCTCCTCAAAGTCACTTCAGCCAAAGTGTTCAGCAATGTGTTAAATGTTACATTTTTAATGTTTAATTAAAAAATTAAAAGTCAAATATAAATACAGCATCATATACTTAGTTAGTAGTTTAAATGAGTGCCAGGCATCTAAAAAGCACTGGCCAACATTGTGCCTCTAAAAACTCATTTCAGGCAAAGTGTTCAGTAAATGTGACTGATAAGAGAACACAATGTGTGCATTTTAAAAAGTTTTAAAAATGTCAAACATACACACACACAGCTTGTTATACTTAGTAGTTTGAGTGAGTGGCAGGCCTCTCGGAAAAAACACTGGCCATGTCTAGCCGCTGCTGATAAGTAGAGTTCAATCAAAACGCTCAATAGTGTGGAAGATAAGAGAACAACAGCATCAATTTTTAAAGTTAGTTTTTAAAATGTCAAATATACATACAGCGTCATGTCTTTTGGGGTTTTGAGTGCGTCTGTAGTAAGTAAGACATAGTAAGTGCTCCCCCCCTTACCGCCTTACCGATCTAGGGTATGGAACAGGAGCTGGAGGTGTATCATTAGATATTCTATAGTCGCTTTTCCGGAATACTACCTGGCCTGTTTTATAATTCATATTTTCTGATACATGCCTCTTTGCTGTTTTAATGTGTGTTGGTGGGGATAAACCCGTGCCTGGCTGCCTGGATGTGTTTGTGGAAAACTAAACCAGGGGCAAGGATATACTGTGTGTGTGTGTCTGTGTGTGTGTGTGTGTGTGTGTGTGTGTGTGTGTGTGTGTGTGTGTGTGTGTGTGTGTGTGTGTGTGTGTGTGAATGCTTGACCGCGGCGTAACGGGTGGCATGTGTGTTTAGACAAGGCCCTGTGACGACAGCAGATGTCTGGGCTGAGGGGAGTTTCAGTCAGGCGGGCGTGGGGGGGCGGGAGGGCGTGTGGTGGGCAGGCGTGGAGAAGGAGGAGGGCCGCGGCGCGTGTTGTGTCTGCCCTGGCAGCACATGAAAGTGGGTGAGGACCAGACCAGCCTCCCGACGGTTCCTGGAATGTGTTTGTGTGTGTGTGTGTGTGTGTGTGTGTGTGTGTACGTGTGGTGTGCGTACGTGTGTGTGTGTGAGTGAGTGTGTGTGTGTATGTCTGTGTGTGTGTGTGTGTGTGTGTGTGAGTGTGTGTGTGTGGGTGTGTGTTTGTGTGGGTTTTCATCTGCCGTGCTATTTGTTTTGAGTTGTGTGCCGCTGACATGCCGTGGTACTTCCAGTGCGGACAGATGCAGTAGAGCCTCTGGGTTGTAGACCAGGTTTGTCAGGCACACACACACAGGAATGTACCTTAGTGACACAGAGCTCGCCTGGTCTGTCTCTGTCACTCTATCTCTCTCTCCCTCTCTCTCTTTCGCTCTCTCTCTGTCTCTATCACTCTGTCTTTCTCTCTCTCTCTTTCGCTCTCTCTATGTCTCTTTCTCTCTCTATCGCTCTCTCTATCTCTCTCTCTCTTTCTATCTCTCTCTCTCTCTCTCTTTCGCTTTGTCTTTCTTAATATTGTATTTCCATTTTTATCCCTTCTCTCAGTGCATTATCGTGATTTCATTTTCTGTATTTTGTTCATCTTTTCAACTATTTTTTTTTCTTTTTTTACCATATCAGTTTTCGTCTTCATTTTAGACTCATTTTAGACGCATCATCCACTTACTTCCTTCTCGCTGTCTATCTATCCATCTCTTTTCATCTCCATTTCCAATTTGTTTCCCTCTCTTTTCCTCACAATTTTTTTTGCCTGAATCTCCGCTCATTTCCGCTCGTCTTTTTTTCCTCTCCTCCCTGACGATTTTGTTGTCTCTCTCTCTTGCTCTCTGTCTCTCATTCCCCCTCTGCCCTCTGTCTTTTTTCCTCTCTTGCCGTACTATTTTGTTCTCTCTCTCTCTCTTTCTCTCTGTCACTCTACCTGCCCCTCTCTCTCTCTCTCTCCCTCATTTCCCCTCTTTTTGTCTTTTTGAATCTCTTCCCTGACCATTTTGTTGTCACTCTCTTTCTCTCTCTCTCTCTCTCTCATTTCTCCTCTTTGTTGTCTTTTTGAATCTCTTCTCTCACGATTTTGTTCTCTCTCTCTCTCTCTCCCTCTCTCTTCTCCTCTTTTTGTGTTTTTGAATGTCCCTTATGACCATTTTGTTGTCTCTCTCTCTCCATCTCTCTCCCCCCCTCCTCTCTCCCTCTCTCTCTCTCTCTCTTTCTCTCTCCCCCTCTCCAGCTGTGGCGTTTCACAGCCCGCCAGTGAAGATCAAGAAGGAGCCGCAGAGCCCCGGCTCAGACCCCAGCCAGTCCTGCAGCCACAAGCAGAGATTCAGCTACCCCAATGGAGGAGAGCAGTGCCTTTATGCCAGGTGCTTTTACACACACACACACACACACACACACACACACACACACACACACACACACACACACACACACACACACACACACACACACACACACACACACACACACACACACACACACACACACACTTAAAGCAGAGATTCAGCTACCCCAATTGAGGAGAGCAGTGCCTTTATGCCAGGTGCTTTTACACACACACACACACACACACACACACACACACACACACACACACACACACACACACACACACACACACACACACACACACACACACACTTAAAGCAGAGATTCAGCTACCCCAATGGAGGAGAGCAGTGCTTTTATGCTTTACACTGCCACCCCAGCCACCCCATCCGCCACTACCTACCCCAACACCCTACCCCTCCTGCCAGTCCCTTTTCCTCACACACACATGCATAGACACACAACGACACACACAGGTGCACACTTACCAACACACACACACACACACACACAAATGAGAGCAGAAGTGCAGGGAATGCTCACTATCATCAGAGCTAATAAACACACACACACACACACACACACACACACACACTTAATAGCACACACACACACACACACACACACACATCTTAACACATACCCACACACACAATCTTGCTCCTCCTATTCCATCCACCCACACAAACACATACATACATAGTCTCACCACTCCCACTCTTATTATTCCACACACGCACACACACACACACACACACACACACACACACACACACTTACCAACAAACACACACACACACCCACACACATTCCATCCACATTCACAAACACATACATACACACTCACCTCTTCCACTCTTCTTATTCCACACGCACACACACACACACGCACACACACACACACACACACACACACACAATCCCCACCCTCCACCCTCGTCACTCCCACACACACACACACCCCATACACTCTCTTGCCAGATTAGATGAAACCGCATCCTACTGATTAGCCAAGCACGCTCGCTTCTTTGTTATCAGCAGAGAGGAAACACACAATCAGCCATTTTGGACCATGATCTACAGCAAATGGGCTCCCCAACACTCTGCACATAGGGGCTGACCATGATGTGAACTTATATACAGCCAGTAAAAAACATGAGCTCAAGTGACCTTATAGTGTTAACCCTATGAGGCAATGGATTTACAATAATTAAGTACTGGAAGTAAGCTTGACTTATTTCTTTTTTATAAACTTGTAAACTTGGAAATTCTGCCTTAGTCATGTTTAAATACACACTTGTTTACATTTAGTAATTTATTTTACTTGTGCATTTATCACAAGACAATGAAAGAGGGAATTGTGTTGAAATTAGGCCACATGAAAGAGCGAGCCACAAATGAAATATGGGCATGTGCTGTTGTGTGGTGTGGTGGCTACTGCTAATGGGGTTTAAATTAAATTCACACCCAGACACCAGACAAATGCTGGTAAAATATAAAAAAGCAGCTGTCAGTAGATTTTGGAGACAAAGTAATAATTTACTGTTGAGTGACTGGTAAATTTGACCATTTTTTCTGTACTTAACCCTTTTACCTTTTACTATTTATTATTTATTAAGTCCTTGCATATTCTCTCTTCCTTCATTTATTTCTACAATGCTTCCTCGTTTATGACTTTTACACTTTACACTTTTTACCTTGCACTTTTGTGGCCTTTCTGTCTAATTTCATTGTACAGTCAACTGTTGACAATAAAAATCTTGAAGTATTATTTGGCAGTACGGGTTTTGCAGAGTTTAATTTTAAAGTTCATTTCCTCCTATGCTCCTGCAGTGCCTATGAGCAGAAGAGAGCGGCAGCAGTAGCAGCAGCAGCAGCAGCGGCGGCGGCAGGGGGGGCGGGGGCAGGTGGGGGCCCCAAGAGCTCCTGCCCCGGAGCCCCGCCGGCCTGCCCCATGTCTCCCATGCAGCATTACTCCCCCAAGCCGCCACCCCTGGGGGGCCGGCCAGAGCAGGGCTTCATGAACGCCCCTGCCCCTGTCCCTGCCCCCGCCCCTGGCCCCCCAGGCGGCACCCAGCCCATGCCCGCTCACGGCCATAGCCACAGCCACAGCCACAGCCACAGCTACCCTCTGAACCACAGGTAAGCCCTCAGCTCCGCCTGGAACACACACACACAGCACCCAGCTAGGCCTGCACAGTGTTAGGAACATGTGTTCTGTTGTATGGGATAACATTGCTGAATGTTACTCTGTTGATAGAATAGAATAGAATAGAAAAGAATGCCTTTTGGGCTAATTCATATGTGCAGCCTGAATAACATTTGAGATTAGCTGTTCGCGCTTACCTTCCCTTGGCTTGTATTCAGTTGTCTTTTGTGTTGAATTTTCTGGCTGCTGCTCATCGCCACCTTGAACCAGGTTAATGCCGTTATTGGCATTCTTTGCCTTGGTTGTAGTTAGTTAGGAGACGAGACTAGGAGACGAGGAGACAAGACTAGGAGATGAGACTAGGAGACGGGACGAGACAAGGAGACGAGACTAGGAGATGAGACAAGGAGACGAGTCTAGACAAGACTAGGAGACGAGACAAGACAAGGAGACGAGACAAGGACACAAGACGAGGAGATGAGATGAGACGAGACAAGGGGACGAGACATTGAGACAAGACTAGAAGACGAGACAAGGAGACGAGACTAGAAGACGAGACTAGGAGACGAGACAAGGAGACAAGACTAGGAGACGAGACAAAGAGACAAGACGAGACAAGACGATTGTGACACATATCCATTAAAGTGATAGTGCAAATGTTAAATATTAATAATAAACAGTCAACAATCATTTAATAGTTGTGTGAAGTATAAGTAACCGTCAAGTGATGTTAAAAATATGCATTGATAACCATTAACAAACATCCAACATAACATTAGGTTATAGACTGTTTGCCATTTGTTTTAATAATAACATGTAGTTATTAAACAATTAAGTAATATTCAAATAATAGTGGGAAAATTATTAACTTGTGCCAATTAGACACATAGGTAATAATTAACAACCCTTACTAAAGTGTTAGGTAATGGCTACTTTACTGTTTATTGTGGCCCCTTATTAGTTATCTAATGTTTTAACACAACTGGGATTTCTTGTGGACCACACTTGTGGAGAAACACTGGCCAGGAACACTTAGAGCACCCAGCTAGTGCTGCACAGTATTAGAAAAGTGTGCCATATTGTATGAGATAACGCTCCTGAATGCTGTAGGGGGTCACACACCCTCTTCATAGGAATTATGAGAATATAAGAAATTTACGGCAAGTACGGCATATCACATATTTTATTGACAACAATAGTGCAGCCAGAATATATAAAATTTAAAACCGAATTTACAGTCTGCAAATTCAGTTTATGTTTTCTGATTTATTGCAATGTTGCAATATTTTTGATATGTTATGCAACAAGCTATATCATATTTTACGATCAATAATGCTTTAATCTACTGTATACCATTTGATTTTTTTTTTTCAATAGCACATAGGCAATAGCAGTGACCTGATACCTTGACCCAAGACCTAATGGGATAAAATAAAACACACAAGACATCAACATGCTGACTGGCCTTTTCTAAGTTCTCTCTCTCTCTCTCTTTCTCTCTCTGTCAAGGTCCTTCACTGTGCAGACTAACAACCACCAATGGTGTCTTTTTCTTTCCCTTTCCCCATCCTTTTCATCCAGCTCCAGGTATCCAGGGGGTCATGGGGGGCCAGGGGACATGTGTGCCCCCCCCTTCCCGCCCCAGAGCCAGCCTCTGCCCTGCATGCACCCCCAGAACAGCGCGGGGTCAGCGGGTGGAGGTGTTGGAGGTGGTGGTGGAGGAGGAGGTGGAGGAGGTGGTGGAGGTGGAGGTGGAGGTGGTGGTGGAGGAGGTGGTGGCTACCACCGGCAGCACTCGGACTCCTGCCTGCCGTACCTGCAGCAGAGCTTCAAGCAGGAGTACCTGGACCCCCTGTACGAGCGGGCGGCGGCGGCACACATGGCCGCACCCCCACCACCGCACCCCCCACAGAGGTTCCCCCCGGCCCACATGATGGTCAAGCAGGAGCCTGCCGACTACACTTACGACCCAGGTGAGTGTGTAGGCCTGTGTGTGTTAATGTGTGTGTGTGTCTATGTCTGTGTGTTCCTGTAAGAAGTCAGTGGTGGTATGTGTCCATGTGCATCTGTGTGTGTTCTTGTAGATTAAGCCAAGTCTTAAAGCAAAGAGCAAAAAGATGTGTGTGTGTGTGTGTGTGTGTGTGTGTGTGCGTGCATGTGAGTGTACAAGAGAGTTAACTTTTCTATATAAAAAGAATGCCCAATCAAGTGCAAGTGTGCAGAGGTACTTCTGCATAATATACAAAGGAATGGAAGAAAGTGTGTGTGTGTGCATGTGTGTTTATGTGGGTGCGTGTTTGTGTCTCTCTCTTGCTCTCTCTTTCTCGCTTTCTGGTGTTGATATGGTGTGTTTGTGCAGGCAGAGTTAGTGTGTGTGTGTGTGTATCTGTGTTTTTGGTGTGGAGGTCGTGTGTGTGCAGGCAGAGTTAGTGTGTGTGTGTGTATCTTTCTTTTTGGTGTGGACGTGGTGTGTGTGCAGGCAAAGTTAGTGTTAGCGTGTGTGTATGTGTGTGTGTGTGTGTTTTTGGTGTGGACGTGGTGTGTGTGTGTGTGTGTGTGTGTGTGTGTGTGTGTGTGAGGCAGAGCTGGCGTTAGCGTGGGCCAGGCGTGGGGAAGCCGAGGAGACGGCGACTGGGGGACTGTGGCGCCCGGGCTGCACACACACACACACACACACACACACACACACACACATTTCGCTCTGCGTGACTCATACCGTCTCTCTCTCTCTGGCTGCACACTCCTCCAAATGGCTGTTTTGCTCCGCTTTCAGTTTCCCGAAACGGGAACGCAGGCCCTTTTTGGAGCAAGGAGTTACAAAATGGCTCTCGGGTCTAATCCTCCCTTCCTCTCCTTTTTTTTGCGTCAAAAACTGTGTGTGTGTGTGTGTGTGTGTGTTTTGTTTTTTCAATCCTCTTGCATCCATCTCCTGCTCTCCTCCTCATCTCTCTTTTCTCCTCTCTTACCACTTCCTTCTCCTCTTTTCACAGTTTTTTTCACTTGTTCTTTTCTCGTCTTCCCCCTCTTTTCCTAAACATTTTCCTCTTTCTCCTCGTTTTTTTTTTCTTCTTCTTCTTCTTTCACTTCCCCTCTCTGCTGCTGCTCCCCCCCTTGTTTTCTCCTCTCATCACCTTTTCTCTCCCTCTCTCTCTCTCCCTTTCCCCCTCTCTGTCTCTCTCTCCCTCTCTCTGTCTCTCTCTCTCTCCTCCTCTTTTCTTGCGTTCTGTGAAAGGGAGGCAGAGGAATTTCATTGAGAAAATGGAGGGCATTGGAAAGACTAGAATCCCCAGCGGAGGGCCGCGAGGTGTAGGGTTACAGCAGCGGCTTCCTTTTCTGCAGGCAGATGAACTCATAATGGAAAAATGAGCGTAGCCGCGGTAACGCGAGCCGTGCGCTGGCTTGGTGGTGATGGGGTGAGGTGGAGGGGGGGGGGGCGGGTGGGGGTGGGAGGCGTGGAGGGGTGGAGGGGGGAGGCAGGGGCCTTGGCCCACAGAAACACAACTTTGCTGAGAGCAGCAGAGTCTAAGTCTCTCTCTCTCTTTCTCTCTCTTTCACTCCCTTTCTCTCTCTCTCACTGTCTCTCTCCTTCTCCCATCATGTGATTGGGAGTGTGTTTCTGTGTGTGTTATATGTGCATGTGTGTGTTTATGCATGTGTGTGTGTGTGTGTGTGTGTATGTCAAACACAGTGACAGACCCCCGCCCACCTTCCTTTGTAAGCCCCATTCATTAATACAGTCTGAAAGATCAAAACAAGAGACGTCTTGGCTGTGCTACAGTTTGCATAGCTGACAGGCCCTGTGGATGAAGGAAGGAAGGGGTAGGGGTGGAGTGGGTGGAGTGGGGTGGAGTGGGGTGGGGTGGGGGGGTCGTAGGGGGTGGGTAGGGGTTGGTTTGGGAGGCACGTCAAACACAAACGTGGCTACAAAGGGCCAGCCCGGCAGTGTCCAGGAGGCAACGTCCCATTTTTTTTTCTCTTTTTTTTTCTCCCCCCTTTTCTTTCAAACGGGCCTGATTTGATAGGCCTGACAGAGTTAGCTTTGTGCTTGTGAGGAATCCGCCGGCGTCAGAGGCGAGCGGGGCCCAACAAAAGGATGTTTGTCTGGGGATAAACTGTGCTATCAGAGGTGGAGCCCGGCCTGCCTGCCTGCTGTGGACGCCTTATCAGTAAACTGTGAGAGGAGTGTGCTTCGCCCTTTTTTCTCTGTCTCTCTCTCTCTCTCTCTCTTTTTCTCCCCCATCTCTCTCTGTCTCTCTCTCTTGTCCATCTGTGTGTCTCTCTCTCTCCTCTCTCTTTTTCTCCCCCATCTCTCTCTCTCTCTTCCTCGCTGTCATTTTCTCCCCCATTTCTGTCTCTCTCAGTCTCTGTCTCTCTCTCTCTTGTCCATCTGTGTCTCTTTCTCTCTCTTTTTTTTTCTTTTTCTTTCTCTACCCCATCTCTCTCTCTCTCCCCCCCTCTGTCTCACTGTCTTTTTCTCCCCATCTCTGTCTCTCTTTCTGTTCCATCTGTGTCACTTTCTCTCTGCCTCTATTTTTTTCTCTCTCTTTCTGTCTCCCACCTTTCTCTCTATCCCCCATCTATCTCTCTTTCTCTCTGCCACTCTATCTCTTTTATAAACTCACTCTCTGAATCTGTCTGTCTGTCTTTTCTCTGTCCACTTTGGGTTTGAGAGCTCACTTGTACAGTCTGTGAGTCAGTCTATCAGTGTGACTGCCTCTTTGACTTTTTGTTTCATTTTGAGTGTTTCCCTTCTTTTATGTTTTGCCCTTTCTTGACATGGTGACTCTGGGCGCCTGTCTATTTCTAGAACTCTAGAACTTTCTCTGTATCTGTTTCGCTTATTCATTCATCTCTTTCACTTTCAGTCTCACTCACACTCCTTTTTTTGCAGATTCTGCTTGTCTCTTCGTATGCTGTCTTTTCTTTTATTACACTCCTCCTCTCTCTTTCCACATATCTTTCTATATGTCTGTCTCTCCCTCGATCCCCTCCACCTTCCCTGCCTCCCTCCTCTCGCTCTCTCTCCCCCTTTCCCTTCCTCTTTCTCTCTCTTCATCTGTCTCCCTCCCTCGTCCTCTCATCTCTCTTTCTCCCTATGTCTCTCCCACCCTCTGTATCTTTCTCACTCTCTCCCCCTATGCCTCTCCCTCTCTTTTCCTGTCTCTCTCATCTCTCTTTCTCTCTCCCTATGCCCCTCTCTGTCTCTCTTTCCCTGTCTCTCTCATCTCTCTTTCTCCCTCCCTATCTGTCTTTCTCTCTCTTTCCCCTGATGCCTCTCTCTTTCTCTCTCTCTCTGTCTTTCTCTCTCTGTCCCCCTATGCCCCCCCCCCTCTCTATCTGTCTAACCCAGCTAACAGGGCAGCTTCTCCGGCTGCCTTCTCTCCCCTGGGCCCCGTGGCAGGCAGGCAGAGAGGCAGGCAGGCAGGCAGAGAGAGAGGCAGGCAGGCAGGCAGGCAGGGAGAGAGGCAGGCAGGCAGAGAGGCAGGCAGAGAGGCAGTCAGGCAGGCAGGCCCTCCTATCAGCACAGGAATGGTGAATGAGCTGGAACACATTCAACACCCGTCTGACACTGATGAGGGTGTTGTCCTCGGTGTTGCTGCCGCCTGTGTCTGTGTCTGTGCGAGAGCCTCACGCAGGCAGACCCGCTGACATTTACACAGTAATTATAGTCTTACGCTCTTTGTCAGTCACCGTGCCACAACACAAATGGCAAAGTTGTTTGGGGCCTATTAGGATTATCTCCCGAACACTTCTCCAGCGTATGTTATCGATTAAACGTTTTCCACACCTATTAATACAGACTCAAACAAACACAAAATTGTCACATTTTTTTTTTTTTTCACAAGGAAAAACAACAATGTAATTAATTTCCCTGTTGTCCTACCACAACATGCTGTGGCAGATTCTTAGTGCATGAGTCACCTTGCCAAGACGCAAGGGCAGTCCGCCTCGATAATTCCCCTTCGCTATAAACACACACTTAGACTACAGCGCAAACAAACTCCTATAGATACAGACACACACACGCCCCCCCCTTGACACACAGACACGCACACACACACACACAGACGCACACACACACACACAGACGCACACACACACACACACACACACACACACACACACACACACACACACACACACACATATTTTGACAAATGAAAAAGAAAATGAGCAATAATTATATAAGTATACTATATATACTATATATAGAGAGAAATATATATATATATAAATTTGGATATAAATCTTTGAAGAGCTGCAGAGTACCTGTATTGACTACAAACTAGAACGTGAGCACATGAGTCACACCAGCATCAAATCTCAGATCTCTGCGCTGTCCCAGAGAGAGATACCGAGGACAGGAGGAGGAGGAGGAGGAGTAGAATGGGAGGTGAGGTGACGTTGGGAGGGGCAGTGTAGGAGTCTGGGAGTATAGCAGTCTAGGAGAAGGATGACGAGACGGCCCAGGCCATACATGGCGTGACAGGTCGGTGTGACAGGTCGGTCGGCTGGCTGGCTGGCTTGCTGCAGGTGGTTGCAGAGCGGTGCGGTGCGGGATGGCATGGCGTAGTCTCCGCAGGGAGAAGGAGGCAGAGAGGGGGAGCTGCAACCCCAGCTGGCTGGCTGCAGTGCAGAGCAGAGCAGGGCAGCGATCTCACCGCGCCGGGGTGGGCTGGGCTGGGCTGGGCCGGGCCCTGCGCGCCTATAAATATCCCCGCCGACAGGTGATATTATGACAAATGCCAGCGGTGTCCTTGCAGCGTGCTGGAGCAGAGGTCAATAGCGTCGGCAATACACAGCAGGCCACTGAGAAAGATACACACACAGACACACACATGGGAAAGGGAGCAAGTGGTGGAGGAGTTTACAGTCAAACACACACACACACAGACACAAACGCACGCAAGCAGGCTAGGGAGCATAGGTGAAGGAGTTCAAACAAACACACACACACACACACACACACACACACACACACACACACAGATAGAAGCACAGACAGACACACACTCAGGCTAGGTAGCAGAGGTCGAGGGTTTTACAAAAACATACACACACACACACACAGAATAGGGAGCAGAGGTGGAGGACATACCGACAGTCAGACAGACCCACACACATACACACTATATGATTTATGCAGCACAGCTACACACTTTCGATGCTCATCTGTCCTCTTAGCGTTAAGTTGGACTCACTCCTCTATTTCTTCTCTCCCCTAGATGTGCCTGGATGTACTTCTATGTACCAACACAACGAGGGCTACCCAAACCAACAGCATAACAATGAAGGTAAAGGTTTACATCAACCTCTTCACCATCATCCTTAAAAAAATCACACACACACAAAAATTGTACCACACGTCTATAGGTGGAGATCTGTTTATTCAGTCCTTTGAGAAATTCTCACTCTGCTATAAACCATACTAGATAGATAGACAAATATCAGATAGCAGTGACAACAATGACACATAACATCACTGTGTGTCTCATTGTAGTGGTCCTGAACTTGGACGCGAAAAATACTTATCTTAACAAACACTGAAGTGGAAAATGAATTGTAAGCCATTCAAAAAGGCAAAGGAATATTATTTTGATAAATTCGATGGCCCTGAATTGTGCTGTGCCTGTTACTTTTTCGTATGAACTGACTGGCCCTAGAGGGAATCCCCTATGGAACAGATCCACGCGAGGGTGGAGTGACGAATGCTTTTTCACAGCGAATGCCAGAATGTGTTGGGCGAGCCGTCGCGGGGCCGCGGTGAATCGGTTTTTAGAGGGCCGGCCCAGGCTCCGCCGACGATTCGGCCCGTTTACAAGTCGGATGCGCTCGCAGGGACTGGCCCGGCTCGCTCCACTGCGGTCGCTGGCTCACCAGGCCAGAGGGTCTGTGTTTCCATTGGCAGAGACTCTCGTCCTCTACAACCCCCCCGTCTCCACCCACCCCACTACCACCACCCTCCCCACTACCACCACCACCACCACCACCTCCTCTTACTTCTCCTCCACCCCAAAACCGTCTTCCCTCCCTCCCTCCTTCCTCCCCCCACACTCTCTTTGCCTCAGGAATTCCAGGGTAAATATTACTACTGGAAAAGCCGAGTATTTTTCCTGGAGGAGCGAAAAAATAATCCATATCCTCGCCGCTGCTTTTGTTTGTGTCACTGCGTTTTTGAGTAATTCCAGACGTCGCCTCTCCGCCCTGTCCTAATGAGTTATTAATAACAGAATGGCCGTCACATCCTCTGCAGCTGTTCAAATGTCCCCAGCCCTGCAGATCATCTGAAATACAGCTTTGTCCATTTTTTTTCTGTTGTTGTCGTCTTTGTATATTTCAGCTGTACTGAATCACATGGCCTCCATGTCTCCTGAAGAGTTTCTGTTCTGTTATGCAAGGCTTTTGCCTTTTTGTCTGCAGCCTATTTGAGTTTGTCATTTAAGTGAAAACACATTTGTTACCCCAGTCATGATTTTCTGTGTAATTCAACCTCATTGACTGGGCACAGTCAGTCTGGCTTGGGTGAACAAGCAAACGGCCATAAGGGCTCTGCCCTGTTGTACTGAATATTTTTTCATTTCTGTGTTTTTTTTTTGTTTTTGCATGTTTGTTCGCAGGTTATCTGTTTGAAAATGACTCACGAGTCGTTCCTGAGAAGTTTGAAGGTGAGTGTCTTTTTAAATATCCCTATTAATCCTAAAAAGTCATTCAAAAATCAAGAAGTACACACATTAGGATTGGAGTCCCAGAATACATCAAGCAATTGCTGAAATGTTACAGCATTTTGACATGACACTCACTCATTCACTCACACTCACACACACACACACACACACACACACAGTCTGTTTGCTCACGTGGTGGTACGCAATCCAGGATCAACCCCCAGACTAATAATAATGATTCACACCTGCACAGGGGGTCATCAGAGGCCGCATTGCGCAATGCAACAAGTAACCGATACTCAAACAAACAATAACCCTAAGGGCTTTTTCTGCATTAACATCTTCAGCTACACGGGTGTAAGGTATCTCCTTTTCCCATACGCGAGACAGACTTAGGTTCTCATGACATCTTCAGAACGAGCCCTTGCTGTCAGTTTCCCATGGCGTTGATTGATAGGAGAGGCTGGGATGGTGAGTCTCACGAACAGTGGCACCACCAGCTAAGCTAAGCTGGGTGAGAGCATAGTCTAAAACAAAGGTGTCAGTTACTCGACCTACCTACTGTACTTGGGTTCCCACACCAAGGAGAGCCAGTTACGGCTGTTCATCTACTAAAAGCTAAAATAATCTTTACCACTGTGGAATGCTACTTGCAGAACGATCTTCCCACAGTCTTGTGGACCACAAAATGAAACCCGGAAGAGTTTGAGCCTGACTCATTTGACTTATCAGTATTAGCTTGTAAATCTTACTCAGTGTATTGGTATCGGTATTAGTATTGGTATTTCTATCTCCTCTCAGTCTCTAGCTGAAATTAGCCTTGTCATCTGTTTTGCATTCACATCGCTAGCTGACAGCGTAATTTACGGCCTTCTTAGAGTGCCGGTTAGCCTGAAGGTTGACATGGTCTTCTTCCTTCAAGGATTGACCTCAAGGTGAAGAATTACACCCCTTAAAGTGCCCACAAACAAACAGACGTGTCGGTCTCGTCCAGCGCAAGGAGTCCAACTAAAGCCTAGCTGCGTTGTAATTAAGGTCCACCCGATCTGTTGGTGAAAGCCAATCTGGTGTGGTCATTTGCAACGGGCAACATGAGACCGTAGAGGTAGTAACCTTGTTTCAGCAGGTCAGGTATGAGAATTGGGAGTAACAGATACTGCAGCCTAAGCTTAAGACCTGAGACCACATGCTCAGTTTACAGAAGGATTACACTTTGGCGTGTTGTTGTTGTGACGGCCGCACACAAAGCAGGGTGATGTTCTCCAGTTCTCCTGATCCTCCTCCTTGTTTTCTCGGTTAGGTAACCAACTTGAGCCTTTGTGATTTCCGTGTCTTGTCCAGCAGGTGAGGTCAAGCAGGAAGGCGGTGGTGTGTTCCGCGAGGGCGCCCCCTACCAGCGGCGGGGGTCTCTGCAGCTCTGGCAGTTCCTGGTGGCCCTGCTGGATGACCCGGGCAATGCCCACTTCATCGCCTGGACAGGGCGCGGCATGGAGTTCAAACTCATCGAACCGGAGGAGGTAAGGGTCATTCTATACCTTTTCTGCAACTCTGTCAAAAAGGTGACGCCTTTGTTATAGTTTCGTAGTACACCAACGACTATAAGCACCAACGATATGAGCGTCCACACTGAAGAATTACATTTTAATGATACGATCCTCATCACGTCTGTAAACAACTAAAAGAACATGAAATTCTAATTCTAATGTATTCTGATTGGCTGTGTTTCTATAGTTCATAACAGTGCTGTGGAAGTGATCTCAACAATGTCATAGTTATAGTTTTTGTTGTGAATGGACCCTTAGGGCTGATCTTAGATCAGGGCAATTTGTTCCCACTCAAAAAGTTAGTGTTACAACCCAAGCAAGAAGAGCCTGTTCTCCAGTCAGCATTCTCACCCCCTTTTATTGCCCTGAGCCATGTTCTCAAGGAAGTCACCGATACTTCAGCCAAGCCACAGGTGAGACGTTTGGAGTCGTCGTCGTCGTCTTCTCCATTCCACTCTGTTTCACAGCGTCTGGAACGAGGGATCCGTAAAAGAGATTCGCCTTCCCTCATCAAACTCCTCCAACCCACCACCACCACCACCACCACCACCACACATCCCCAGCCTCCCCTGGGCCACACCAGTGCCAGCTTTCCATTAGACGGCATGCATTATTTACCCCCCCCCCCCTCCCCTCACCCCCACCCCACCACTCTTGCCACCGCCCTCCAACACACACTTAGTGGCTCGAGCCAAACACAAAATGGAGGCCGGGCCTCCATTATGAGGTATTACCATCCCTGTGCACTCTGTGGAGCATCTGAGCTGAGCGCGCTGTGGTCGGGGGGCCTAGCATGCGCGTCACCATCTCATTGTCTGTGGTCAGTAGACGGCTAAAAGAGCATTACTCAGCAGGCCGCCGCGCTCGCCGGGCCTCCATCAGGCCAGCACTGTACGCATTAATCATTCATTACAGCTGGACTTTTACAGCGCCTGAGAGCTCTCTCTCTCTCCTCCCTCTCTCTCTCTTTTTTGCTCTTCCTTTTTTCTGTTTCTTTTTTTTTGTTGTTGAGAGATCAAACACAACCACCCCCCCGGCCTATGGGAAGTCCCAACCTTTCCCCACTCCTCCCAATCCCTTGAAGCTGCGACTGTCATTCAGATGCTTGGTGTTTGTGTCTGGACATCTTTTGGATCTACACATAAATACACAAACACACACTGAAAGAGGAGTAACAGAGCTGAAGAGAAAGTGCACAGATGGTTAAGCTGTGTGTGTGTGTGTATACCGTATACCTTCCTTTTCAGAGGGTTGACTGTCCTGTTTAGTTTAGTTGGAGCTCTTGAGTGTGTTAGAGGGGGTATAAAAAACACACGTTATGTTTCACTGCAGGAGTTCAGCTCTCATGCATGTGGTTGCTGGGTTACATAAAGAGGGGGCTGAATCAACATGTAGGGGGCTCGCCCTGTTTTCTGCAATCCTGCACTCTCAGCGCCAAAAACGTTAACCTTTAAACACACACTGAGTCAACAGCACCCTCTAGTGTAGGTAATCAAAGTGGCGTAATCCTCACCAAAAATACTTCACATTTACAAATTAAGTTATTGAGGGTAGGGAAATGATTGATATCTCACTAGTGGCATTGAATCATGTTCAGCACACTAGACCTACTTTCAACTGACTCACACTCTCTTTCTCTTTCATTTCTTTCTTTTCACAAAGGTGGCCAGACTTTGGGGGATGCAGAAAAACCGTCCAGCCATGAACTACGACAAACTGAGTCGCTCGCTGCGCTATTACTATGAGAAGGGAATAATGCAAAAGGTAACTAGACTAAAATGTGTTACTTGCCACATATTTAAACAAAGACATCACACAGGTCAAGTATATAGGCTAAACATATGGCTTGTGTTGAAGTAAAAAAAAAAAATAGTGTAAGTGAACATTAGCTGCAGCTACGTTGCAGTCTGTACATTTGGGTAATTACTCACCTTAACGGCTGTGTCCCTGACAGGTGGCGGGAGAGCGCTACGTTTACAAGTTCGTGTGCGAGCCGGAGGCTCTCATCTCCTTGGCGTTCCCCGACAATCAGCGGCCCAGCCTGAAGGCCGAGTTCGAGCGCTACGTCAACGAGGAGGACACGGTGCCACTCTCCCACCTGGACGAGGGGGTGAACTACCCTCCGGAGCCAGCTGCCACCGCCATGGGGCCGCAGCCCTACTCCAAAGGCTACATGTACTAATGCCACCGACCTGCCCTCCCTACCTGCCCGACCCACCCCACCCCATCCCATCCCATCCCATTCCATTCCCACCTCTCCACGCACCCTTACCGCCATTCCTCCCCATCCCTGCACCTCTTGCACATGCCCACCCCATCCTCTTGTATATAAGGCTATGGTGTTTTTTTTTGTTTTGTTTTGTTTTAAATTAATCTCATTAGGGATTCTGCATTCCTCTCACTTCTGAGGCCTATCCAATCCAGACACAAGTCTGTGCTTACAGAGATTGCTTAATAAAGACCCAATATTACTACTAACCAGGTGGCTGTGGATTATTTGTTTGTGATGGGAGGGGAAGTTGTGAACTTGTAATGAGTAGGTTGTGGCGATCAAAAGCAGGGGGTTTCCATTACTTGCCGTATAAAGCAAGGAGTACATTAGCCCTGTGCTCTTGATGGAAGTTTGTTTGTGACAGCTTACTTGAACACAGTGTACCACATCAAGCACACTGTAAAACCTGTGACTGGACAACAAAACATGCCTCAAGTCTTTAAATGGCTAAGGAAGGTGCCTAAAAAACACTGTCTAGCATACACACCTACCCCCACTACCATGAAAAAGACCTTTCACTAGAATGCATTTTGACAGTTAAAACAGATCAGATAATATAGAATAATAATGATAATAATAATAATAATAAACATATAGATCAGCCATATGCTCTAAAGATATATAAGGTCTTAAACCAAGAAATCAAAAAGAGAAAGATTGTCATTAGGAACTGAATGATTGCCTTCTTGGGCAAAAAACAACTTTGGAATGTCTCTGAATTGATAACTACATACCAATTACACGACATGGATTACACAACTATAATCCAAATAAAATTATTTTCGACCATAGTAAAGTGTTTGTACAGTTTAACACAAACTCCTACTAGCTTGATGGATTTGTTTGAACTTGAGGAACTAAGTCCCCATCTCTCCCTTCACAGTGACCACTGGCATAAGCCATAAACATATCATAAAATGCTATTGATACAAACATTTAATCAAAATCCATTAAGCATGGTGCCAGACAATCTAATGGACATAGACTGTACGGGTCCCAGCACGGCAAAAGACAATGCTACAATACTTTAATGACACTGGAGAATAGGACTTTGTTTTATAGGGTACCCAATAAATTGCAGACATACACATAATAGCGTACAACTTCCTGTTGTCTATTCTGTCAACACAATAGAAAAGTTTTTTTTTTTTTTTATGATTCATAAATACATTACTCCCCCCCCCCACCGCCCTTGCTCTCTCTTGAACACAGACACATTCAGTTCCACAACTATGACATCTGTTTGAGATAGCCAGTCCCATTAGGAGACTTCTACATGGAAAAATAATTAAATTGGGTACCTCCTTCCGTTTCCCATTCTTGTCACCAAATATAGGCCTGGATTTTGCCCTAAAACTAATTACCCACCCTCCCACGGCGCAGAAATCTCCATAAAATGGTGGGTAATCTGAATTGATATCTGCTTACACGATTTATAAAACAAACCAGTTGTTACAATATTTAAAAAAAAAAAAAAAAAAAAACAGTTTCAATTTGCAATGCTTGTTTGACATGTGAAAACTGTAAGGCAAAAGGGACGACATTGTCTCTGGGGAAGGTGAAAGCAATGCTGGAGTGTTAATGTGTCTGTTAATATCCACACCACGGGTGTCGCCTTCGAAGGAAATGTCTGTGGAAGTTGGAAGTGCAGCACGAGGCGTTTGCCCTTCACTTTGACAAGACACCAGCAAAGGCTCTTGTTGGCGCAAGAATGTAGTGTAGGGTGCCAGTGATGTGAGCGAATGAACGAGCGGGAGACTATCGTCTACGGAAGGCTCTGGAAATCCTCCAGGCGTTGGGCTCCTCGTAGCGATTGTAGAGAGGCTCCAGACGCTGCTGCTTCTTCAGCTTGCTAAGGCGCGTGGGGTCGGACACTTTGTAAAACGCGGGCGCAAACTCCACCAGCCAGCGCGGGTCAATCGTGGTCACCTCGCGCATGTATTCCTTTGTGGTCAACACCAGCTCGTGGTACACCAACCTGATGGTGCCAAAAAAAGGAAATATTCAAGTTGATGACGCAGGACAAGACAATGCTGATTATTGTGTTCAAAAGTCTGACGAGCAAGGCTACCGAAAGTACACAGAGGACGTTCCCCTAGAACAACATCTCTAAGTAATCATACTTTTCTATTAAAAGAAACGTATCCAAGAGTGATGGTAGGTTGCTGATTGTATCTACAGTATAGTACCCTTAGATAAAAGGGAGTTGAAAAATCATGTTTAGATGAGAGGTATTACCAATACAACATCTACATTTTGCCATGAATATACAAATCAACTTGCTTTAATTTTTCTTTTAATGTCCCAAAAAATAAATCGTGACACTTGTGAATCCACTAATGAATCCATGGCGTTGCCTAAAGACGGCGGACAGAGGACTCACCACTCTGGTTGTCTGTTGAAGAGTGAGCTGGCGGGGTGTAGGAAGACCACCTGCTGGTCGATGAGCGTCCTGTAACCCTCCTGAGGGTCCTTCTTGGCAGCATTACGGAAGAAACCACTGCAGATGGCCTTCTGTACACGCACAGTGGCCTTGCCACAGGACACCATGTCCAGCTTATGCCTGTTTAGGGAAACAGAGCACACGATTACCACACAATGCTCCTGGCTGTGTACATGAACACTGTACATTTGTATGAAACAAAAGGCATTCAGAAATCACCCCCTTGATTTTCATTGGCAAAATAACTATGGGAAAGTTCAAAACTGGCTATTTGAAGTTTCCTTGCACCATTTAAATTTTGCCAAAATAAATGGGATCGTCTTGGGGTTTTAATAATAAAAAAAAAAAACAGTTTAAGGTTATAACTTTAACCGGAACAGTTTTAAGTGTATCATCTTGTCTTTTTAACTGGTACCAAAATTAATTTTGCCAAACTCATATGAAATAATCAGCAAAAAAACAGGTTACATGTAAAAAAAAAAAAAAAAGTGCAGCGATTAGTGCCATTTCCAAACATTCAACTTTGTCCATCTATCTTTGAGGACAATAACCCCTAAATCCCTTACCGGTCCATGATGCCCAACATCTGTTTGCGGATATCCTGGGCCCGGCGCAGCGATCGGGCCTGGATGAAGTTTTCGAAGCACCAGGGGTTGGAGAATTTGTTGTTCTTCCAGGAGTTGTAGACAGCCAGCAAGGTAAGGTGATCTCCTTCTGGTTGGTGGAACTTAGCCTTCTTTTGATCTGCCTGCATTTGCTTATCCTGACAGGAAATTAAAAAATACAAAAAAAACTTATAAAATAATAAAGTATTCCTAACAAACACACAATAGACAAAAAGGTTACTATGACAGACAAATGTGCAGAAATGATTAATGGTGCCATTTAAACCTCAAACATCATGGTGAATTATAATCAGCCTCAAGCAAGCAGGCATTGTTTTCCCAAGTCATGGTGATGGAATTTTACTTTACAATTCCAAGAAGTCTTGATCACTTAGGCAACCTGTTTTGATTTCTAACACAAGATGATGACTTCCTGAGGAAGACAGACGGTATCACAGGACCATTTCTTGTGAAATAAACTGCACTTTCATTTCTCTCTATCTCTTTGTCTCTCTCTCTCTCTCTCTCTCTCACACACACACACACACACACAAATGCTAAGATATGATTCATGGGTACCTTTGGCCTGTAGAAGACGTTCTGCACAGAGAGCATGGACACAATGGTCAACATCTCCTCACTGCAGCCCAGATGCACCGACATGATCAGCATCTTACACAACATGGGGGCGAGGGGGAATTCTGCCATCTGAGAAGCACGCACAGACAGACGCACAGACAGACAGACAGACAGAAGGAAAGACATGCATACAGACCATAGAAAGTAAATAAAGACATGCTCCACCATTAATTCAGAATTTATATATGCATGCCTTTCACTGAAAATAAAGTAGATACAGAATAGGACTACAAGAGGATCCAATGAAACCTTTTCTTTTTTTTTTACACTCTGCAAGCCAAATTAAGATTTTTTGCAATGTCATACTGTCGTCATTTATCATAATTACCACATGTGAACGGAAGAAAAAATCACGAAGGGTGTGAATTTATGACCTTCCATTAAGGGGAAGCAAAACCAAGATGTTTTGCACAGCAGTACACCATACCACCTTTGTACACTTAAGAGAATGAATAAGAAATTCAATGAAGACAGAACACATTCTGTTTCGAGAAAAGTTTGCAATACTGAATGACGACATTTCTGGGAATTGGTGATTATGAAGGTAGTTAAATGTCTTTCTCTGAGTGAAAATGCGTAGCAGTGCTGTTTAGCATGTTTATATGACGACAACTATCCTGAAAGGAAAAACTAGAAGTAGAGCACTGGCTGTTGAATGATTCGTCTACTTGCGCAAGTAACAGTAAACCATTTGAGTTTCCGTAAATGTTGCATGAAGATTTCTGAAGACAGACCAGAGCATGCCAGAGGGAAAAAAAAAAACATGTTGTAACCTGTTGTAGCAACATCTTAACGTTGATTTATTTGACATTTGGTAAATACCTCCTATACCCCACACATCATGACTGAGCCAACAGACTTTCATTAAAAAGGGCACTGGACACTTTCCAATTTTTTTTCTTCCCTGGCCATTTCCAACACATTGAGTGAGTGATGCCAAATTTATGCTGAGCTACAAAAACGCCCAAGTAGGCGCTGGAGGAAGCAACTATATTCCTTAGAAAACCACTTTTTCCACTCTCATAGAAATGTGCCGGCAATTCCAGCTATTGTTCTCATGTTCTAGGTGCAGTAGGTGGAGTCGTTTAATGCTATAATGCTGATAGCCTACAGTGTTAAAATAAAATTCAATAACTGAAGAATTTGCTTATGTAGATTTCTTTTCAGTGCGACACATACAATAACAATATTATATAATGTATTTCATGGAAGAACATTCAGTATGTGTAATGTCATATAGTGTGTTGTATGTCTAACACTAATACACACACACACACACACACACACACACACACACACACACACACACACACACACACACATATATATATACAGTATGTCACAAAAGTGAGTACACCCCTAACATTTTTGTACTTTTTTTATTATATCTTTCCATAGGAGAAGTCTAAAGATATAATACTTTTCTACAACGTAATGTTATGTTGAGGGAACAGCAAATTTGCACTGTTATATAAGCTGTACACTGCCTACTTTACGTTGTAGAAAAGTATTATATCTTTAGACTTCTCCCATGGAAAGATATAATAAAAATAGTACAAAAATGTTAGGGGTGTACTCACTTTTGTGACATACTGTATATATATATATAAAATGAACAGAATCTCACCCTGCGACCGAGGCGAGTGAGCAGCCCCTCATCATCCAGGGCCCCCAGAGTGTACAGCTGCTCCATGGCCGTCACCAACGTCTCCATAGGGGGGGCGTCCATGAAGTCAAACGACAGCAGGTCATTGATGCCCATGGCCTGAGCAAGGGAAGACAATACATTTTACATGCATCCCCAGAGACTGTAGACATAACACTAGCATACTTAGTACTTACTTACTTACTTACACTAATACTTACTTAAATTAGTGTATGTATGTACTAGCATACTTAGCCATCACTAATTCACAGAGGCGGATATCTAGGGTTCAGAAAGCAAACGTCCTGCCACACAGCCTATTCACTGAACCAGCAGATCCCAATAAGCTCAACTCCAATGTTAAGACAACAAGAAGAGAGGATACATGACAGGGGCTTTACATTCTTACGCCAGTTTGTATACCTCTGCTAATTTCTACTAGCCTGTTCGGTGGACTAGTAATTACAATATTCGAAACAGCCACTATGGTGTTTCCCAATAGAAATGCACAACATGCACAACGGAAATATTTGGTCGAAGTGTGGTTGGCAACAGAAACAAAAATGCACAGTAATTAGGACCTCGTTCTGACAAACTAGCTTTCAAGTAAACTGCCTGCATCTGTGCTGTTGTGGTGGAAGATTCTCACACGCACACATTTAGGGCTGTCTTCGGTCCCATATTTAATGACAAAAAAGCACAGAATGATAAACACACGAGATGTTCCCCACACAGATGGAGACTTCTAGCCTGTACGCAAACGTGGCACATCTGACAGGAGTTTTGGTTATTAGACCAAATGTAGTCACAGCTTCTCACACGAGAGCAGGAAACAATCGTTCTTACAAGCTAAGTCTATTTAAGAGGTGGGACTTTTAGTAGAGTAACACAACTTGTTAACTGTTTGTCCAATCCAATTAAAACCTGAACTGCTTGACATGGATGCATCATAATATTTTCATATTTCATAAATTCAATGTCTCTCAATGCCATTGTCTGTGCAGTCAAGAGAGCATCTTGTGTTTTTAGCTTTTCTCTACTTGGCTAAGGCCTTAAGGCTCCTTGATGTTTACCATTTTCAGATATTTATATCTGTGCTGCTGCACTGTGAGTCTGAAAGAACTGTAATTTTTAAATTGTAAAATTAATTTTAATTCTCTTCATGTCTTGTACAAATGGCATAAGTGACAAAAACTCCAACTCTGACTTTCTGACTTAGACTGAGCAGCATTAAGAGCAGGTTGGATGCTTGAGTGAGTCAGTACCTTAAGTGACAGCATAGTGCTGGCCAAGTTGGTCCTCTGGATCTCGGGCACGTTGGTGGTGAGCATCTCGTCTCTGTAGGCTCTCTCTGTGTACAGCCTGTAGCATTTCCCCGGACCCGTTCTGCCGGCTCGACCTGCACGCTGCTTGGCCTGGGCCTGAGGGTCAAAGGTCAGAGGAAATAGGAACAATTTTTATTTTATGTTTTTTACTTAATTTTATTTTACTTTTTTAAATTTAACAGACAGTACAGTAGAGAGATGGCAGGAAATAAGTGGAAGAGAGGGACAGAGATGGGGAAGGGATCGGGAAACAACCTCAGGCCGATTCGAACCTGGGTCCCCTGGTTTACGGTATAGGCAGACTCCTTAGCCAACTGTGTCATGGCAACTCCCAAACATAGGAACAATGTTATGACATGGCAGACTGGAGGCCCTAATGTGATGTGCTGGCCTGTGCACCTGTGAGATGGGTGTGACCACCAGCTGGTCGATGCCAGATTTGGAGTTGTAGACATTCTGCTTGACAAAGCCTGGGTCCACCACGTAGTAGATGCCGTCAATGGTCAGGGAGGTCTCTGCAATGTTGGTGGCGATGATAACCTAAGACAATGACAAAACCTTCTGTTAGCTCAGCATTAATAGAGAGAAAGGGTGCACACTCAAAACAAGGCACAGGCCTTGTGGACCTTGATGTGGAGTGTGTGGCTACTAATCATTTAAGAAAAAGAGACCAAAAAACCATCACACCTTTCTACTACCAGCAGGCGCTGGATCGAAGATCCTGGTCTGCATCTCGCTGGGCAGAGCGGAGTACACGGGGAGGATGATGAGCTCAGGGACGTCTGGGCCGAGAGACTTCATGCGCTCGTACAGAATCTCACAGGCCGTGTCGATCTCCTCCTGACCCGTCAGGAACACCAGAATGTCGCCTGCAGGACAGACGGACGGACAGACAGACAGGGAGCAAAGCAGGGCAGGGTAGACATAGTTAGTGTATTAGATGAAGAGCAACAGCAGTTAAACATACTCTGAAGGAAAAAATAAATAAAAAGGCTGACTTATAGCCAAGCTTATAGCCAATAATTTTTCTTACATCTTTGTGAAAAAGTGTAGTGTTCGCAGTGTACGCCAAGTGGTAAGAAAAGACAACAAAGACAACTTCAGGAGGAACCCTCACCTGGAGGTTCAGTCAGGTGGATCTGCATGCAGGTGATCAGACTGGCATCCAGGTAGTCGGTCTCAGGTTCTTTGGTGTACAACACCTCCACGGGGTAGGTGCGACCAGGGATGGTGAAGATGGGCGCCTCAAAGAAATACTGAGAAAACTTCACGGCGTCCAGAGTGGCTGAGGTGACGATCAGCTTCAGGTCTTTACGAGTCTGTACAGTCTGAGGACAGTAGGTTCATAGATAAGTATGTGATTGTATGTGACTTTTTAATATAATTTGTTTACATTAGATGGCTGCCATTTTTAAAACATTAAAAAAGACTGAGGTGGCAGTATATTATATATATTGTGGATGAAGGACAGTGCCACTCTTAACTTGTGCACTGTTAAACAAAATCCCACTTGCGGTCTTTGCGGTCAACCGCTGGATACTGCACCTATTGCAGTCAACATCTTACTGTCTGGACTTGCGTACGTTTTTGAGGAGGCCAAAGAGGATGTCGATGTAGATGTTCCTCTCGTGGGCCTCGTCCAGCATCATGACGCAGTACTGCGAGAGCGAGGGGTCGATGAGGAACTCCCTGAGCAGCATACCGTCTGTCATGTACTTGATGACCGTCTCAGTGCTGGTGCAGTCCTCAAAACGCATAGTGTAGCCCACCTGCGAGGAGTGGTGTAAGGGACAGGGGGGGAATTTACTCATGGGGTAGACAATGTATTTCAACATTTTTTGGTTACACTTTATTTTTACAGTCCCTGTTACAATTTATCTACATCATGAAGCACAGTGTAACAAAGTTGTAACATCTCCTGCCTTGCCTTTAACTTTGCTTGGAGTCTTTTTACAATTATGCGTCAATCAAGCACATTTTTTTGTAAACATTTTTTGCCGACATTCTTAAAATAAGCATAAAAGCATAAATTGCTTAATCTCCTAAAACTATAATTCGTTACACATGCTTTCACAAAATAGCTTCTATGAAACATCTGCTAACCATTGCTATGTTTTGATTCCCATTTGTGATTGTGATGACAGCGCACCACAGCACACAGTGCACAGAATAAAATTCTCTCTCTGCATTTAACCCATCACACATGTGAGCAGGAAGGGGGGGGGGGGCAGCCATGACACCAGCGGCCCGGGAGCAGTGTGTATGGATGGTACAGTGCTCAGGATACCTCAGTCATGGCAAAGGATGGAGGAGAGCGGTGGTCATTCACTCCCCCCCCCCCCCCCCCCACCCACCTGTTAGTGTGGGGAAATGAACCCATAATCCTTTGGCGGCTTAACCACTAGCCCATGACTGCCCTATTGCTAGCCCATGAATGCCCCACCGCTAGCACATGACTGCCCCACCGCTAGCCCATAATTTCCCCACTGCTAGCCCATAACTGCCCCATATTAAAGCAATATTATGGGCTCAGTCGTACACGGTGTACAAACTTGGGGGCTGCAGCACTTAGGAGCAACTGGGCAGCTGTGGGCTAATGGTTAGGGTAGTCGGTCTTGGGATGGGAGGGTTGCAGTTTTGATTACCGTACCAGTAGAAAAAAAAATGTGGATGAGGGAGTCAATAACCAGCGCTCTCCTGCACCCTCATTCATGGCGAAAGTGCCCTTGAGGCAAGGCATCTTACCCCACATTGCTCCAGGGGGACTACTGTTCTTGTACCCAATTCCAGGTAAGGCATCTTATACCACATTTCTCCAGAGGGACTGTTCTTGTACCTAATTCCTAGACTGCAAGTCACTCTGGATAAGAGCATCAGCTAAAATGTAATGTAATAAAAAAAAAAACTGTACCTCCTGTCCCAGGCAGCAACCGTACTCCTCCGACACCCTCTTGGCCACGGACATGGCGGCCACTCTCCTGGGCTGGGTGCAGCCGATCTTGCCCCTGGTGGTGTAGCCCGCCTCCGCCAGGTACTGGGTGATCTGAGTGGTCTTCCCGGAGCCCGTCTCCCCAATCACAATCAGGATCTGGTTATCATGGATGGCCTGGGGGGGGGGGAGGTGGGAGGTTCCAGAAAGAAGTTTTAGGCTATTTACCTGGATATGTTTCCTCGGAGCAACTAGTTATGGTGCAATGCATTTGCAGTCGGAGCTCAGTTTCCGAGTAGTTGTGCACATTCAAAAGTAGGAAGTGGCACAATGCTCGCCCCCGAGACTCCCTACAAAGTTGGAGGAGCACAGAGGATCCCCCCACTGAGTTCAAAATTAAAGATGGCTGCGCCCTTCAAGCACAGTGAGTGACTGCTACGATATTTTCCATTTATACGTTTGTCATGGTGTTTGATGTTGTCATCAGCCTCGCACATAATCAGTGTTGTTTCAGTTGATACTACGTGCCATTACGGTATTACGCTATTAATCTATTAATACAGAGCCCTACGGCTTTTTGCTAGGAGAATGAAGTGACACGACCCTTTTGTTAGGAGGTTTACCACTTTGTGTCTGAGTTACCTTAGCCGGGTGAGTCACTAAACCACCGAACTCTGAACACCCTCCGCAACTCAGTGGCTGACAAGGCAATGAGATCACACATCAGCCTTCATATTCTCAGTGACAGAACATTAAAAAAAAGAGGCAAGTGCGAGTATTGAGTCAGCCACTTTGCTCCGACATTTGTTCATGTAAGCTGGCGAAAGAAGTCTGGCAGGGGCTGCTGCTGTGGTTTTTTTCACAGTGGGGTGGGTGGGTGTTCAGTCAAGTAAGCACAATGAGATTTCACTTGCTGATCATAATAAATGAAACCTGACACAAACAAATTTTCAGCCGTTGCCACACTTTTGTAAACGAGGGTCCGTCAAACGGCTGGACTGTTTGGAAAAATGACACCAGGCTGATCACAGCAAAGAGGAAGGTGTGTGTGTGTGTGTGTGTGTGTGTGTGTGTGTGTGTGTGAGTGACATGTATAGATGAGCGATCTGTGCTGTTGTGACGTGTTTATACCTGAAGCAGCTGCTCCTTCAGCTTGTAGATGGGCAAGCTCTCCCTCTGCTCCAGGATGGTCAGCTGGGTCTTCTTGCCGTACGAGACCGTGTTGCCGCCCAGCGCGTAGCGCTTCCACTCGGGCACGTCGATGTCCGGCATGATGCCAATGCCCCTCATGTTCTGGGCGATCTGCCTGCCCTCCACTGCGAGTGGGGGGAGAGGGAGAGAGGGGGTGGGTTGGGGTGGGAAAAGAGGATGTGTGTTTGTTTCAAGATGGGCAATTATGATAAAACTCCTTCCCCGCCACCCCACTCCACCAACTACCACCACCACCACCCCAGTCCCTGCTTACCCAACCGGATATTGACGTACACGACAAGGGACAGTGGCACTGGCACCTCAGGGCAGAGGGGGACATGTCTGGATGTTTGTGTGTGTGTGTGTGTGTGTGTGTGTGTGTGTGTGTGTGTGTGGTGAGTACCAGGGCACCAGGGCTGAAGGAAATGAGATGGCCATCAGTGGCCCTTAGGCCAAGGGGGAAGCATGAGTGACCGTGAGAGAGAGAGAGAAAGAGAGAGAGAGAGAAAGAGAGAGAGAGTGAGAGAGAGAGAGAGAGAGAGAAAGAGAGAGAGATGGAGCAAGTGTGCAAGAGGGAGCGTGAGAGAGGGGGGGGGTAAACGACAGAGAACGCCAGTAAAAAGACAAATTTCCTCGCTTCACGAGACGGGGGGACGAGCAGGAGTGGGGGGGTGGGGGGTGTCTGGCACGCTCTCTGGCGTGGGGGTGATTGAGGAGACCCGACGGGGAGTGGCTCTGCTCGGGTGGAGGCCTACAGCGCTAGCCGGGGCCTGACTCAGCATCACTAGCAGCAGCAGCAGCAGCAGCTCCACCTAAATGAAGATTGAGGGCCGTCTTTCTAAACACTGGGCAATATTCTTTATGGGACTGACAACGACGCTTTTGCTTAATGCCATCCCCTCTGCTTTAAATGGGCCTGTTCAATTTGAGCGTCTGGGGTGGGGGGGTGGGTGAGTGGTTGGGAGGTGGGCAGCTGGGAGCCCAAGCCCTTTGGAGTTTCCATTTGCGCTATTGATTGTTATTCATCTATCAAGCACTCCTTAACTTGAGAGGCTGTTGTATCTGTGGTAACAATACAATTAACAGTATCGTTATGTCCCTTCATTGAGGACTCCAAATGGCAGACTGTGTGCTGACAGGGCAGTGTGGGCTGTATTGATCTGGCATCTAGTCGGGGGGGGGTGGGAAGAGTGGGGTGGGCTGGGAACACACTTACTATCAGGCAGAGGGTCCACCCAGTGCTTGTTGAGGCCCAAGGGGATACAGTCCATCTCGGCCTCGCGCTGGGCCTGCTTGACCTCCCTGCGCTCCTTGGACAGGGCGCTCTGCATCATGGCCGCCTGGGAGAGAGAGCCGTCCGGGTTCTGGAGGAGGAGGAGGAGGAGGAGGAGGAGGAGAAGAAGGAATAAGTCAGGATGAGTGAGAAGGACATGAGGAGGACAGGAAGTGGAGAAAGAAAAAATATGAGGCAGGTTCATGTCTTCATGCACATCTTCATTAATACTGTGAATGCTTCATTTTCAGAATGTCATTTTATGGTGATTGCCCTCAATAACTGAGAGTGTGCAGGTTTGAGTCTGCCACTGGATAATTAATTAAGAAGAGGGGTGTGTATGTGTGTGTGTGTGTGTGTGTGTGTGTGTGTGTGTATGTGTGTATGTGTGCACGCACATACAGCGGTGAGAGGAAAAAAGGCAAGGAAGGGCCGTGTTAACAGACCTTGACTATTTTGACAGGACTCAGGTTCATAGTTTGCTTAGTGCGTCCTCTCAGGAAGGGAGGCTCCTCTTCGACCAACTCCACATCTAAATTCTCATCTGACAAATGACAAATAGGATGCAATGTAAACAAACGGGAGAATATAAACAAAAGGCTACATGGAGAAGTTATATTTTGTTGACATAAATGATTTGAGGGACCAACAATGCACAAATGGCCGCCCAATAACTACTACGTACGTACCTTCTTCGTCATCTATTCTTGGTAGAATGCCAGTCTCCTCGTCAAACTCAGGGTAGTCTTCTTTGGATAAAACATTAGCAGCAATCATCTTTAAAAAGAAAAGTCACAGATGGTCAAAAAAAATAATATTAAGCAAAGTGTAACACAGAGCCAGAAGATGATTCTGAATAACTACTCCTGAAAGAACTGCTCAATGCTTTTAAGACATTTGAAGAAGGTTTACACACACAAATATGTTTTTCACAGGGTTTCTCATATGAAGTTTGTAAGTTATGCTGGCGGTTGTTCAGGGAGTGGCGCGGTTTTGGTTGAGAAATATATCTCACTCCAAAATTATTGTTATTAGTGCTTTGCATCGTGTTTGTTTGAAGATTTCAGCTGGATGTTAAGCTGGCTGCTTTAACTATAAAGTAGGAAAGACAGCCACTCTACTGGACTTGACCAATTCTGCCCCCTAGTGGACGAGATTCTGCTAGCTTTAAAATAAGAGACAGAGCTGCTGTACTTGTTTGATCTCCCACTTCTCCAGGTCCGTTATCTTGGTCAATCTCTTGCGCTCCGTGTTGTCGTCCTCCATCTCTGGTGCCTGGTTCAGGTTCAGGTCCACGGGTCGGTCAGGGTTCCTCATGGACTCCTCCGTGCCCTCCCCTAAAAGGTTCTTCCTCCGATTTGGGTTCAGGTCTTCTCCCGATTCTTGGTCCACATCCTAGGGACGAGGAAACATCTCATGAAATCAAATAAAATGAACTTGCTTGAAGTAATATTTTCTACTCAATGACAGCAAACACATTGATGTTTACAGCTCCTGTAAGGCTCATTATGACCTCCCATTCACTCACCTTCATGCTGAGGCTGGTTTTGCTCCCTGTGAAGGACAACACTTTGACCTTGACCTTTTGACCTTTGCTGACCACATCTGCCACATTGGCCACTCTCCCTTCTTTCCGCAGCTCTGAAACATGCACCAAGCCCTCCCAGCGTTTCCTATGGAGAACATGAAGTATGGACCATGGTATCAATAATCACACACACACACACAAACACACGCACAAACACACGCACAAACACACACACACTGTACCCTCAAGAAGCATACTCCTACTTATTCTCTGGACATCTATGATGAAACACACTACAATCTGGACACCACTACTTGAAAGAGATTAAAAAAATAAATAAAAAAGTAAAATCCTCTAGTCTCCAACTCCTACCTCAGTCCCTCTAGCTGCACAAAGCAGCCGAACTGCATGATGCTGCTGATTTTGCCGTTGTAGATGTCCCCGACCACGGGCTCCTCTGGGGGTGGCCGTTCCACCTGCCGGTCCCTCCAGGCGTCGCTGTCCATGTCCCAGCGGGACCGCCGTGCCCTCCTGCGCTCCCGTTTCGGTGAGCGAGACCTGGAGCGGGAACGGGAGCGGGATCGGGACCTGGAGCGCCTCCTCCGGTCACGTTCTCTGCTCCGACTTCGGCTCCTCTTCCTAGAGCCACTTTCGTCTCCTCCGCCCTTGGATTTTGACAAACATACTCTTAGAGAATGTGGACTGATGTAAAATAAAACAATCACTTGTAACCTATTTCATATTTTTTAATGAGTGACTGTTAAAAAGAAAACTTTGGTTACACTTTATTTTACGGTCCCTGTTACAGTGTATTTAGATCAGGAAGTACAGTGTAACAAAGTAAGAATATGTAACATGTACTTACACTGTACCATAGATAAAGATTAAGATTAGTGTTAGGTATGTACATGGAAAGTACATAATATTACATGTTGATACATTTAGAGAGACTGTGAAAGGAACTGTCGACATAAAGTGTTACCAAAACTTTAATGGTTCCTTACTTGATCTCTTTCTTGGTTTCTTGAACGCTGGGCATGAACATCTCCAGCTCTTTCATGGCATCAGCTGCCACCTTGGCGTCGTCGTCATCCAGCATGGTCTAAAGACACACATTAATGTACTGATTGATGTATGTACACTGGCTACATGTGTTTGTCTGAGTCACTGTGTGCACACCTACAGTATATGTACTGTATGCTTGCATGCGTATGATGTATGAATGAACAATCTTGTACCGCCCAACTTCTATTTATTTATTCACATCCTCCCCTCTACCCTATGTCAACAACTGTGGTGCAAAATGTCACTGTATTCTAAAATACGCAACAACAAAACTGAACTGAACATTACACCCTCAACTAATGGCCTCCATTTTCATAAATCAGCATTTTAGTGCCATTTCACATACCGTCTATGCTGTGGGAATAGTGAGACTGATATAGAGGAAATCTGCAGTCAAAGTAAGAGCAATGGCTGTGTGACAGGAGATTAGTGTGGAGCCTTACCCTTGCGGATGGGTTGTCTGGTAGGCAGAGACCAGGGTACATCTCCCTGCGTTTGTCAGCCTCTGTCTTTGGCTTTCCCGAGCTCTCTGAGGCTAAAGGGAAAATACCAACAAAGACCAACGAGACCATGAAAATTAGTTTTTGAGGAATTTCATTCATGTAATGGCAAGCATTTAATGCATGTCTGAGACTGATGCCTGAGTGTTTGAGGAGTTGATAGTTATACTGGTTTGATAGTCATACTCACCTTTACTTGTGGATGGAATATTTGAGGGATGCATGGTCTGAATGAGGCGCAGTAAATTGGTGATAAGTGAATCCTGGAGGACAAAAATTATTTTGATTCAGTGAAGTTATTATATGTGGCATCATACTATTGAGCAGTTTATTTTTTCAGATTTCTAATTGTCATTTTCTTGTGGACTTACTGTAAAGTCAGCTCCATTTTCGAGCAATGACGCTTTGAAAGGATCAAATGTTGGATGCTTTTCGGCCAAACTGATGATAAACTCAGCTGAAATGTGAAAATAACAATTACGTCATTAGCAGTAAGATTTTAGGTCCCAACACATTGGTGACTAGCTGGACACTAGATAGCTAGCAACCAAACAGTAAACAAAGACACGCTGTCCTTTCTATCATCGTTTCAACAAGGCAATAACAATGCCTGTAACGGAATCTTTATGAAGAGATAAATATAGCAGAATTTCAAAACATATAACCAGAGATGTTAGACAAATGCTCTTTAATATAATGCTAGCATTGCTATGATACAGTAAACAGAGAGCTATCCAGCTAAAGTTATCCATTAGCAAACCTTGGACTTGGACGAACTGTTAATAGGCCCTTTAAGACAATTTGGCGTTTATATTCTCACAATAAACTGACTTATTGTATGCGGGGATGTACAAACAGAAAGTAGGATTTATTTTTGTGCTGCTTGTTTTAGGAAAGCACAGTAGCATTAGGCTGGTGCAGTATGACGCGTTCGCTAGCAGGCTAGCAACGTATAAACTGCCTTGACAACTTTGTTTTACCACCCTGTAAGAAAATATCAAGAGGAACGACTTACCCAGATCTTTGTCGTTTATCCCTAAATGATTGTCAAGTTCTGTACAAACTTTAGACACCAAAGATAAGTACTCGAGCCTTTGCAGCTCAACTAGCTTGGCTTCCGCCATCATTGGCTTAGTTGTGTACGTCTGTACTACGCGCATGCGTGCCTTTTACTTTTTTCCTGTAAAGCCAAAACTACAAAACACGCCCCCTCTCCCGAACGACTCAGCAACAACAATCCCAAGAAACACCAACGTGCATCAAGAGCCACCATTTTCATTTAATAAACAGAAAGGAGCAAGTTCACAACAATCTTGACGTTTATCTTGTTTAACAGAAAATTCCTGAACACCAGTTTCTACATGGTCCATAAAAAGTAAAAGGTAACCATAAAGGGACATAATGTAACTGGCATTACTGTTTCACAGGCTGCAAAGACAGAAACACAAGTACCCAAAACAGTGTATGAAGTATTGACATGGTGGTATAGGGCCTTTCCATTACATCATCTAAAAAAGCAGAGAAGCAATCAAGTTCTTGATAAAAACATTATCCCAATGCAAGATCACAGTCATTCCTAGTCTGCAACAGACAAAAAAAGACTTGAAGTGAGCATAAAACAAATTGTACATTTATTTACACGAGGACTTCATTCTCACACAATGTTTGGCGTGATATTGGAGTGCTCTTTTAATAAAACACGACCACTGTCAGTTCATGCAGTATTGAGAGACTATCGTCTACGGAAGGCTCTGGAAATTCTCCAGGCGTTGGGCTCCTCGTAGCGGTTGTAGAGAGGCTCCAGACGCTGCTGCTTCTTCTGCTTGCTGAGGCGCGTGGGGTCGGACACTTTGAAGAACGCCGGGGAAAACTCCACCAGCCAACGTGGATCTATGGTGGTCACCTCGCGCATGTATTCCTTTGTGGTCAACACCAGCTCGTGATACACCACCCTAATGGGGAAAAGTATGAGAACATTACATCATAAGTGAGACCACTGACATTAGCCAGGTTTTCTTTCTGATTATTTGCATTAGCGGAGTACATTCATAGTAATTAGGAAGCATATTAAGAATACTATAACATACTAAACCGTAAGCAACAAGTGGCAAGATATACTCACAGATCATTAAAAAATGGTTTTGCCTAATGCACACTCAAGTGCAAACTACACTTTTTTTTACCCTCAACAGGATCATAAGGGAGGGCAGATACATATATAAACCCATTTAGATACATTTTCAGGAGGCAATGCCAACTATGACGTAAACATTTTGATTTTGATTTGTTCAACTTTGAAACATGGGCCTCAGATGTTCTGCTCCACCCAATAGTAAATCTGGGATATGTGGTTTTTACAACAGTCTAGAACAAAAACTGGAATGATTAGCAATCTGTCAACTCACCACTCTGGCTGTCGGTTGAACAGGGCACTCGAGGGGTGGATGTAGACCACCTGCTGGTCGATGAGCGTCCTGTAACCCTCCTGGGGGTCCTTCTTGGCAGCGTTACGGAAGAAACCACTGCAGATGGCCTTCTGTACACGCACAGTGGCCTTGCCACATGAAACCACGTCCAGCTTATGCCTGTTGAACACAAACAAATCCCTCAAACTGAGCACCTGATATCCCACATTATCATCAGTTACTGTATATTATGTTTCAGACAAGTTAGCCTGTCTGCACAGTGGGTGCTTACCGGTCCATGATGCCCAACATCTGTTTGCGGATATCCTGCGCTCGGCGCAGGGATCTGGCCTGGATGAAGTTCTCGTAGCACCAGGGGTTGGAGAATTTGTTGTTCTTCCAGGAGTTGTAGACAGCCAGCAAGGTAAGGTGATCTCCTTCTGGCTGATGAAACTTGGCCTTCTTCTGATCTGCAAGGGCTTGCTTATCCTGAAAGGGAAAGCCAAAATCAAAGGAGCAAAGTTACTTGTAGAATAAACAAAGTCAACAAAATTTGGTGGATGGATCTTGGCACTGTCAAATGTAACCATTTCCCTTTATTTGTAAAGGATTTGCATAATACAAAACTGATTTGAAATGCTTAATGGATGAATGAATGGATGAATGAATGAAATTGCATACCTTTGGCCTGTAGAAGACGTTCTGCACAGAGAGCATGGACACAATGGTCAACATCTCCTCACTGCAGCCCAGGTGCACCGACATGATGAGCATCTTGCACAACATGGGCTCCAAGGGGAACTCCGCCATCTTAAGAGGCGAAGAGAGGGAATGGCCATTAACATGGAGGTAAGAGATTCAAGGACCTGTCTCAGACTACGTCTCTTAAATAACCTGGTAATAGGTAATACACCCATCCCCCAGAGAGCAAGGCGATTAGAGAAACATGAACATGGAGATGACTCACCCTGCGACCGAGGCGAGTGAGCAGCCCCTCATCATCCAGGGCGCCCAGAGTGTACAGCTGCTCCATGGCCGTAATAAGGGTCTCCATAGGGGGGGCGTCCATGAAGTCGAACGACAGCAGGTCGTTGATGCCCATGGCCTGAGGAGAGAAGAGTGGAAGAATGATGAGTGCTGGTGTTTCGGAGAGAGGGGCCAAATGGCATTTCGTGACCTTGAGCACTGTAAGTGCTCTTAAAACGAGAAAGCAATAGTCGTAGGCCCAAGACCATATCACTTAATCATTAACTGAGAATTGATGCGCAGCCAAAAACCTGAATTTGAACAGTCTAATTTGCACTAAATGAGGCGGACCTTGAGAGAGAGCACAGTGCTGGCCAAGTTGGTCCTCTGGATCTCGGGCACGTTGGTGGTGAGCATCTCGTCTCTGTAGGCTCTCTCCGTGTACAGCCTGTAGCATTTCCCCGGGCCCGTTCTGCCGGCTCGACCTGCACGCTGCTTAGCCTGGGCCTGAGGGTCAAAGGTCAGAGGTGCTCATTTAAGGATCTGACAGTAAGGTGCACTTAAGCCATTGAGACACCACACAGGTGCATCTAGATTTGAAACAGGATAATTTTAAAAAACCTTTTTAGCTTTAAAGTAAAAGTTTAAATGTAATACAAATATACTTGGTCGAATAAAAATTGAAGAGGTTTAATGTACTTTAAAAAAGATCCTTTACCTGAGAGATTGGTGTCACCACCAACTGGTCAATACCAGTTTTAGAATTGTACACCTTCTGTTTGACAAAGCCTGGGTCCACCACATAGTAGATACCATCAATGGTCAGGGAGGTCTCCGCAATGTTGGTAGCGATGACGACCTAAGAGGAGAGCGACATGAGATTAGGGCAAATCATCACCCAGCACTGTTGGACACGTCAAACAAGCCCTACAGAGCACAGGAACTTGAGATGTGTGAAGGACACAAGTTACCTTTCTACTGCCAGGGGGCGCTGGATCGAAGATCCTGGTCTGCATCTCGCTGGGCAGAGCGGAGTACACGGGGAGGATGATGAGCTCAGGAACGTCTGGGCCGAGAGACTTCATGCGCTCGTACAGAATCTCACAGGCCGTGTCGATCTCCTCCTGACCCGTCAGGAACACCAGAATGTCGCCTGTAGGAAAGATAGTAGATAGCATAAACTGATGAGGCATTGGTGGACTATACACAAAACCCTTACACACCAACAAGAAGGAACAGAGAATGGTTAGTAAGCTAAATGGAAAATGGAGGACATCAAAAAACTGTATAGCCATGTTACTGTTGCGAACATGGAGCCCAAAATCTATCAAATAATTAACAACTCTTCCATAACAGCATAGACTTCAAATTTCTAATTTTATTGTACAGGCAAATGTTCAATGACAATGAAGGTATAATAATGCAATTACATAAATATTATAGATAAAAAATAAGGCGTCTTACCTGGAGGTTCAGTCAGGTGGATCTGCATGACGGTAATCAGACTGGCATCCAGGTAGTCTGTCTCAGGTTCTTTGGTGTACAGCACCTCCACGGGGTAGGTGCGACCAGGGATGGTGAAGATGGGCGCCTCGTAGAAATACTGAGAGAACTTCACTGCGTCCAGCGTGGCCGAGGTGACGATCAATTTCATGTCCGTGCGTTTCTGTACCGTCTGATGTTGAAAAATTAAAAACATTAGTAGAGCCAAAGCCACCCGTTTGCCATTAGTATTTCTGCAATGCATTTTTACACTGAACATGAACAGGAATCCCAAGTTAGTACCTTTTTGAGGAGGCCAAAGAGAACATCTGTGTGTATGGTCCTCTCGTGGGCCTCGTCCAGCATGATGATGGCGTACTGGCCGAGGTCTGGGTCGATGAGACACTCTCGGAGGAGCATACCATCCGTCATGTACTTGATGACCGTCTCCGGGCTCGTGCAGTCCTCGAAACGGATGGTGTAGCCGACCTCCTGTCCCAGGCAGCAACCGTACTCCTCCGACACTCTCTTGGCCACGGACATGGCGGCCACTCTCCTGGGCTGGGTGCAGCCGATCTTGCCCCTGGTGGTGTAGCCCGCCTCCGCCAGGTACTGGGTGATCTGAGTGGTCTTCCCGGAGCCCGTCTCTCCAATCACAATCAGGATCTGGTTATCATGGACGGCCTAGAAGCGAGAACAAGACAAAAGATTAAGATACTATGTACACAATTAAGTATCATCATAGAAAGATTTTAGCATCAATATTCATAACTGATTTGAATAATTCTTACCATAAGTAATCAACTCTCCACTGTAGTATAAGTTTTATACTACAGTGAAGGGTTGGATGTCTACAGTCAATTCAAAAAGGCAAATTGTTGCAACTACAATATAACGTAAAAGCAAAAGAGGTGTATAGGGCATCTATAAAGGATCATTTCATGTTTCATGTTATTCCAGGATATAATTTAGATGGGAGACACAGACTACTACAGTGGAGGGTTGGATGACTACGACCAATTATGAATACACAAATTACTGTGACTGCAGTACAATACACAACAAAAGTGATGTGTACTGCATCTATAAAAGATGAAGTCAGTTAATATTATTCCAGGACAGAATTTAGACGAGAGACAGTATTTGTCTGTTCCCACAGACCTGAATGAGCTGCTCCTTCAGCTTGTAGATGGGCAGCGACTCCCTCTGCTCCACGATGGACAGCTGGGTCTTCTTGCCGTAGGAGGCCTTGTTGCCCCCAAAGGCGTGCTTCTTCCACTCTGGGATGTCATTGGGCATCATGCCAATGCCCCTCATGTTGGCCGCAATCTGCCTGCCGTCAGCTAAGAACGATGGGATAGGGATAGGGATAGAGAGAGAGAGAGAGATAGAGAGAGAGAGAGAGAGAGAGAGAGAAAGAGAAATTGGAAGATACACAGAGATAGAGAAACACAGGGAGAGGAAGAAAGACAGCCAAATACGAGAGACAAAAAGAAAGGAAGAAAAAGAAAAAAAAGAGAGAGAGGAAAGGGGAAACATGTTTCGTTAGGAGATTAGCAATTACGCTTAAACCGGCCCGCTCCGGACGATGAGTCACACACCAGCAAGGGCACAGAGCACCTCGGGGCAGGAGGACCAGAGAGGGATTCGGAGGCCCAGATGCCTATCAGAGGCCCTGGGTCCCGCATAACAGGCAGTCGTAAGCAGATGAAAGGATGTCTGGTGCTTCACAAATGCCCCGCTGTTACACATCTTATGTGACCAGTTAGTCAGGATGGGGGGACAAATTCTACATGTACAGTAATACAAGATTTAATACGGATTATGGATAATCGAATCATGTTATTAAATTCCGAGAATTTTAACAGGCCGAGCTGAGGTAGTGGCAGGCAGGACACACAATGGTGCTGTTGCGTCTGGACAAGGCTCTTTACCATCAGGCAGAGGGTCCACCCAGTGCTTGTTGAGGCCCATGGGGATGGAGTCCATCTCGGCCTCGCGCTGGGCCTGCTTGACCTCCCTGCGCTCCTTGGCCAGGGCACTCTGCATCATGGCCGCCTGGGACAGAGAACCATCTGGGTTCTGGAGGAGGAGGAGGAGAAGGAGAAGGAAGAGGAGAAGGGGAAGGAGAAGAAGGAGGAGGAGGAGGAAGAGGAGGATGACGGGTTGGAGATAGGAAAATAAATCATTAACTTTTGTGTTTGTTAAGCACTTTATTACTCTGCAAGTTTAATCTTTAAATTAGTCATTTAGGACAAAAGTCTACAACTTCTACAGACCGACAACATCTGTGATTGCAACTATACCAAACCTGATGCTCAAACACTTAGATGCAGTGTGCAAGTTAAGGCACACAGCTGGATATCGGAAGGTGTGTGTGTGTGTGTGTGTGTGTGTGTGTGTGTGTGTGTGTGTGTGTGTGTAGGGAATTTTCAGTTACACTTTATTTTATGGTCCTGTTACAGTGCATCTACATCATGAAGTACAGTGTAATAAAGTTTGTAACAATATGTACTTACACTGTACCATAGGACTGGGCTAAAGCTTTAGGGTTAGGATTAAGGTTACTGTTTGGTATGTACAGTGTAAGTACATAATATTACATGTTGTTACATTTAGATACACTGTAAAAGGACCCATAAAATACTGTTACCGAATTTTTTACTTACACTTGTAAACACATTACGTATTATCTTACTTATTAACAATTTTTGTTATGCTCTAGGGGCTGTTGCGATCTACCAATTCCATGCCTTCCGCTGTGTGTGTGTGTGTGTGTTTGTGCAGTGGTGTTAAAGTTAAGAGAATGACCACACACACCTTGACTATCTTGACGGGGCTCATGTCCATGCTTTGTTTTGTGTGTCCCCGGAGGAAGGGGGGCTCCTCTTCAACGAGCTCGATTTCCAGATCCTCATCTAGCGAGAACAAGGAAAAGATCACACAAGTTCACGTCCTTCGCTCTGATCCGGCTCCAAGGTAACGTGGTGCAATTGTAAACAAACCAGCCCTCACCTTCTTCATCGTCCACTTTAGGAAGGATACCCGTTTCCTCATCAAAGTCAGGAAACTCCTCCTTGGACAATACATTGGCAGCGATCATCTGAAGGGAGTGATAATGACAAAACCATGTTAAGCCAAGTAGTTCCTGCATTGTATGGAATATTCTGGGAGAGGTGGGGGGGGGGGGGGTAGGACACAAGCTGGCCATGTTACACTGGTGCCACCCAGTGGGAAGCATAGCACATATTTTAAACGTATCCGACTATGTCCTAGACGCCAACTCTGCCCACTTTTCTCAGATTTCTCCCAAATTTCACACTCGTCTCCCACTCCTCTCTTTTTAAGGTAATAATTTCCTCTAGTTACAAGTTCCGAACGTCTTTATTAGTAATCAGACAAATATGTTTGACCACCACCACTGAACTCTCCCAGTTCTATTTCGTTTCGGACTGCCAGGGGTCTGAACGTCTATCCTGCATGTGCGCGAGTAAATGTATTAACAGTCACCTATGACCTGGGTGACGCAGGCCCTGTGCCCTGGCACAAAAGCCAGGTAAACCGAGAAAGTGGCCTCTTGGCAATCTTCTCATGAATATTCCAAGTGACTGCCTAGCTGTGACGGTCATTTGAAACGTACAGAACCGGGGTTACATGCGTAACCATCGATTTACCTTCTCAAGTGTTGACAGTTGGGCTGTATCTCTACTAGTCTTCTGTTATAATCAAACCCCTGAGCTACACTGCCCTACAAAGCCAAAAGACAGTAACTACATATTTTGTCGAATTGAGTTTAGACTGAAAATTGACATCACAACACCTCCTTTCTCTTGTTACTAAATCTCTTGCTTCTTGAAAGCTCTTCATAAAAGCATCACCTCTATTATACGTACAACATGTTTGACTGGGCAGTATGACAATGTTAAAGGCATTTTTCTCAGTTTCTAAGTTCACGTAGTTACTGCACTTTGCCTGTGTAGGGCTGTACAGTCTGCAGACCAACTGGGTGAGATGAAATATGGACCCTGTCAAGGGTTAAAGCAAAAACAATGTCTGTTTTATTTCATTCCCATACTACTTCCACTACTCCATACTACTTTTCATCACTGGGAATGTTAAAATACAAAACCCTGTGGGAACAGCTATGATGCTGATAATAGAAATCTCTTAAAACAGTCGATAATTACAGAACAAACAATAAATACATAAATAAATAAAATTAAATTTATAATTAAGATTACCTGTTTGATCTCCCACTTCTCAGGGTCTGATATCTTAGTGAGTCTCTTGCGCTCCAGGCTGTCGTCCTCCATCTCGGGCGCGTGGCCCAGGTTGAGGTTGGTGGGGCGGTCGGGGTTCCTCATGGCCGGCTCCTCATCGGCTCCGGCGTTCCTGCGTCGGTTGGGGTTCAGGTCCTCTCCCGTATCCTGGTCGACATCCTAAAACAACACCACACTCATTTTATTTGTATGACACAATATTATGCTAAAAAAACAATACTCTCCTTGAAAACCACTTAGCTTTGAAATACCTGTTAAAAAAGAAACTAAACTTTGTCTTACCCATCTCTAACTAACTCTATCTTACTGAAGAAAAAAACTTAACCAAATTTGCAACTGCAAAAAATATGTAATCAAACTTGTATTTGTGCTTTCCTGGATGCTCTTTAAGCTTCTTTCTTCGCGTTAAATTAGGAATTACAAAGACTTTTTCTGGATGTATCATCAGGGGCGGTTTTAGGGATTCTGAGGCCCTGGGCAAAGAACAGTTTTGAGGCCCTAATGTCATGTGATGTCACGTCACAGACTGTTTTTTCACTGAGAGTACACGCATTGAGAATATAATATAATATGCCTGTTCTCAACCCGAATGATGCTTAATATTAATATTGTTTTTATTATCATAGCAGTGACGACGAGGCCCCTGATTGGACGAGGCCTCGGGCAAATGCCCATGTTTGCCCAATGCAAAAACCGCCTATGTGTATCATGAAGTGTAAACTGGGTGAGTACAGCTTGACAAAGCTCCTTCCTCTCCACTCACCTTCATGCTTAAGCTGGTCTTGGAACCTGTGAAGGACAACACCTTGACCTTCACCCTCTGACCTTTGCTGACCACGTCTGCCACATTGGCCACTCTGCCTTCTCGCCTGAGCTCAGAGATATGAACCAAGCCCTCCCAGCGTTTCCTAACACACGTACACACAAACTATATTACATCACAGCAGATACTTTTATACAAAGACACATACAACAGAGGACACAAATCAAGCTACCGATATGCGGAGGAGAACAGAGTAAGTACAGTAAGCAACAGTCCTAAATTGCCATGTACCAAATAATTATTATATAATAAAATGTAATAAATCAATGTCACATAGTGGCCAAAATATTGTGATATATATATATATGGTAATTCCCATCCATTGGGGGAGAAAAAATATTCAGTCAACGAGCACAACTCCTTTGCCACTAACCTCAGCCCTTCGAGCTGCACAAAGCAGCCAAACTGCATGATGCTGGTGACTTTGCCGCTGTAGATGTCCCCCACTGAAGGCTCCTCCGGAGGGGGCCTGTCCACGTGTTTGTCCCTCCAGCGGTCCGAGTCCTTCTGTGGGCTAGCAGAACGGGATTTGGAACGCCACCTGGTGTCTCGTGCCCCTCCTCTGGACCGGTCGTACCGGCGCTCCCGATCCCGATCTCGATCCTTGTCACGTGAGCGAGACCTGGACCGAGAGCGATGGTACCGCCTCCGGTCTCGATCCCTGTCTCTGTCTCTTTCCCTATCCCTGTCTCTATCTCGGTCTCTTTCCCGGTCCCGATCTCTATCTCGGTCTCTGTCGCCGCGGTCTTTGTCCCGGTCCCGATCCCTATGGCGATCTCTGTCTCGGTCTCTTTCTCTGTCCCTGTCTTTGGTTCTGTCTCTGTCTTTGCTTCGGCTTCTGCTTCTCCTCCTCTTGCTGGTTCCACCGTCAGACCTATGAGGAAAACAATAATAAAAATCTATTACCACAGGAGCAAGAGGAATTTACAAGGTGCAGTGATAACCCAAAGCTGACCAAATAATTCATATGGCTTTTTAATGGTTTTGATTAATGTAAAACTGTGTGGAAATATTGGCATACTTTTTCTTGCTGCTTTTTGAGTCTGTGCCACTGACACTGGGCATGAACATCTCCAGCTCTTTCATGGCATCATCAGCAACCTTCACATCATCTTCATCCAGCATGGTCTGTTAAGAAAATTACAGTCATTTTATATCATTTCAAAGCTAGAGTTTCAACATTTAAAACTTTTGTTTATAAAAATAATAAAATCAAGGTTGTGGTGTACAATCGAATTTACTGTGATAGTGCAGAAAGAAGGGTTTTAAAACCTAGCACATTTACTGTGGTCAAAATACGGCATAACTGAATGGAATGAGGAGGTAAGGCAATAGTGTGTGGAGACTCACTCTGGTGGTTGGATTGTCAGCTTTGCACAAAGCTGGAAACAACTCACGGAGCTTCTCCTTTTCTGACTTCACTTTAACAATTGGCTCTGAGTGTGTAAACAAAGAGGCATTCATTTACAACATATCTGAACTGTATGAAAAATAGTTCGTAATTTACCTTAAGTCACCTTGATCAAATATACTAATATATAAATACCTACCTTTTGTTGACGTCGTTGACGTTTTCGATGGTGGCCGCATCGTTTGAATGAGGCGAAGTAAGTTACTGATGAGCGAGTCCTGAGGAACACAAGGCATTGCAATACATGTTGTTTACCGAGCTACCGTAACGACACATTAGATGTGAATTAAAAAGCCAAAGCCTACATACCGTGAATTCTGCTCCATTCTTCAACAGGACTGATTTAAACGCATCAAACGTTGTGTTTTTCTCTGCTAAACTGATGACAAACTCCGCTAAGGAAAGAAAAATCATCAAGTGAAGACGTTAGCTGCCAGTATTATGCGACTATAGCCACGACAACAATTTTGAAGTCTTGTAATATTCTCCTTCATTAACAATAGAGGCAGATTCACGATGTTGTTATATCCAGACGTTGTGATAAGACCTTCTTTATGTCGAAGTGAAACATGCATCTTAAATCATACAGTTGTCAGTTAGCCAACAACCAGCACTGGCTAAGTTATCGCTAACTCACCGCCACAACAATGTAGAAGTGTACGAGCAACTTCAGACAGACACCCACGTTCTCATATTTGTATAGTCACAGCGAACCATTTCCTTAACATTACAGAGTTAATGTTTTAATAAAACAGTTGATGATGAGAAATGAAAAACGACAACATCTTACGTGCTACCTAGGTTGTGAAACTTAGCTGTTTAATATCTCGCTAGTAAATGAAATGTGTTACGTAGCAATCAACAGCTAACTTGGTAGCAATGAAACATACCTAGATCTTTGTCGCTTATTCCCAAATGGTTGTCAAGTTCTGTGCACACTTTAGAAACCAGAGACAGGTATTCGAGCTGTTTCAGCTCATCTTCACCGAGTTCTTCCATTTCAAATAAGTTTTCTTCACTCAGTGGTGCCTCACCTCACAGGTTAACATTTGTCTACAGAATCGCGCAGCTATATGACTTCATTTCCGTTTCTGACGGAAACGAGAATGATCAACAGGGATGTAGGTATTTTGTCCGACCACAAGATGGAGGGCTTGTATTATTTTCTGCACGGCTCAGATCTTTTGCAGGGTTTGCCACAGTTTTGCTTGAATGTTTATTTCTTACCCCAGAGCACCTGTTTGGTGGTCAAATATAGCTCGAATGGCAGAATGACCTGGTCAGTCATGGCCTCAACAGTAGGATATCTAGCCTACAAATTGCACCTACCCTAATTTTACTTTAAGCGTAGGTCTACTTTGATAATTAAAATCTATCTTGCTTTCTCTCTCCCTTGCTTGTCACGTGCACTGTGCTCTCCCTCTCTCTCTCTCTCTCTCTCTCTCTCTCTCTCTCTCACACACACACACACACACACGCACACACACACACACACACTCTCCAAGTAGGCCTATTCATATGCGTGCACACACATGGACACACATACCTTTGATTGCAGAGTAGAGTGATTTTGTCTGCCGCCACAGCGTTATTACCTTACTAAAAATTCAGTCCATTAATCTATTTAACCACTCTGCAGCCCATTAAAATGGATGAGATTGGCATTAAACTCTAATCATATTAAATACTTTCATTTCCCACCTAGTCAGACCCCCCAAGTGTGCAGGCTACTTTAATTTGAGATGGGTGAATATGATTAAGTCCATCTTTGATCAACTGAAACACTCAAGCATGTAGTCCAGGAAGGACTGAAATTGCACCTGTTTTCACACTCACTTCAAGATCTTTGCACTTGGATGACATTATGGGCCCGGTGGTATATTCAGTGCGAAAAAAAAAGTTGTCAGCTGTGTATCCGACTTGTAAAGCCTGCTTGAAGTTGTGTGGTATGCATATTGGGTTTCCCACGGAAATAGACTATCTGCAACATTTTATGCATGACCTTCTGGAATTTAAGAGAAAATGACTCATGTGATGCGGAAATTTCTGTGGCAAAGACTCGAGCTTGGTTTTTAAGTGTAGAGTTAATATGCAGACCTCCCCCATCCTACTGACAGGCATAGTAAGCCGATTACCAGTGAGTGTTAACGTTTAGCCTAGAGGAGTATGCTTGCACTATTCCTCCTTCTCTCTATCCCTCTCTCTCTCTCTCTCTCTGTCTGTATATCTTTCTCTTTTTCTCCCTCCCAACCCCCTCTCTCACTCTCCATGTCTCTCTCTCTGTCTCTCTCTCTCTCCACTGTTTCTCTCTCTCTTTCTTCCTCTGTCTCTCTATCCCTCTCTCTCACTCTCTCTCTGTCTGTATATCTTTCTCTTTTTCTCCCTCCCACCCCCCCCCTCTCACTCTCCCTGTCTCTGTCTCTCTCTCTCTCTCCACTGTCTCTCTCTCTCTTTCATTCTCTGCTTCACTCCCTGTCTCATGATTATGTAAGTCTGCTGAGCACAAGTGTGATGTAACCTGACAGTGGCTGCATCCTGTGTGTCCCGTGTCCTAGTGTGCCCCGCTTCCCCCGCCATCCTATCTCCCTCAGCCGTCTCTCCCTCGGCGGTGTGACCTAGTCTCAGACCCATACCCCCCACCCACCCACTCACTCACCCAGCTACACATACATACATACATACATACATACATACATACATACATACATACATACATACATACACATACATACATACATACATACATACATACATACATACATACATACATACATACATACACACAGACAAGCTCACTTTAACATACATACACATACAAACATACAAACTCACTTACACATACACCATCCCCCACCCCCCAACACACCTACACAACCATAATCTTACTCATTCATATGCACACACACACACACACACACACACACACACACACACACACATACACACACACGTCTGCTCCCCACTTCCCCTGCTGAGGGCCTCTGGGTATAATCGCCTTACGCTCATATTCCCATGCCCCCATTCACAACTATTCTCACAACTAGATGCTGCCCGCTGAGGGCACTGTCACAAGCGCTGCTTTCTCTCTCTCTCTCTCTTCGTTTCTCTTTCTTTTTTTTTCTCTCTCTCTCTCTCACTTTCTCTGCATTTTTTTCTACTCTTACTCCACCACCGAGCTTCATTCCTCACCCTATGTTTAGAGTTTTACAAGCGTGTAAATCAAGCGTACGAGGTCTTTTAATAGGTTGCTGAGAGTCGGGAACCCTTGTTTTGGTCTGACCTCGCTCGCCACGCTTCTCTTCGCTCCTCGCTTTCCTGCTCCTTGCCTCGCCGCAGCTTCTGTCCCTCCCCCCCTCTCCGCCACCCTCCCTCGTTCTGCCCTAAATTTATCCCCGCCGTGCCACTTTTACCAAAATTATTTTTTAAAAAGACTCCACTCGTTTTCCAGCCACTGACTCGTCTAAAACTGTATGTGTGTGTGTTAGTGTATGGAGACGGGTGTTGTAGTAGTAGTTCTTGAAGGGGGGTGTGGCAATGCAAAAAGGACCCCTTTTCCCACCACCTCCTAAAGCTCTCTGTCTCTCTAGCTGTGTGTCCTCACCTGACCCGGCTGTGCAGTGAGGCGGGGGGGGTCGGTGGGTGGGGGGTTGGGGGGTGAGGGAAGGGAGGCATGTTATGTAATGGCTTTTCACATGTGCAGCAGCTCCCGAAATGTGCATGGGACGAATAGGAGGGAGGGGTGTGTGTGTGTGTGGAGAGAGAGAAGAGAAAAGAAGGAAAAAGTTGAGATTCACTCGCTGATTTCACACTTCCTCTCTGTGTATCACGTTGGCTGGTGCAAGGTTTCAGCCTCTCCCTCGAGTCCCCATCATCGGATCGGACAGGAGATGTGATGGGGATCGAAAGTGAAGGGTTGAGACTTAACATGGATACATTTTAATGAGAGGCTGAGACGTGTGGGGAAAAAATCCACAGTGGTCTGGTCTTGTTTGTGTCCTACATCCTTACCCAACACAGATGAGATGTAACTCTCCGCTTTCTCCTTTCCTTTTTCTCCCGAACTATACACTTTTATTCGTTCTTCTCTGTATGAAAGAGAGGTGATTATCAATGGATACCTTCTTGTTTACAAGCATCCTAGTGGGAGTGAGGAGAGTGAATGGCAGACACTTTGGATGCTTCTGAATCCCTCCTCTTCCCTCTCTTTCTGTGTGTTGTTATGAAGAGTTTTTTTGCAGTTTTTGAAGGGAAAATGATTTCTCTATAAGCACAATACACTTTCTAACAGATCAACAAGGATCCTGGGAAAGTGGAAGGAAGGAAGGAAGGAAGGGAAGAATGGAGGAGAGAGAGAGATGGAGAGAGAAAGAGAGACAGAGAAAGAGAACACTTTTTTTTCTCCACTGTGGTGTGTGTCCGAGCGGTGTGCTGTGTGGATTGTATATGCGCGGGTGTGTCAGTGTGACAGCACGTACCTGGGATGACTGCACAGCTGGCTGTGATGTTTGCCTGCTGCTGAGTGGAAAATTCCTCCTCTTGCTGAATATGGAGCGGCAGGCGAGTGTGTGAGTGGTATGTGTGTGCGTGTGTGTGTGTGTGTGTGTGTGGGGAGAGGGGGGAGGAGGAGGTGGCGGTGGTGTGTGGTGGGGTGGAAGAGGGGGGGTGGGTGGGTGGGTGAGGAGTAGAGATGGGAGGGGATAAAGGGGGAAGGGCTAAGCAGTGTTGTGCCGAGCCGGGATTGGTCAGTGGGAAAGCTGCCTGCGTGAGATCACAGCCTGCACAACAGCTCCCCCTCCACAGGAGAAAAGTACGGCCTGCCCCCGGAGTTGTGGAGATTAACAACTCTCAAAAACAACTGATGTGAGAACAGCCAAACCTCTCTTTTCCTCCCTCTCTCTCTCTCTCTCTCTCTCCCCCTGAGTCTGTCTCCTGGTAGCAGGTTAAGACACTGTTCACACACTCACAAATAGGTAACCTGTTAATCTCTTTAGCTCCCTAAACTCAGCAAGCAGATTCACAGTCCTCAATCCCTCATCATCACACACACACACACACACACACACACACACACACACACACACACACACACACAGTGTAGGCTACTGTTTGAGGAGTGCTGAAAGCGTTGCAGCCGGCAAGGTCTCTCTCCCTTTACTGACTCGCGTGAGTCGGAGGAAAAGGAAAACACTGCTGGTGCAGGAGTAGTGTTGCCGTTAGGGGGCAATAGCGAGCCAAAATTAGGCCAGCCAGCCCAGTGACACGTCCCTGACCCCTGACCCCTTGTATCCCAGACCTTATGCATCATCACAATCCTCTCATGAGAGGGGTTATGACACTAATCATAAGCCTGGGGCCCAGCCTGACATACAGTAGCCTGTCCTCTGAAGACCTTTCACATGCTTTTTAATGATGTTTTGAAATTGTTTCAGGGAGTTTTTGGGGCCCTATGAAAGAATACAATGATGTTAGCCCCCCCCTTTTTTAATAACATTATTAATGGTGTCCTCAAAGGGCCTGCTGTCAATGCTGGGGCTTTAGAGTTATCCTAACTTTCCCACCCTGAGGGAACACACACACACATGTACACATTTTATACCATTGTATGTAATGTTCTGTATATGAACATCGTATGTATATACCATTGTATATGTATCAGTGTATTTTGTCATTTAGTGTATGACGAAATACACTGATCAAAGTCAAAGCTGACTTTAACTTTGATCAGTGTATGTTGTCATTTAGCATACCTTTTAAATCAACATGACACACAGTAGTGTACAGTATGTCACCTAACTTGATCTGTGTGTTCTGCACCCTCCCTGCCTGTGTGTGTGTCTCTCTCCTGACCTCGTCGTTGTTAACACCTTGTTCTTCCAGTTCAGCTGCTAGAGCCATATTACATGCACATTACACAGAAGCCAAACCGTGCTTGACATGTAAGCACGGAGATTAATGACACTGGGATCACTGAGATGTAAAAACCTCGTAAAGACAGACGACACGACACACACTGGTTACGAGTCTTGCCGTAGGGGCTATATCCTCCACTGTTTGGCTTTGGTTACCGCACCAATGTTTTTACAAGTCTGGCTTTTTCTGCTCTCGACTGTCTGCTGTTTGCATGCCATCGACAAATCAAATCCCGTGCAAATATAGTTTTCGTTGCAAGGGGAAACTATCTGGCATGGGTGAGCGCATAATTTATCACACGCTGGTGAGCAAACGTGCTGAACTGATTGTATATTTGCATGTGTGTTGATGTGATTTGTGGGCAGAGGACAATTACGAACACCACTGTCCAAAAAGGGGTTCTCAAGGACTGGAACGGGGCTTTGATGGGTTACCAGGTCTCGCTGTGACATGCTATGTTTTGGGCGGTGGGATTGGGGGGGGTTGTGGGTAGAATGGACACCGTCTGGGGATGTGAGGAAACTGGCTCTCCACCAACACTGGCTACAACCAGCCAGACTCCGCTGCCAAGACGTTTGGACAGAGGTAAATAAGCAACCTGCCTGGACTTCCTCTGATGGACTGACAGTCTTTGTTTTGCTTAGCTTCACATTTGTTTGTGTTATGCCCATGTTTATATTAACTTGCAAGGCCGTGTGCGTGTGTCTGTGCGTGTGTGTGTGTGTGTGTGTGTGTGTGTGCGTAAGAAAGAGAGGCAGCTGCCAAATGCAACATGGCTAGGCCCACATATGCATTGGTTGCCCACCTCCAGAGCAGGAAACACAGATGGGGTGGGGGGGCGAGGTGGGGAGGTGGGAGAAGGGGTTGTGGGGTGAGGTGGCAGCCAAAAAAAAAAAAAAAAGAAACGCACACACAAAAAAGGAAAAACAAAAAAACAAAAACAGACCAGACCAGAGTACGAGAGATGTAAATTTAGTCACATATTTATTACATAAATATATAGTAAAATAGACCAGCGACAATTACCATAAAAATATCTTCCTTTAAAATCCTGACCATAAACAAAGATTTGAAAATCACACATTGACATTTACAAACACGCTGATTGTCTGGACCGGTCAGAAGCAGCCCACCACAAAAACCTGACATCACACCACCCACTGGACTTTTGACAGGGGAAGAGGGGGTGGGGATGGGGGCGGGGGTGGGGTGGGGGAGTGAGTGGGGAAGCAGGAAAAGGGGGAGGGGGGGGTGATGCTAAGGTAGGGTGGGAGAGAGGGTAAGGGGGGGAGTGAGTGGGAAAGCGGGAAAAGGGGGAGGGAGGGTTATGCTAAGATGGGGTAGGAGAGAGGGTAAGGGGAAGGGGGAGGGGGGTGTTTGGGTGGTGGTGGTGGGTGTGATGAAGGCAGGGTGGTGTGGGTGGTGTGAGAGGAGATCACAGTAGATATTCGGAGGTGTTGTGTGGATTTTTGTTTCACTGGATGTTGGTTGTGTTTTGTGAAGAGGTGTGTGTGTATGTGTGCGTGCGTGTGTGTGTAGGTGTCTGAGTTGGTGTCAGAGGACGTAGTTTTGCCCAGAGCTTGCATACAGCCTTCTTTTGTGTGTGTGTGTGTGTGTTTGTGTTTGTGAGAGAAAGAGACATAAAGAGAGAGAGTGTATTTGTCTGTGTGGTGTCCTTGATCAGACTGCCTGTGCTTTGTGGGAATGGACTGAATACTGTTCCTTGACACATCGTGGCCTCTCGGAGAGAGGGAGACAATAAGAGAGAGAGAGAGAGAGAGAGACAGATAGAGAGGACGTGAGTGGGAGAGAGAGAGAGAGAGCATGCGTGTGCCCCTGACTGGGGCCACGTGCAGCCTTGAGCCTGAGAAAGCCATGTCCCCACCATTTCCCCTACTGTGCGGCACTGTGCTCAAACCAGGCTGCCCACCTTTCGCAATTCTCCTTGTGTTTGTTGTTGTTGTCTTTCCACGACACATACACCTCGTCACCTACACCACTAATAGAGGGATGGAAACAAGAAGAAAAGCTCCAACCTCTGGATGGCAGGCTGAACACCAAGGTGGATCACTTCCAGATCCGTGCCAGCAAACCAGCAATCAAAGCTGGGAAGGGCTTTTTTTTTCTTCAGGCAAACTGTACAAGACCCAGGGTTGGGTTGAGCTCTTGCATACACGGTCCTGTCCCTCTAGACAAACCACTAGCAATACCTAACGAGCAAATGAACGTGGTTCTTCTTCTTCTTCTTTTTTCTACATGTTATTGTTTTGGCTGCACGGTACTTCCATGAAAACATCCTCTCTTTTTCTCAAACCCTGCCCCCTCCCCCTGTTTCTCCTCTTAAAAAAAACAAATGAAAAAATACAGAGTCACAGTCAAAGAGCTCACTACAATCTCCAAGGCTCGGTCTACTCTGAGGTGCTAACAGGGGGGGTGGGGTGTCGGTGTCGGGGGGGGGTGGGACGCCGTTGGGGACCCATCCCACGTGTTCTGAGAGCAGGCTACACCAGGAGGGTCATCCAAGAGGATGATGGGACTCTCCATTGCTCTCCCCCGGCGACCTGCTTCCTGACCCCTGATCTGACCCCGCCCCTTTGCGAGAGGTCATGACCCCTGAGTGTTGGTGAAGCACACACCCCCTCTCTTTTTGAAAAAAAAAAAAAAAATTCCCAGCAGCCTTAGTGATCACAGTGAAGCGAGGAACTCAGACTGAAAAGTGATACAAAAAAGTAAGCATTTTTAAAAATCTGAATAGTAGTAGTAGTAGTAGTAGTTGAAGTAGTAACAATTACAGCGTTGTTGTAGGTATTTGTATGTATTTTTTTCCTCTCCATTGCTGGTTGGTTGTATAGTTTTCTCCCCGGACCTGAAACCACAATACAACTGTACGGGTTGCTTTTACTGAACAGTTTGAACAGTGTCCTCAAACATAAAAAAAAGGACAGTAAAAAAATTCCCCATAAAAATACACCATCAGGCGACAGATACATGACCAGAGACAAATAAAAACCACCCACAAGAAACTAATAACGGGAGCCTCTCCGTAAATCACATCCCCGTGGACTGTGGATCACAGACCCGATTTGGTTTCAATCTGGTTGTCTTTCAAGAAAAAAAAGAAACAAAAAAAGACCATCCTTTTTTCTTCCAGAGAAATGCTCGAGAGTCGTGGACATGACAGCTTATCAGTGGAGATAGAAGAAGTTCAGTTCAGAAGACAGTGAGACAGGGACGAGACGACGACACACACACAGAGTGAGAGTGGTCCTTCAGTCGGAGGACGGAGCAGTGGAGACATAGTTTTGCTGAGCATATTGACTGTGTATGTGTGAGTGTATATATGTGTGTGTGTGTGTGTGTGTGTGTATCAAAGAGAGCAGCCTGACATGGACCCTTCTGTCACTGCCTCACCACAGCAGCTAGTGGCTAGAGGTCTACAGAGCATTATGCTCCTCCCCCTTGAACAGATCTGGAAAAAAGACCCAGTTGATCCCTTTTGTGTATTTCTTTTTCAAACATGATTCCCAATAGGTGCATGTGTGTGTTTATTTTTTTTGTTTGTTTGTTTATTTGTGTTTTGTTGTTGTTGCTAGAGGTGGAGCTGCTATGCTAGTTATGCTAGGAGGGTACATGTCACTGCGGAGGAGCCTGAAGTTGAAGCCGGTACAGAAAGACCCTTGGACAGAACGGCGAGGGACACATGGCAGGGGGGGAGAAATGTAGTGTCAAAGCACCTTTTGAGGCCTCTGGATCAAACCTGAGCAAGCTCTACCTAACGCACCCGTCGTCGACCTGACAAGTTGAAGTCAACCTGACTTTGCATATGTATTCATTAGATATATAGCTTTCATCATAATACTTTGATTATAATCCCGCCCCCTCGCTGGGTCATCAAAAAATATCATCATCACACCCACTGCAATCTCCCCTCTTAGTTCTCTGAAGAGATTTTATTTTTTTTCTCTAGTACGCGTACATTCCTCGCTGTCAAGGCTTTTATTTTTTTTTTCAAACTTCCCTTGCCCCTGGCAACTATACAAAAATATCCTCAGAGTAGAAATGTCAGACAGATGAACACACTCTAGGAAGTTACAAGCATTAAAATATTCAATCAGTCTAACAGACTAACTCCAAAGACCACCAACACTCCACCTGTCAAGGGGTCACAAGTATAACATGAGGGAGTCTGATGTACTTACAGGGTGGGGGGTGGGGGGCACTACAATGACATTACCACCACCTACAACCACCTTAGTTGTTACTTTCACTTCATTGTGGCTACACTACTTTACCACATAGCGTGTTTATGTGAACCCCATAATAGCACTTCTTTGGCTGAGAGACGTTTTTTTCTAGCCACAGTGCCAGCCACCATCAAAGGTGATAGTCACAAACTGTTACTGACAACATCTAACAGGGAGGGACGGGAAGAAGGGGAAGGTAGTCCTGGACGCTGTCAATTCACATCAATTCCCCCCTCAGGCATATATCACTAAAGCAGTATGTAAATAGGTCAAAGCTCTCTCTCTCTACGCTAGAATATCTTAAGCTAACATCTACCACACGCAGGTTTTATCAAGTACAAGTGCAAGTTATCACCCCCATGGGAGTCCACTTACTATGTCACACAATTACTGCAGCCACAAACTTTCGGTGCCGTTTTTGCGACACGAGCACCTCAGTGAGTGAGTTCTTCTATGGTATTCCAATACAACGCTACTACGATAGGCCCTTTGGTGCAAGTCTGTCCTCTGTCCTCCGACACGCTTTGGGTTCCACGCACATAAAAGTCGTCAATAAATACTGCAGGCCTGGACCACACTGGGTCAACACCAGACACAATCGATAAGGCTGCCATTTTTTAAATGACAAAAGAGGGAGACGGGACAGTTTAGCACCACTCTGCTAGCCAACAGAGTCTCTTCCACTTGCATACTAAAAGTCATTGCAACTGAGTTTATTTCTCTTCCTGTTGTTGTTAAAGCTTGACCGCATCAAAGCGTGACCGCTGAATGGGTCTGTGGCATAACCAAGCTTGTAAAGTCTAGCCTACTTACTTTTAATCTATCCGAAATGATCAGCTACATTCTCAAAAAGGTCATGGAATCAAAAATCGGTCTTTGAACACAAAAATTGAACTTGAATGTCTCTTCACGTGGCCTCAAAAGGTGCTTGTGTTGTACATTGGTAAGGACAAACCCAGACCCAGCCAAACAATCGCACACACACATTCAAACACACACATACACACACCCACACCCATACACACACATACAAACACACATACATAGAAGCACATATACAAAGGCACACTGCACACATGCACAAACACAGCTTGTTACTTTCCAGCCATTTTAAGCTTTGCATCGACAACTTTTTCTGCATATTGAACAAAAGAAAACTGGCTGAAAAGATTTCTGAAACATTAGAAAAACAAAAAGAGAGAACATTTCTACTGACAGGAATATGACAGACACCTTGTATGGCAATCATACAAGCATATTTCAAAAAATCTGGAGATTGGCGTTAATATCGTCTTGAGAAATTACAGGGAAACTTTCCTGCCAATGCATATACATAAAAAAACAGCCGTGGTCTTTGTTTGTTCATATGGTTAACACATGCTTAGTGCGTGCTTATGAGCACGGTGTAATTTCTGTGATGTGTGTATATGTGTGCATAAGAACATCTAGCATTTTTACTAATGCGGGGAGCAAAGATCAAGAGGGAGTACGAGACAGCACAGAAAAACACCTACATGTGTGTGTGTGTGTGCTCGGCCAGGCTGACAGCTTGACAGACACCCTGAATTCACAGGGTACACTCACACAAGCAGGTCCACGGTCTGACACACAAGATATTGCGAGACAAACACACATGTAGCAGTTCCCGTTCTCTTGCTTCTTTCTTGGTTAGCTTTGAGGCAAGGCCATGATGATCTCAGAGGGGAAAAAAAGCAGTTTCTCTATTTTTGTCTCTGTATATCCAAGATCCGAAACAGACACAAGGTTACTTGGCACGAGGTAATGGTAAAGTTAAGCCTTTAACTCCTACCCTGCCCAAGAACTATTTACATTCTTAGGCAATCTTTTCAGAGCCACTCTATGAGAAAACATTTTTAGCCTCCTTCAGTACAGAGCTGTTTAGGTTGTAGTCTTAATAAACAGTTCTCAGAACAAAAAATCAAGTTCTACAAGGGACTTAATAGGTATTCCTTTGAGGAACTAGGTACACAGATGGTTCCTTAGTGCCTCCAAAGTATGAGGATCATTGTGCCATATGCCTCCGCAACCAGAGAGAACGCAGAGAGAGGAAACAGAGAGGGAGGGAGGGAGGGGAGCACAAAGGAAAGACGCTGTTGTCTTTTAATCGCAACAAATAAAGATGGGCTAACAATGGTGGTAGCTAAGGTATATCATAATTTATTTATTTATTTTTCTTAAAAAATCACCTTATTTTGTTACCTGAGAGAATCCTTCAATAGCTTTCTTCTCCAAGTCTCGAGACAGGTAAAAAACAGGTGTGAGAGGGACTGTCGGTTTGTCCAAGGCCCAAAAAGCCAACTGCTGTACTCCTGTGGCAGGGTGTCTCTCTACAGAATCGGGCGTGCAGGTCTTTTAAAATTCTCAAAATATATATATATATATATATATATGTATATGTATATCTATATCTATACGTTTTCATACAGGCACAAAGTCTGGGAAATACCTTGGGTACTATATTCCCACACATTTTGGTATGGTGACCTGGGGTACTGAAACCACTCATGTGCTTTCACAGCTATGGCTGTTCAACCTACGCTCAACCGACGTATTGCACTTCATTTTAAAGATCACTCAAACGCGTGACACTCGCTATCACTTCCTGTAACGTTCAAAAAAGGCCCACAGGGAGGGGCATAGAAGCAATAAGTGCAATGATTTAGACAACTTTTTTTCTTTTTTTGGAACAACAGCTCCATTTCCACATATTTATGTGACCAAAAAAGCGACTACACTAAAAGAGCCTGGAGAGCTTTTGATTTTCTTTTAAGTACCATAACGACGACGACCAATTGCAAGGGGGGGTTGCAAGTGCATTAAAAAATCAGAGGCATTTTCAATCTGTTTTTCAAGGTTTTTTTGGAGGCTGAGGGTTATTGGCTGTCTGAACAGTGCATCAGGTCTAGTAAAACAGAGTCCGCAGTCATTGCACATTTCTCCTGAAAGAACTCGCCCTCTTCGATCGCCGATAAGCATTTACATTCACTTGTCCGCAGTTAGACTCATTATTTACAAGCTCTAGGAGCCAATGTCGTCTTTCAGAAAGACCAAAATGGTGTCGACTATTCTTCTCGTTCCTAAAACACAACTCTGCATCGCCGTCATCCTAAAAATAAAGAATCCACCCGAACCAGTAGGGCAGGGACAATGATTTCTTTTTTTTGTGTTGTTTTTGTTTTGCCTGACATGGCGGCCCCGGCAAGTCCATCTCACACCTGTTCTACCTCCCCTCGAGACGTCTTAACACAGCAGATGACATCACTCAAACACATACGGAGTGTACTACCACAGAAGCAGAGGTGCCCGACCGGGGTTTTTTCTTTTTGTGTGTGTGGTACCACACACCTACAAAACACCCACGCCCTCATGCGTACGTGCGTGCACGCTCGCAGCACGGCGCGCACACACACACACACACTCATATAACAGATATCTGCTCTTTGAAAACAGTGCCCTTCGACCTCTCTTGGACCACGCTGGCTCTGGACCTTAAGCCCTGTGAGCAGCGGTCTGCATCGCGACGGAGCCCATCTCTCCCAGGGACGCTTGCCCATGCACAGGAGGGTGTTGGGGGTGGGAGTGAGGGGTGGGGGCTGGGACTAGAAGCACAGCTGAAGCTGGCTTGGGGAAGATGCCTCTGTATGTTTACACTGAGTTAGGGCCTCCTTCCTTCTCACTGAGACAATGCAACAGGGAAGAGGTGGAAGGGCATTGCATAGACAGCTTGCTACTGGCATTGATCATTTTTTTATGTTCTGGATTTTTTAAAAATAAAAATTAGAATCATTAGGACAAATCTTCCTCTACATTTGGCATGAAAGGGAAAAAAAACACGAATCCAAGTCAAGAACTGAAAAAAAATAAAAATAAAAAGAGAAACAGAAATATCCTCCCTGCTCCGACAATGAGTAGATGTGTGTTATTGAGGGTAGACCTTAGCAAAATTGGAAAGATGCCTTTGTTTTTGTGTGTGCACACACATGTGAGTGAGTGTGAACATGTGTGTGTGTGTGTGTGTGTAAGTGTGTGTTTTCCCAGATTTAACATGTTATTGGCAGTAGCAAGGCAGAGGGACAGGGCATCTGTCTGTCTGTCTGTCTGTCGTGTGTGTGTGTGTGTGTGTGTGTGTGTGTGTGTGTGGGGGAGGGGGGGGGAATCCTGACTGCATGAGTTTTTGAGGGTCAACACAACTCCTCCAGTCCCCGTCAAAGCGCCCTCCCCATTCTACCAGCGGCCGGCCTCTCCGGGGCCCCCGACTCATCGACTGGACAGTCCTGCAGCCCCTTGCTATGGCAGTTCAGTTCAGCTTCTAAGCGTTCCTGTTGGGGTCAGAGGGGGACGTGTGTGTGTGTGTCTGTGTGTGTTTGTGTGTGTGTGTATGTGTGTACTTGTGACAGAGAGAGATCACCTGTGTGATTGTGTGTGTGTGTGTGGTTGTGTGTATGAGTGTGTGTTAAAATTATCTTTTTTTGAAGAATAGGAGGCACAGGGTTGGATCGTTAACTTCATGGGGCACTTTTCCATAACATGGATCGACATGCGCATTTTGCGTGTGCACACAAGGACACATACAGATGTATGAAGCATTAACATAGCTACATATGCAATTTTTTTTTTCTTGAAAACTTTACAAGATGGTGGAAGTTCGCTGATACAGGGTCTCGTATCCTTGCCTCGACATCCAGTATGTGTGTGTTGCATATGATTTACATATACTGATTTAATCTTTTTTTTTTTCTTTTTTCGTTCTTTTTTTTTTTTGTATTTACATCCTTGGTTATGGGCAAAAAAACAAATCAAAAAAAGAAAAACAAAAACAACAAACTAAAAGGTACAAAAAGAACAACATCAACAACAACAAAAAAAAATAGAACAACGTATTGCACCTTGCAGGTGGGCAATATTCTCAGTTTGTTGTGTGTAACGTCATTGTTTTTTTTTTTTTGACAGCACTGTCCACTCTGCTGGTGACCTGAAGTGAGGTTCGGGTTCTGGTTTTGCCGGGCTCAGTTTTTTGGGCCCAGTCCTGTCAGCTACATTCAATACCATGAGGCGCTCCACCTTCTACAAAAACACTCCTCTCCTCTCCCCAGTCCAGCTTTTAACCCACACACATGCGTACACACACACACACACACACATACACTCACACACACGCACACACACACACATAGACACATGCGCATATCTATTTACGCAAACATACAGTGCACACATACACACACACACACATACACACACACACATACACACGCAAACTGGGTTCAATCATAAGATCGCAGAGAAATACCATTGGACAGGGTCTGACGTAGGCTGGGACACTGTGACTCCTGACGCTGCTGCCAAAGTCCTTCAGTAAGAAGCCTTGTGTGCACCTAACCTCCATGGGTTAGTGCTGCCATCAAGGTAGGGGGGTGGGAGAGGGAGGTTGGGCAAAGTGGTATGGGGAAAAGGGTTTTTTTTTAAGAGGAATGGGGGTGGGATTGTGGGGTTGGGGGAGTGGGGCAGTGGGGGTAAGGAGTCTGGAGAGTGGAGTGAGGAGGGGAGTGTTTCTGTAATGTCTGTACATGCGTACGCGCACCAAGCACATATATCTCAATGTACATCTCTACACATGCATGTGTTTGACACACTTAGAACAAGTGGCAACAGTTCTGCACTCGCACCCAGATTCATTAGAGTTTTGTGTTGTGTGAGGTATGAGAAGATTTTTTTTTTCAGTTCTTTTTTTTTTTTTCATATTTCAGTTTTCTGTTGCATTACGTTTTCCTGTATTTCTGTTTGTATGTATGTATGTATGCATGTGTGTGTGTGTGTGTGTTTATTCAAAGTCTTTGATTAAAAAAATGAAACAAACAAAAAAAATGTTAAAAAAGGAAAATATTCCTGTTATTTTTGTTTTTGTTTGTAAATTCCTCTTGATAAAAGGACGGACAATAAGACAGCTACACAGACAACAGAGCAGTTGGCTTTTTCAATAGAAACTGAAGGTGAATGTGTGAGAGAGAGGTGAAAGTTTTTTGTCTTTTTTTGTCTAGGTTACACTGCACGCATGGTCAAAAAGGTGACTATCGCTGTTCTTTTTTGTCTCTTCTTCTACACAGAGCAGTTAAGCATCAAAAAACAAACAAAACAAAAACACTGAGTTTTTTTTTCTTTTTAAATGCTCTCAACGTTTTTTTTTTTTTGTTCTGGAGTCTTTCAAATTTCTGTCTGGGTTTTTTTTTAAATTAATTTATCATTTCTCTCTTTCTCTTTCAAATGAAGTTAGACTCAGAGGGTCGAGCAGCATCATAACCCCTGTTGTTTTACACAGAGAGAAAGAGAGAGAAAGAGAGACAGAGGGAGATGGAGAAAGTAAAGGAGAGAAAGAGAGAGAGAAAAAAAAATCTCCTCAAAAAATGTGACACCTGACTATTCCCAGATCTTTCTTTCTTTCTTTCTTTCTCGTGTCTCTTGTCGTAAAATTTTTCCAGGTGTAAGTATCACATACCCACACCTATGGAATGCCACACCTCTTTCAGAGGGGAGGAGAAGATTGATAGTTAGATTACCCTCCTTCAGGTGTGGAGAGCCCGCAGAGAAGAGAGAAAGAGATAGAGAGAGAGAGACAAGACGATACAGGGAGACAGACTCTTTCTTCCAGGTTTTGAAAACGCATTCACTCATATGCTCGTTCTCCCGTTGTTTCTCTCTATCTCTGTCTCTCTCTTTTGTCATTCTCCCTGGTCCTCCCTTGACTCCTCAGCTGTTGTTGACAGGGCGGTAGGAGTCGCATCACCAGTCCGCCTCTCTCCACACACGCAGGGGTGAAAACTGTTCTCCGTGGAGACGTGCGTGCACACACACACACACAAACACACACATACACACACACACACACACACACACTCCTGTGTGCACGCACATGCTCACTGATGCTGCTTTTCCACAGGTGTTCAGTTGCAGTTGCAGAAGGCCCGTAGTGGCCTGTTTCTTGTCTGGGGGTGTTCAGGTCTCTTGAGTGGATGTGTGTGTGCGCACACACACACACACACACCATTTAGTCTCTGTTTGGGAGGGAGAGAGAAACGAGGCAGGTAGAACAGTTGGTAGGTGTGTTGTGTGGTCTTGTGTTGTGTTGTGTTGTGTGTGTCTGTTTATGTTAATACTGCAATTAGGTTGTCCACACACCACACATTAGTGCGAACGTGTGTGTTTAGGTAGGGGCGCTCTTCTGTTTGACAGAAGGTGTTATTATTACATTATATTAGGTGGACAGGTGTGTGTGTATGTGTGTGTGTGTCTAGTGTCTTTTTTTCCCTCTTTCTCTCTCACTGGCGTTCTCTTTCTTACTTTCTCTCCAGACTATCCATGCCTTTGAGGGAGCGTGGGAAAGGTGGAGGAGGAGGAGTGGGGAGGGGTGTCAGGTGGGGTTAGGTTGAGGTGGGGTGTTGTGGGAAGGTTTGAAGGCTGGGACACCACTGCATTAGTGCAAAAACTCCTGACAGGTGCACGGACGAGCACTTGCAGACCCGGGGTGGGGGCAAGGTCAGCCAAACTCCTTCTTCTTCTTGTCTTTCATGTTTCTTCTCGTCATCCACTGACACAGCCCCCTGATGTTTGTGCACCTGTCTGCCCTCCTCCTCTTTCTTGTCATCCTCCTCCTCCTCCTTCTTTTCCTCCTCTCATCCTTGCATCTGTCCATTCATCCTTCCATTCACCAGTTCACCAAACACACGAGGAAAGCTGTGACATTCCTGCCTCTCCCAAAGTTACCTCAGTCTTCTCTTTGTCTCTCTCTCTCTCTTTCTCTCTCTTTCTCGCTCTCTCTCTTCTCCATTCACAAATTTACTAAGCGGTGTTAGAAAAAAAGACTTCAAAGGAAAAGGAGAAAAAAACAGAGACAGGATGTTTTTTAACGTTTTCTCCTCAAAAAACAGTGCTATACCTGTCAGCTTTAGGCCTGGTCACTGCAGGTGGTTTTTTTGGGGGGGTAGGTGGGTAGGTTTCTTTGATTTTTTTGTTTTTGTTTTTTTTTAAACTCACATAACTTTTTAAAAGTTTTGTTTCTTTTTTTTCTTTCAAAGTTGTGTTTTTTTTCCTCAAAAAAGAGAAAATAAAAGCAAAAGGTCAAAGGTCAAAGTTCACCTTAGCTTGCCCTCTTCATGGGGTGGAGCACCTGTCACACAAAAAGTCAAACATGTTTCTCCTCCCCCACCCACATTGTAGGGCTCCTTCAGCCGAGAGGGGACTCCAAACAAAAAAAAAACAAAAAAAAAACAAAATTAAACAAACAAACGAACGGAAGAAAGAAGGAAAGACAAAGAAAACAACACTTGGTCCCACATAACAGACAAGAAAAAAGAGAACAAAATGAGAAAAAAAGAAAGAAAGAAAGAAAGAAAGAAAAGAAAAGAAGGAAGATTTTGTGGGATACCTCCCATTGTCCCTTGCCCCCTTGAAACAGAGCCTTGTCCTAACCCAGCCCGGCGAACAAGGGGATCAAAGTTAGCAGGATAGGGGACAGGTTGCTCACTAGTGTGGGGGGCATGTGTCAGGGGTAGGATGGGTGGTGGTGGGGGTGGGGGGGTCAGGATGATGAAGGGGGGAGGTTTAGAGGTCGTGGTAGGTGGAGCCGGCCCTCCTGTCTGCAGTGGTATATCACCAGATCTGTGTGAGAGAGGGCTGACGGATGTCTGTGTGTATGTGTATGTGTGTATGTGTGTATGTGAACAGAACACTGAGGGTAACCGAGAGTGTATGCATGTGTCTCTCTGTGTAAGTGTGTGTGTGTGTGTGTGTGTAAGAGTGTGTGTATTTTGTGTGGGAAAAGGCTGTGGGTAGCTGCCCTGTGTTCAGAGGTGAGGTAGAGCCTTTTAGCACAGAGGCAGTCTATAAGCCACAGCTGGAGGTGTGCCCACGTTTGAGGTAAGTATGATGGCCATTCCTGCAGCCCTAACCACCGATGGCTGTGTGTGTGTGTGTGTATGTGTGTATGTGTGTTTATTTACGTGCATGTATGTGTGTATTTATGTGTGTGTGTATGTGTACTTGTGTGTTCATTTGTGTGCATGTATGTGTGTATTTGTGTGTTTATTTGTGTGTGTGTGTGTGTGTGTGTGTGAGTGAGTGCATCACCATGGCAGCAGTGACTGCGGAGCGTAGAGGATTTCGACTAAAAAATAAAAAAATAAAAATAAAAACTCACAGAGCCCTGAAGGGCAGGGCTGTACATCAGCACTGCAGTGCATACAGTTCAAAATGAGGCGTTTGAGTTATTTTGTTGTTTTTTTTTCTCTCTCTTCTGAGGTGTGTGTGTTCAGTTTTTTTTTCTTTTTCTGTGTGTCTTCATGAGTGTGTCGAGGATGGCAGCCGTGGCTAGCCTGTCCCGATGCTAATCAGTGCTATTCAGATAGTCTGCGCACTGAAGGAGGTCTGACTGTAGTGTGTGTGTGTGTGTGTGTGTGTGTGTGTGTGTGTGTGATGTGTGTTCAGTGTGTGGTCAAAGGCTGGACCTGGATTCTTTAGAAGTTGCTGGGCACTGGACCCATTCCATTAGCCAGCTCTTTTAAGGTTGGTCTCGCTTTCACTCTCCCTTTTCAGTTGCTCCCCGCTCTCCTTGTTATCCGACCACCACTCTCTTTCTTTCTTTCTGTCCTTTCTTCCTTTTTTTCTTTCTCTCTCTCTCTCTCTCTCTCCCTTGCTCCCTCTATCTTGCTCTCTTTCTCTCCTCTGCAGTGACTTTCCTGAGAAAGGACTCAATTGTCATTCAGGAGAGGTCTGGGGGTTGGCAGAGGAAGCCCAAGCAATGACACGGCAGAACCACACACAAAGGTATAAGGTTGCACTGCTTTTCATCTATGTGCGTGTGTGCCTGTGTGTGTGTGTGTGTGTGTGTGTGTGTGTGTGTGTGTGTAAATATATGTGTGTGCCTCAGGTAGTTTTTCTTGGAAAGATTAAAAAAAAAAAAAAAAACTTAAACGTAAGACCCAGAGCTCTGGGACTGTCTGGGATCCTGGAACAGGGAGGAAGTGGGTGGGTGGGGGTCCTTGTGGTGGTGGAGGTGAGATTGGGGGTGGTGGTGGTGGTGGTGGTGGTGGGGGGGGTTGCATCAACTGATGGACTGAACGTCCGTCTTACACAGCCACCCCCCCTCCATCCCCCAATGTCCCACCCCCCCCCGGACTACCTCCTGAGAGGCCCCCCTTGCCTGTGGCACCTCTCCCGTTCGAAATCGAAATAAACAAAACAAAAAAGTCCAACATAGCACCAGGGTTTGGTTTTAAGAAAACATCCTCCATCCGCTCCAGTGTGTGTGTGTGAGGCTCAGCTTCTCAATAGCACAGAGAGAGTAGGCGAAATGAGGTCTGTCCGTCGTTTCAACTTGAGTTTTTTTTTTTCTTTTTAAAAAAAAAAAATTATACAAATTCAAATAAACAAAGCAAATACTTCCGCAAATAAAATTGCTTCCAGAGAGAGAGAAGAGGAAAAGAGACGAAGAAATAAAAAACGAGAAAAACGAGAAAAACAAAAAAACGAAAATCAAACGAAAGAAAGGGGGAAAACCAAAATTCCCACTTGAGTGTATTGGTGGTTGCTGCCTTGGAAAAAAATCGTTGCCAGCAGCTTTCTTGAAAAATTCCTGGATCTTAAAAAAAGAAAAGAAAACAACACAGCCCTGATGACTGTAAATGCTGAATATATATACAATGAAATACAACTACACCAGTTATATTAGATCTTACTGGTTGTCTTGGTTGTGAGGGGCAGGTAGCAAAATTATCTCGCAGCTTCTACAGCTGAGAGCCAACGACCAGGAAGAAAACAAACAAACAAACAAACGAAAAAAAAAAAAAACGTTTCATAATAAAAGCTGGCGCTGAAGTCATTTCCTGTCACTCAGAAAGGAAGGCCAGCCTCCAACAACGGTCTGAGACGTTTGTACAGAAACAAGAGGTCATGTGTTTACATGTAAGTGTACATATGTGTGTACATGTGTGTGTGTGTGTGGGAGTGAGTGCAGGAACAACCTGTTTTTGTTGTGAGAGTGTGTTTGCTCCCCTACACTGAGGTGTACTGTGGCAGGAAAGGAAAAGTGTCAGTATAAGACGAGCAGAGACAGAAGGGCCAGCATACTGTATCTGTAACTGACTGAGCAGTGAGGTCTGAGGGCTGAGGATGAGGTTTTTGGGGTGGGGGGAGTAAGGGGGGCTGGGTATTTTTTGGGGGGGGGTGGTGGAGGGTTTGGGTGGGGGGTGGCGTGGCGTGGGGGGGTTGGGGTCAGGTAATGGAGGCTGAGGGTTTGCTGAACAGCTGAACCAAACCACTTCCCCAAAACAAGCAACAACAAAAAATGAAATAAAACAAAACAAAACAAAAAAAGCCTTTTTTCAACAAACATTAAAAACAAAACAAATACATGACACAGAAGCATAGCCGGTGGTGACCCCCACCCCCACCCCCACCCCCACCCAATCCCTCCGGGCTCCCCCCAACCCCCACCTCCCCACCCCGCTTCCTCCTTCCCAGTGTGGCTCCTGCTGCTGCTGCTGCTGGTGTTGTCTTCTCGGAAACATGGGGGTGACAGGATGAGACGGAGCAGATTTACTCTTCTTCCAAAAACAGAAACCCAACAAAAAACAAACAAACCAAAAAAAAATTAAACAAAAAAATGTTGAATTTTTACCCCCCGGGGGGACAGGGTGGGCGGCGGGGGTGGTGGTGGTGGCGGCGGGGTGGGGGCGGGCGGCAAGGGAAAAGGGGGTGGTGGTGTGGTGAGGTGAGAGGTGATGCTCGTAGAGCCCTTCCCGCCTTTCCTGCGCGTCCTCTGGGCATCCGGCTCTATCCGGCTCCATCCGTCCGTCCGTCCGTCCATCTGTTGCCACTCATCCACTCAAAGACGACCGACTGCCTGGACCTCTTGCTCCTCTGCCCCATCCTTCTCCTCCTCCTCCTCACTCGCTCGCTCGCCTGCCCGCCTGCTGCTGTCTCTTCCTCCATCTCCATCTTCCATCCATCCGTCCATCCATCCTTCCATCTCTCTCTCTCTCTCACGCACGCACACTCTTCCCCCTCTCCCCCTCATCCTCTTCCGTCCCCTCGCCTCCGCTCACCCCCACCTCCTCCTCCTCCTCCTCCTCACACCTCCTGGTCCTCAAAGACCTCGAGGAAGAGCGGGGGGAAGAGCTCGTTGGGGCACTCCACCTTCATGTGGAGGAAGCGGCTGGCGTGGCAGGCCCCGATCATGCGCAGGTCCGTCACCTTCATCAGCAGCTTGGGCCAGAAGTGGGGAATGTTGTGCTTGCGGTAGTTGATGTAGTGCTCGAACGCCAGCAGGTACATCTCCTGGCACTTCTCGATCTTGTCCACACAGGTCAGACCCGAACGGTCTTGAGGGTAGAGACAGAGAGAGAGAGAGAGGGGGAGAGGGGGAGAGGGGGAGAGAGAAAGAGAGGGAGAGAGAGAAAAAGAGAAAGAGAACAGGAGAGGGAGAGAGAGAGAGAGAGCGGAAAAAAGAGAGAAAGAGAGGGAGAGGGAGAGAGAGAGGGAGGGAGAGAGAGAGAGAATACAGAGGGAGAGAAAGATAGAGGGAGGGAGGAGAGAAAAAGGTTTAATCAGTTAATTATTTAGCCAGAAATTCAATTTCCTGCAATACTGCACACTTTAGAGAGTATCTCAATACAGACAACCTTTTAATGTCCACACAGGTATTCTACCCATATTTTGGGAAAAAATTAAGACCCAGCAAGTTTTTTTGTGTCTTTCAATCTACTCAAAGAGAGACAGGAAAGACAGTGCTGGACACAAGGCTTTATAGTAAACATATGAATTATCTTAGCTTCATGGAGTAATTGTCTTGGCACATGGTACAACAATGGTTGCACTTGTGCACATAACACAGGTGATTTCACTCATTGGCTTCTGTACCTCAACTTAAGAGTTGTGCTTATTAGAATCGGGGAGGTTTTGTGAATGATTGACATGAACATATGGTATGGCCTTATTTATGTTTAAGTTCGAGTTGAAGTTCAAGTTTATTGTCATACGTATGTGCCATTAGAAAACCTGCACTATAAAAATTCTTCCTTTGCTGTGCACTTGGATGCCACACGTAATACCACACATAATAACACACATTAAGACATAATAAAACGCATAAGAGATAGTAAAAAAAAGCAATTGAATAAGTGTCTGTGAATATTTTTTTCTGTCTGAAGCCAATTACCCATCTCTAAATACATAGATCAAGGTCGTTACCACAGTATGCATAGAAATGGGTTTTTTTTTACTTTCAAATGCTTTCCCCGACACCCTAATATATCCACACATTTCTCCATTGAGCGCACTGCTCTACTGCTGTTAAGAAGATGTGCCCCTCTGCTGATCAGTAAGATCACGATTAAAGTAATGGCTTTTATTCGCACACTGTGTAAGAACTACAGCCAAAGGCTTTTTTTTTTAAAGTCTTAATCTGTCTATTTCATGACTCAGAAGCTGCTAGAAGTGTCCATATATGGGATTATTTTCCCCCATGACCCCCCTCCCCCAATTATCACCAATTAACTGCGCCGGGGGGTGGGGTGGGAGATCATGATACCGTGTCTGAAATGTACATCCATTGCTCACAAAAATAAGACTTTTTAAACATTTAATGGAATTCTAGGGTTATGCCATAGACGTCAGAACCCTTACAGAACGTGTCTCTGCACTGCATAATGGGGGATTAGTGTCCCCCCGTGCAATTGTGGTTCCAGGAAGTGACTCGTCATGAAGGATCTTGGGATATCTACCTAATCTGGGTGCTGACACTGCATAAAATTTCGCATTCAAGTCAGTCTGGTCAACCTGCCTATTCTCGGTTATTCCATTTCTTTTCATTGGGCACCATTGAAAAACGAAAAACTCATATATCATCAGCACCAGTGGGTCTGATTGGTTGTAGCTCTGTCCAGTAGTACACACAGACATTTGATAAGCACCCGTTGATCCCGCCTCTGAAAACGTTCTGTCTATGGGATCTGTGCCGAACCAAGCTCCGTCTTCGTCTGGCAAGTTTGGTGCGACAGCCAGGCTAATATCGACCATCCTTGACCCCAACACTGCACACACACCTCTTTGACCCCTGACCTCTGCCCTCTGTCTCATCTGAGCTCATGAGCAACACAGCCTGCAGCAGCGCCACTTAGGTCAAGTTTGGTGCGACAGCCAGGCTAATATCGACCATCCTTGACCCCAACACCGCACACACACACTTTGACCTT
>CM059287.1:15734043-15736543 GCA_030347295.1 Setipinna tenuifilis | reverse complement strand
CAAAAGCTTTCTGGCTTACTGTAGCTCTTGTCCATTACACTAGTGTTTCTGACTGACTGACTGACTGACTGACTAACTGACTGACTGACTGAATGACTGACTAACAGCTTAGGCAGATTGGAATAATAGTAGATCTCTCACAAAACAGCCTAGGCTCTTCCGTGACCCTGTTTTAATGTTCTTAAGCGTGTGGTGTCAACAGTAAATTGTGGAGGGGGGGGGGGGGGGGGCAGAAATGAATGAGGCTTCTTGAACATTTAACTTCAAACACACTTAACTGTCCTAGATAGCTGGCTAAATGTGAGTGTAGAAGTGTGTGTGTGTGTGTGTGTGTGTGTGTGTGTGTGTGTGTGTGTGTTTCTATGTGCATGTGTTATACATGTGCGTGTTTGTGATTGTGTGTGTGTGTGCGTACGTTTCTGTGAGAACAACAGCAGGAGGCACAATGGTGTTTCATCCTCCACTCTGAGCCTAACTTGATTTGAGAGAGAAAGAAAGAAATTGCATAATGGCGGTCAGCAACTGTGTGTGTGTGTATGTTTGTGTGTGTGTGTGTGCGTGTGTGCATGTGTTTGTGGCCTGTCTGTCTGTGGACTGTCTGTCTATCTGTCTGTTTATGTGGGTGTGAATGCATGTGTTTGTGGCTGTGTGTCGATGTGGGTGCGAGTCCACGTGTTTGTGGCTGTGTGAGTGTGTATGTGTGTGTGTATATGTGTGTGTATGCATGTGCGTGTGTGTGTGCATGTGTTTGTGGCCTTGGGGAGGGGGTCACTCACAGTCTATGGCCATGTGTGTGTTTGTGTGTGTGTGTGTGTGTGGGTGTGAGTGCATGTGTTTGTGCAAATGCATGTATGTGTGTTTGTTTGTGTGGGTATCTGTGTGGGTGTGAGTGCATGTGTTTGTGGCTGTCTGAGTGTGTGTGCGTATGTGTGTGTATGCATGTGTGTGTGTGTCTCTGTGTGGGTGTTAATGGATGTGTTTGTGAATGCAAGTGTATGTGTGTATGCATGTGCGTGTGTGTATATGTATGTGTATGCATGTGTGTGTGTGTGTGTGTGTATGTGTATGCATGTGTGTGTGTGTGTGTATGTGTATGCATGTGTGTGTGTGTGTATGCATGTGTGTGTGTGTATATGTGTGTATGCATGTGTGTTTGTGCGAATTTGTGTGTGTGCATGTGTGTGTGTGTGTGTGTACTCACAGTCCATGGCCATGCCCACGGCGATGCACTTCTTGAAGCGGCAGAGCTGGCACTGGTTGCGTGTGATCTTGTCGATGATGCAGCAGCCATCGTACTTGCAGGAGTAGGAGGGGTGCAGGTTCTTCTGGATGGTGCGGCGGAAGAAGCCCTGGAAAATAAACGACAAAAAGAAAGACAGACAGAGAGAAAGAGATGGATGAGAAAAAGGAGAAAAGACAGACAGACAGACCGACAGACAGACAGACAGACCGACAGACAGGCAGACAGAGATGGATGACAAAAACAGAGAGAGGAATGGATGGAGGGAGTGAGGGAGGAAGGGAGGGAGGGAGAGAGGGACAGAGGGAGAGAGGAGAGAGGGAAGGAGACAGAAAAAACGACAAAAGAAAGACAGACGGACAGACAGACAGAAAGAGATGGATGGATGACAAAAACAGAGGGAGGGAGCGAGGGAGGAAGGGAGGGAGAGAGGGAGAGAGGGAGAGAGGAGAGAGGGAAGCAGACAGAAAAAATGAGAAAAAGACAGACAGACAGACAGACAGAGACACATACAGACAGACAGAAAGAGATGGATGACAAAAACAGAGTGGGAGACAGGGAAGGAGACAGATGGAAGAATAAATAGAGCGAGAGAGGAAAATGGATAGATGGAAAAGAAAGTGGAGGGAGGGGGGGTGGTGGTGGAGAGAAATGGAGAAGAAAGGAAAGAGACAGAGACAGAGACAGAGAGAGAGAGAGAAAAAGAAGTTTAAATTTCAACACTGCACATGTGATGTGGCATCGTTTTCTTTTTCTTTTTTTTGTCTCTACATCCTTGCGTTATTTTTCCCTCGTCTAAAAATACACTCTTGGTTTGTTCGTTGAGCGTGTGATTGAATGGGAGAGGAGGATGAAGAGGACTGCGGAGGAGGAAGATGAGGAAGGAGGAGAAGGAGAAGAAGAGAGAATGACAGGATGAGCAAACGAGTTACATCGTGACTCAGAAGCAAGCAGAACGACAACACAGAGGGGGAGATAAATCAGTGTGTGTGTGTGTGTGTGTGTGTGTAGGTGTGTGTGTGTGTTTGTGTGTGTGTGTGTGTGTGTGTGTGTGCGTGTGTGTGCGTGGGACAGTATTTATATGTGTGTGTGTGTGCGTGAGATAGTGTTTACGTGTGTGTGTGTGTGCATGAGATAGTGTGTGTGTGTGTGTGTGTGTGTATCTGCGTTTGTGTGCGTGTGTTTATATGTGGGACAGTGTTTATGTGTGTGTGTGTGTTTGTGTATGTCTGTGTGTGGGTATGCATGGGACAGTATTTG
>CM059287.1:15714043-15726543 GCA_030347295.1 Setipinna tenuifilis | reverse complement strand
GAACTACGTAACTGAGGGCTGGAGACTGGGAATCACCTGGGAATCACCCGAGTCAGTGAGTGAGTGAGAGAGTGAATGTGTGTGTGAGAGAGAGAAAGAGAGAGAGAGAGTGAGTGAGTGAGAGAGTGACACATGCCTGCGTGCACACACACCTACACACACAGACACACCTGCCTGGACACACACACACACACACACACACACACACACACACACACACACAATCACATTTACTTACACAAACATGCACATGTACACACATATACAGGTAAAAAAAACCACACAAACATGGGTCCCACAATCTCATTTACATATACGTACACATACACATCCTCACACAGATGTGCACCGAAACACAGACAAAAACCTCACACACACACACACACACACACACACACACACATACACACGCACACAGAGAAGTACAGACACGTACAAATACACAGACAAACCCCCACACACGTACTGTACAAGACACCGGATAGGATGAGGCGTCTGAGAGGTTCTTACCAGACATGCTCTTCATCGAACATTGACTATTCTTTCTCTTCCTTTTCGGGCCATCGAGCCACCTGCACAAAGAGACAGACAGACAGAGAGAGAGGGAGAGAGAGAGAGAGAGAGAGAGAGAATGACAGAGAGAAAGAAAGAGAAAGCGAGAGTGAAAAAGACAGAATGACAGCAAGAGATAGAGAAAAGAGAAACAGATAGAGATGGAGAGAAAGAGAGAAAAAACAAAGCAATAGACATAAAGAGAGAAGGAAAGAGAGAAAAGAGAGAAAGAGAGAGGGAGAGTGTTGACATTAGTGTATGGTTCCGAGTGGCCCCTAAGCAGGAGCGTTTGCCGTGTGTGTGTGTGTGTGTGTGTGTATTTCCGTGTGCCGTGTGAGGAGCAGGAGGAGGAGGAGGCCGGGGCTAAGCCGGGTCTGGCCCGGGTCTGGGCCGCCTGCTGTCTCCTGCCTGAGCGCCTGCCTGCCACTGAGGCCCCTCACGGAGGCACGACTGCCTCGCCTCGCTTGCCTCTCCTCTCCTCTCCTTTCCTCGCCTCGTCTCCCGCTGCCTCGCCACTTAGCGAGAGCCCCGCCGACATGACAGCCCTGTCACTACCATTTGCAAAGGCACAGGAAACAAGCAAACAGCAGTCGGAAAGCAAAGGAAAGGAGACACAGAGAGAAAAAAAAACACACAAACGATTGAGAAGGAGAAAAAAGGTGGGGGAAGGGTTGTGTGTGTGTGTGTGTGTGTGTGTGTATGTGTGTGTGAGTGTGTGTGGGAGAGAGGTAGAAAAGAAACAGAGGAATTGGGAGAGGGTGACAGAATAGTGGGAAAGGAAAGAGACAGAAGAAACAGAATGGGAAAGAGATGGACTGAGCTACAAAGGTAAAGACTCAAGACAGTCAAGGATGAGAAAAGGGCAGAGAGGAACACGAAGAAAAAAAGAAAACGAGTAAGTGAAAGATAGAGGAAGACAGAAAGAGAGAGAGAGAGAGAGAGAGAGAGAGAGGGGAGAGAAAGAGGGCGAGAAAGATAGACAGTCCTCTAACTACGCTTGCTGGCTCATTCCCCTTTCTCTTTGCCAGCCTCTGAAAAGGCCTCTTTGCCAGCAGACAGCTCCTCTGGGAAAGCATGGCTTCTTACATAACCCTGCCTGCCCTAATAATGCCTCCTCGCAGGGGCTGCTGCCTCCCTCCACCCCCTCCCCTTTCCCTTCTCCCCCCCACCCCTCTTCCCTCCTCCCTCCTCCCCCCACCCCCCCGCCCTCCTCTCTGCTCCACCGCTAATGCTAGTTCTCCACAGCCTGCTGTTTACCAATCCAAAAAAAGCCTCAAGCTAGCCTACTTCCCTCAGGCGCTAACGCTAGCTGTCCCACAGCCTACTGTTCAGAACCAAAACAGGCTTACATGCTAACGCTATCTCTCTACAGTCTAATGTGCCACCCAAAGAAGGCTCTCGCTACTCTAATCTCCTCAGGCGCTAACACTAGCTGGCCCATAGCCTACTGTTTACCTTCCAAAAAAGTCCTCACATGCTAACGCTACCTTCCCACAAGCTCACGCTAGGCTACTCTCCCCTGAGCCTAGTATTTACCTCCCAGAAGACCTTTTTATTAGGCCCATTTACAAAACAAACAAAAAAATTGAATAAAAATAAAACTAAAAAACCAAAAAAAACGGCAGCCTTCAAAATGGAATGTAGAACTCAAGGGGATGGTCACGTGACAAACAGAAACATGAGTTTACAGGCATTTTACAGTTAACTTTATAGCCTCGCAAATGACAGGAGCCATAAAATTTAAAGACTTTCCCTTGAAAGTGGAGACAGACGGCTCAGAAAAGCTGTGGCCTGAAGTGGGCGCCCTCAGGGGAGAGCGAAGGGGCATCCGTTCCAACCAATCAAACTTCAGGAATCCCTTTGTTTTGTTTTTTTTCGGGCCGCTTCCCAAAAAACCAACCCATCCCATCCCATCCCATCTCATCTCATCTCATCCCCACAGGCGCCCCCGCAACCCCCTAGAGGGGGGCGGACAAATCGAGGCTCAATTGGCCTTATTGAATCACAGTGAGAATTAGTCTTTTTTTTTTTTTACTAAAGGGCTAGCGACAACGTCCCAAATCGGTTTCATGTGATCTGTGCCCAAGGAGAAACGAAGAGGAGGAGGAGGAGGAGAAAAAAAGAACAGGGAGAGAAAAAAAAAAAAACCTCAACCCGAGATTGTACAGGAGGAGGACTACTGAAGGTACTTTTGTTCAGAAAGAGTCGAAGAAGAAGACAGCGGGGTCTTGTGGTGCCAAACCCAGAACAAGAAAGAAACAAAAGAAAGTGTTTTTCGGTCCCGGGGTCTTTATGGCTCGTTCTCTGACTGCAGTCACTGATTACGAACGCTCGTCCTGGTTTTATCAGATGCATGAGGACTGAGGCACAGCTTCGCTTTTTCTTTTTTTTTTTCTTCCTTCGCTTCCCTTGGCTTCCATCGGACGACATCACAGAGAATCTGTGAGTGCTCCCTAAATTAGACTGGGCTGCTGAGACCTTTAGCTGCAGCATAGAGGGCTGAGCCTTCTGCAAAAAAGTACGCCCCCCCCCACCCCCACCCCCCACCTCCATTTGCGTCATCCTCCTTTATCTGACGTTTTGTGTGTGTGCGTTTGTGTGTGTGCATGTGTGCCTGCCTGAGTGTGTGTGTGCGTGTGCATGTGTGCCTGACTAAGTTTGTGCATGTGTGTCTGCCCGAGTGTGTATGTGTGTGTGTGTGTGTGTGTGTGTGTGTGTGTGTGTGTGCGCCTGAGTGTAAGTTTATGTGCTTGTGTCTCTGCCTGAGTGAGTGAGTGTGTGTATGTGTGTGTTTGTCTGTGTGTGTGTGTGTGTGTGTGTGTGTGGGGTCGATCGGCCAGAGAGGTACATGTCACTTTCGTCAGTACGGTCTCCCACCCCGCACCGCTCGAGGCCTGAATGATGAGGCTGCCAATCAGGCTGACAGCCATGGATGTGCCCACGTCACTACCAGCAACCAGGGCACACACCATGAGACAGGCAGATGCTCACGCATGCGCCCGTGCACACACACTCCAACACACACACACACACACACACACACACACACACGCAGGGAGACACACGCACACAGAATGACAGTGCAGATGTCATACAAAAAAAAAAGACACACACACTGAGGCGGACACACCCACATGCGCGCACATACACACACACACACACACACACACACTCAGGCAGACACACGCACACACAAACAAGCACACATACAGAATGACAGTGCAGATGGAGGAGCATGACACACACACACACACACACAGACATGTGCTTAAATTCCAAGCTGCATCATCCCAACACTGTCTCCCAAGGGGCCATGAGCAACTGTCCAAGGGTGAAGTGACTTCCCTACACTACTCTGCCCCTGTCTGATCTCTCTCTCTCTTTCTCTCTCTCTCTCTCTTTCTCTCTCTTTTTCCCTTTCTCTTTCTCTTTCTGTCAGGCAGTGTGGCAGACGGCCGTCGACTTACACACACACACACACACACACACACTTACATCAAGTACTCAACGTCGGAGCCTCCGTCGAACGAAAGTGAAGGTTTGCATCACGACCAAAGCCTGTCAGATTAAGAGATTAGGGGCCGGCTAGCGAAGGCTTCTCTGCCACCCTCTCCTCCTCCTCCTCCTCCTCGTCCTCTCCTCCTCCTCCACCACCAACAATACCACTGCCATTCAGCACCTGGATTAGATGCTGGGGCTAGCCTGCCTGCCTGCCTCAGGGGGTGGACACTACACAGCCATGGACCAGCGCTAAAAAAAAAACATAACCGGCAAACTCCAAGTGGACACCGGCAGGGATAATACGGAAAAAAAAATCCACAAAGTAGAAAAAATTAAAAGTAAATGAAATGAATGAAAAAAAGATTTGAGGCCAGCATTAGCTGTGGCATTTCTTGGAAAAGCATCAATTATTACTGGACCAAATGGACGGACTACATGATTTAGCCATTAGGCAGGGCTAGGGCTGTGGAGGGTGGGGGGGGCTTGCATGGGTGCCAAGCAGCCGGAGTGCCCCCCCGCTACCCCCCTCCTATGTAGTTTAGTTGGAGGGGTCTCGGGCAACTGGTAGCAAGTACCAGTACAGACATTTTGTTTGCAAATATGAAATGATTTAACACTAGACAAAAAAGAAGGGAGGGAGGGTTAGGTTGGGGAGGGTGCGGGGGTGTCCGGTGGTGGTGCGGGCATATAGCCGGATCCATTCTAACGAACAACACACACCAAAAACACACCATCAACAACCAAAAAAACACAGCTTTCCACAACTCCGTACACATGCATAATTGATAGGGTTTTGACACTGACACGATACTATGATCAAAGGCGAGCGATCCAGGCAGGGTGCGCAGCTTTTTCTCTTTTTTCTCCCCCCCACCCCGAAAAATGAAAACGAACAGCTTAACATCAAGGACATCCAACTGACAATCCACCGCTGTTGTTTTTCGGAAGCCTGCGACAAAAATGGCAGCATCTGAGGTTTTTGTATGCCAGCTTTTAAGTCCCCCTTTTTAGCGAGTCAAAGAGGACACGACAGGCACTACGGAGGATGGGGTGTAGGGTGGGTGGGGGGAGTTGGTGGGTAGATTGGTGGGGTGCAGGGGTTGAGGCAAAACCCCCTAAAAAAAAAAGAAAACAAAAACAAAACGAACAGAAGCCTTTTCGATAAGCCTGACGAGCACAGAAGTAAACAAACAAACCCGAGAGGAGGAAACCGAGAGGAAAATGAGAGGAGAAAAAGAAGAGAGAGGCGATTTTTTGGTGCTGACCTGATGATGCATTGGGAGTGGAGGATGTGCATGGTCGAGGGTAGCTGCTCCTCCGAACGCCTGACTCGAGTTCACGTACACTCGCACACACACTCACACACTCAGCCGCTGACTCGCTTGCTCGCTCAGTCAGTCAGTCAGTCAGTCAGGCAGTCACACACTCACACACTCTCCTGCATCTACTGAGGGAGAGCGCAGTAAACACACTAACTGGGTTTAGCACTGCTTGCCCCCTCTTGCATAAGAGCTCTCACTCTCACTGTCTCTCTCTCTGACTCTCTCTCTCTCTCTCGCTCTCTGACTCTCTCTGGCACTCCTCCCCTCTCCTCTTTCTGTCACCCCCCCCCCCCCCACCCCCCTTGTGTCTGTTTCTCTCTCTCTCTCTTTCTCCTGCTCTGTCTCTCTTGTTCCCTCTCTACTTAAATCCCCTTTTGACTGTGCTGTCTTTCTTGCGGGTAGAGTTTTTTTTTAAGAATCCCTGAGCTGTCTGTCTCTTTCTCTTGCTCTCTTTTTCTATCTCTCTCTCTCTCTTTCCACCATTCTGTCTCTTCTCTACACTCATCGTGCTGGCTTTCTTAATCCCTACCTCTCCTCTTTGATTGGTTGGCCAGCAGAGCTCTGTCCATTTGTGTGTGTGTGTACGTGTGTGTGTGTGTGTGTGTGTGTGTGTGTGTGCACATCGTGAGTTTCTGTGTCTGTGAGGATGAGAATGAATGTGTGCGTGAGTCTGCGTTTGTGCCTCTGTATTTAGGCCTTGTGTGTGTGTGTGTATGTGTGTGTGCACGTGCGAACACGTGGGACTCTATGTATTATTTTCTAAGCTAGTGGCAAAGAAACATGACTAGAGTCTGCAGTGTCCACACACCCACACACATACACACAGACACAGACACAGACACAGACACAGACACACACACACACACACACACACACACACACACACACACACACACACACAGAAAAACACAAACACAAGCAGCCGCACAGCTGGATATTTTTAACCCGACACGGCCCACAATACACCTCAGACTACAAGCTTAGCACTTTCACAGAGGCAGTGTGGGGTAATTAAAGCACTAGGGTAAAATAGGGTAGGGTAGGGTAGGGTAGGGTAGGATCCTCTACACCAGAGTGGCCACAGCACACACAGTCCCACTGTTACTTCACAGATTTATTTTAATACATCGTCTCCACTTTTAATTATGTCTTTTTTATTTTCCATAACAACATGGGTACTATCCATGTACTATTTTCCATAACAACATGGGTACTATTCATGTATCCATGTACTGTGTGCCCTTGCAGTTAATATTCCTCCTGAATGAGTGGCTTCTGCTAATGGACATCACAGGCAGGCTCATAGGCAGCCTTATTCAAATGAGAGGCCCCTGCAATGAGGACACCTGCTGCGTCTCTGTGATCTTAGCTGTGTGACTCTTTTACATGAGTGAGCTGAGTGGAGAGGAGCACCGATGCCATCCATCGAGACACGTGATCGGCAGAAATGCTGTGTTTGTGTGTCTGATGGGCTTTCTACGTGGGTGTAGGCACAGCGCACACACACAGATACAGACACAGACACAGATACAGACACACACACACACACACACAATACAAAGTAGAGGCTTTAACAATACAATATGTATCGCTACTACTTTTTTTCATCTCGTTTTCATTATTAAATAACATTGTCACTTCGTAACAAATAAAGAGTTGTTACTGATCATGAATTTCAAGTGAATATGAATGTTGCTACAAAGTACAATTTGGTTTCAAAAGTCCTAACCCTCCACAGTGGAACAGGCTTCCCTCAGGCATCCTTCTCTACCTTCAAAGAACCACCCTGAAGACCATTTTTTCCATTACCAATCCTAACAACACTAACCTCCATTTACCAGCACCGTCCTGGACTTTATAACTTTGTTACACTCTTGCTTACTCTGTTGTTCTCCATGTAGCTTGATTTGTATCTACTATTGTAAGTGGGTTTAGGATAAAACTGTCTGCTAAGTGTAATGTAATGTCATTTAATGTAAGAGAGTGGTGAAAATATATGCAAATGGTTTCTGTAGGTGTGTAGGCTAGAAGCCCTGGGGCATGCTATGCTATGCTGTGCCAGTGCTGTTTTTAATTGGCCTAGAAGGACTTTGACTGTGTTAAACCAACTATCATAACATCTTAGTGCCGCCCTACTTACACTGACAACCAGAAGCAGTGGAGAGCTGTGAAACTGCGTAACTTTACACCAGAGTAAAACTAACTTCAGTGGTGTCTGTGAAGATTCACATTCATCCTGGTCATGTTAGTCAAATGAACTAAGGTTGTAAGCAACTGGACTTCTTTTAGTAAGCTTAACTTCAGTGGTATTCCACATATTTGTAGACACCATTTTCCGATATATTTTACATGTTATTGAACGTAATATGGATTTTTGTTCCTGGGTCTTTAACATGATAAGTACTACTAGTAAAAGTAGTCATGGTTGTAAGTTGCACTAGTAACATTACAATCATTAGCTGTTGCTGTGATGTTAGAAGAACAGTGGCAGTACTGGTTGCCATGGAAATAGTAAAACTAGAATACAAACAAAATGGCCGTGCCTCTTCAGACACACTTCATCCACCATCAGTCACCAAGGTGCAGAGGTGACAACCAGAGAAATGTCTTCATGTCTGCAGGGTGAACATATCTGGAATCTGTCACTAGTTGTTTGTTTGTTGTTGTTTCTGTTGTTGAGGTCAGTAGCCATAAAATGTTTTTTTTTTATTATAGAACACAATCACTTCTGAACAACTTCAGCAAGTCAACACTGCACTGAGCTTAGTTTATAGCCTTAAAGCATGGAGTGGTTTGGATGAAGAGCTGTCCTGACACGTGAAAAGCAGACAGACAGGTGGGCTGACAGACAAGTGGACAGACAGACAGAGAGACAGACGGATGGACAGACGGTCAGACAGAGATTTTCCCCTGTAAAGGCAGCCATGGGGCAGATTAAGGAAGTTATTATCAAGTGTCCTGCTGGAGGTCATAGATTTCCTTCCGAGTAATCTGTGTGTCCTCCATTCTGTCGGCTGGCCACTCTCTCGCTCCCTCTCTCTCTCTCTCTTTCTCTCTCTCTTTCTCTCTCTCTGTCTCTCACGCTCTCTCTTACTCTCTCTCTCTATCTCTCTCTCTCTTGTGCTCTCTCTCTCTCTCGTGCTCTGTCACTCTCTCTCTCCCTGTGTTTTGATTTGCTCTGACTTCCTGCTTGAGCGCTCTGTGTGTGTGAGTGTGTAGACTTTGTGTGTGTGTGTGTGTGTAGTATGCACGTGTGTGTGTGTGTGTGTGTGTAGTACGCACGTGTGTGTGTGTTTGTGCTTATTTGGGGGCCTTATTATAGCCCTGCTCTAAATCTAAGCTGGCAGAGCCCAGGTGTGACATCAGCCGCTGCATCCTCACGGCAAGGGGTGTGTGTGTGTGTGTGTGTGTGTGTGTGTGTGTGTGTGTTGGGGGGGGGAGGAGGAGGATGGAGAGACAGACAGAAAAAAGAGAGAGAGAGAGAGAGAGGGATACTAAAATACTGTACTGGCGAATGTTGTTTTGCAAATGTATGATATTTTTGTTGTTGTTAATGCTTCGGCAACACTGCATTTCATCGGTCATGCTAATAAAGCAACTTTTAATTGAATTTAAATTTAATTGAACTGAAAGAGAGAAAAGAGAGAGAGAGGGGGGTAGCGAGAGAGGGAATGACAGGCACATATAGAGAGAAAGTGAGATAGAGACAGACAGAAAAAGAGAGAGAAGGTAAGACTGTGAGATAAAGAGAAAGAGAGACACAGGCAGACATATACAGTATACGTATATAGAGAGAAAGTGAGAGAGAAAAAAAAATAGACAGATGGACAAAGAGAGAGTAAGTGAGATTTAAAAAAAAAGGAGCAGAGGGAAAAAGGAAAAAGCAGACAGAGAGGGATAAAAGAGTGGAAGTGTCTAGAGGGAAGAGGAGAGGAGCATACGCATGAGTGCACACTCAGAGGGCAAAACGAGTCTGAGGCATCAATTTGCTGAGTCACATGACTGTACACAAGACCAGGGTTTCGCTTCTCTTTCCCTCTCTCTCTCTCTCCCGCTCTCCTTTCCTGCCCTCCCCTCTCTCTTTCCCTCTCTCTCTCTCTCCCTGCCCTCTTTTCTCTCTCTCTCTTCTCTTTCTGTGCCCCCTTCTCTCTATCTCTCTCTGCTCTTTTCTTTCTCTCTCTCCCCACCCTTGTCTCTTTCTCTCTCCCTGCCCTGTCCGCTCTCTCTCTCTCTCTCTCTCTCTCTCTCTAACTCTCCTTGCCCTCCCTTCTCTGTCTCCCCTTGCCTTCCCTTCTCTCTCTCTCTTTCTCCTTGCCCTCCCTTCTCTCTCTCTCTCTCTCTGTCTCTCTCTCTCCCCTCCCTAGAGTCTCTTTCTCTATCTCTGCCTTCCCCGCTCTCTCTCTCCCACTCTCTCTCTCTCCTTGCCCTCCCTTCTCTCACTCTGTCTCTCACATTGTGCTTCCCCTCTGCCTGTGCCTGTGCCTGCCTGCCTGGCTGCCTGCTCACACACTCACTCACACACTCGCTCACACACACTAATCCACCACAAGAGGCCACCCATCATCGCTCTTCCAGCCTGCCTGCCTGCCCGCCCGCCCTCTCTGCCTCTTGTTCAGCACACCACCGCAGCAACAACAACAATAACAACAACAACAACAAAAATACATGTGCATACACACACTGACACAGACACCTGCTGGGAGGACCCCCCCCCCCAAGAAAGCTAATGGCAAAGAGGGGTACTATGTTTGGTTCCTTTCAATGCAATGATACACACAGACACACACACACACACACACACATAGACAAACAAACACACAAACAAACACACACACACATAGACAAACAAACACACAAACACACACACAAACACACACACACACACATGTCCACTTATCCCTTTCTCCCCTCTCTCTCTTTCTCCCCAGTGATGGCCACTACTTGTCCCAGTGGGGGTGGGGGGGCTCATGACCTGAGATGGGGTGCCATTCTGTAAGCTGTGTGTGCACGGGGCTTTCTATCCCATTAACTGCTGAGGCCCCATACAGCGCAGCAAAGGGGCTGTTGGACAGCTTATGTGTTCTATGTGTGTGTGTGTGTGTGTGTGTGTGTGTGTGAGGACCCCCTGGTGAGCTGCCTGACGCCCCTGACGAGAGCGATACTACGTTTAGTCCTACAACAAACCACCACTCCTCTAACATACACACACACCAAACTGTCAACATGCAACATACTCGCTAACACCCACATATACATACACACTAACACACACACATACACACACACACACACACACATTCATAAACGGAGACCTGTCTGACTCCTAGCACACACACAACACACACACATACAGCATGCATGCATGCACACACATAACCACACACACATGGACACACACACACGTGTGTTCACACACAGAGTTGCACACACACACACACACACACACAGCACCAGCATGATAAAGCTGTCGAGATGAGGAAAGCAGAAGTGGTGACAGTGACTACTGTATGTCTCAGTCCAGTGTTTCAGTCAGTGTGGAATCCAAAACAAACAGTATCAATGCAAAAGGGAGGGTAGAGACCGAACACAGAAGCTAAATGGACTCAGACATCAAGAAAAAACTAAAGGAAACAGATCCTTAGTCCAGGCACTTCAGTGGATTAAAAAATCAAAAACTCACTTTTATTTAATGGGCAAATGCATTAAGAATCACCAACGCGTATCGGCCCCATGGCCTTCATCAGGGTCTCAGACATCTGTATTTGACAGAGATGCCAAAACAACACAGACTATGGAAAAAAAATCAGGAAAACAAAAACGATGATTTTTTTGGCGTCTAGCCTATCATCAGCATTTCCCAGTTTTGCTGTCAAGATAATCGCATGTCGAGAAACTAACATACATGAAAGAACCAAGTTTGTTTGTTGAGGCACATTCCTGGAGTGTGTCGTTGAGTGTGGAGGAGAGAGGAGAGGAGAGGAGAGGAGAGAGAGGAGAGGAGGAGAGAGAGGAGAAGAGAGGAGAGAAGAGGAGAGGAGAGGAGAGAGGAGAGAGGAGAGGAGAGGAGAGGAGAGGAGAGGAGAGAGAGGAGAGGAGAGAGGAGAGAGGAAAGAGGAGAGGAGAGGAGAGGAGAGAGAGGAGAGGAGAGAAGAGGAGAGGAGAGAGGAGAGAGGAGAGGAGAGGAGAGGAGAGGAGAGGAGAGGAGAGGAGGAGAGTAGGAGAGGAGAGGAGAGAGAGGAGAGTAGGAGAGAGGAGAGAGGAGTGAGTGTCCAAAGAGTAAGTGCTGCTCCATGAATGCTTAATTCCTAACAGCTATACATAGTTAATGTGGCGCCCTTAATGAAGACAGGAGCTGGGCCGCTGTGAAATATGCAAGACCCACCCGGCCTGTCAGAAAGCCCCCGCAGACAAGCAGGAATTTCGTCGGCCAGGCAGGAGGAGCACATGTGTGTGTGTGTGTGTGTGTGTGTGTGTGTGTGTGTGTGTGTGTGCATGTGCGTGCATTGTGTGTGTGTGTGTGCACACATGTGTTCGTTTGAGTGAATATGTGTGTGTGTGTATGTGTGTGTGTACGCACATATGTGTTCGTTTGAGTGAATATGTGTGTGTGTCTGAGTTTATGTGTGTTTATTTGTGTGTGTGTGTGTGTGTAGGGGTGTGTTGGAGTCTGCATGTGAGTGTATGTGTGTGTGTGTAGGGGTGTGTCTGAGTGTGCATGTGAGTGTGTGTGTGTGTGTGTGTGTGTGTGTGTGTATGAGGCGGGTGATTTTCCATGTAGGCTATATTTATCAAGTGGTCCGTTCAACATATGCGCGTCTGACTGTGTGCAATGCGCTGAGCAGAGGGAAGGTGGGGGAGGGGCAGGAGGGGAGGGGTGGGGCAGGAGGGGAGGGGTACTTCTGCCTGTGACTCCCAGCCAGACACTAATGTGACCTCTGTGGCGCAAGAGTGGAGAAAAAATACAAAGAAGGAGTGTGGGAGGAGTGGTGTGTTTGTATGTATGTGTGTGTGTGTGTGTGTGTGTGTGTGTGTGTGTGTGTGTGTGTGTGTGTGTGTGTGTGTGTGTGTGTGTTTGCTTTCCTATTTGAAGAGAAAAGCTATGATAACACGGACACACAGACATAC
>CM059287.1:15704043-15709043 GCA_030347295.1 Setipinna tenuifilis | reverse complement strand
AGAGTGGAAGAGAGAGAGGGAGAGAGAGTGGTGGAGAGAGAGAGGGAGGCAGAGAGAGAGAGATGGAGAAGGGTGAAAGAGGGAGGGAGAGAGTGGGAGAGAGGAGAGCTGGCTGACTGTGGCAGTGATGTGGAAGAGCAACAAGAGAACGTCTAAATAAAGGAATGGCCCAAGGACAGTCTATACACACACACACACACACACACACACACACACATATCCACATCCACACAAACATGGATGTACCCATACACGCGCACACACACTCACACAGGGCAGACACACAAACACACACGCACACACACAGGGCATACTCACAAATACACACGCACACACACACAGGGCATACTCACAAATACACACCACCACACACGGACGTCTCTGCATGCATGTGCACCCCCACAAAAACACACACACACACACACACAGGCACGGGCAAAGTGATGCCAGTCTGATTATGACTTTTCCAAACATTAGGGGGCAGACTGGATTACAATTTTTTCCTCTTCTATCTCGGGGTCAGGGATGATTCAGTGCCCTGTTTTTTCCTCCATCCGTGTGAGAGATATTGCACATTTGTTTTGCCTAATCTAGGAATCTACAAAAATGATTTCCCTGCTAACTATTCTAAGCCAAAAACAGCAATTTTAGGCCCCGGTCAGAGGTGAAAAAAACGTTTGTTGTTTTCACCAAACTCATGCGATGTGATCGAATTGACTGTACACATCTCTTCCTTCTGCGCCATTTCTCAGTGATGTGTTTAAAAAGCGCTCCCACGACCACTGTGGGCTGATTCCTCTCTCTCTCTCTCTCTCTCTCTCGTCCTTCGCTAAATATAAAGGCCAGAGGTAAAGATGTTGATGCCAGAGGCCTCAGAAAGATAAAAAATAAAACACATAATAACCGTGCCGCGTGCTGTATTTGATTCGACCATTTTCTGATCCTAATTGGCACACAAAGCAGGCAAATACTCTGCCACACAAAGCCAAAAACTACATATTTTGTCAATATGTGACTAAATATGTTGTCAAAACTGAGTTCAGACTGGTAATTGACTTTTTAACACCTCCTTTGTCTTGTGACTACATTTCCTTCTTCTTCCCATGAAGAAAGTACATAAAAGCATCACCACTATTATGCCTACAATATGTTTGACTGGGCAGTATTACAACTTTGAAGAACATTTTTCTTAAGTTCAATATTCGCGGAGTTACTACATTTTAAAGTTGCCTTTATAGGGAAGTGTGTGTAGTGTAGTGTAGATCAGCTAATTAGCCAAACCACCTGTGTGTCACACACACACACTCAGCAAGAACTCAGTCATGGCTGGGTATGTTTACTTTTTAAAGCCGGGATCTCCACTTCTGTCAAAGACTCGTGCCAATAAAAACATCAGCTGTTTGCCATCGATTCTCAGTTAATCCGGCATGTGTCAACAAAAAGCAAGTTATCAGGAAGTATTTTGCTAATGTACTAAGATGCAAATTGCAGATGATCTAATTTAATATTTGTCTTTGTTTGATTTTGATTGTGCTTGGATTTAAAAAAATGTGTCTTTGATTTCGTTTGTGCTTGGATTTGATTTAAAAAATGAATTCACTTATCGTTATATTACTGTATTAATGTGCTACGGATTAATCTGTTAAATAATTTAAGGACAGACTTAAATTATCAATTTTATTTCCATTCATGTATCATGCCACAGGGCCAAATCAGTGAGGAGTGTGTGTTTTTGCATCCTTGAGAGCTGTTGGGTGCTCCATGTCTCATCTTAAGCCTACACACACACACATGTTGGGCTGTGGCATGTAAAGAGGCGGTGTGTCCCTGGCATTAGTGTGAAGGCTAAACACACAGTGGTTTGGTTATGCAAAGCTGATGAGATACAGGTGCACTGATTCCAGCCATCAATTACATGTTAAACAAGACAGTCAATTTGGGTGTGTATGTGTTGCGTTTTTGCATATATTTGTATATTTGCTTTGAAGTGTGTGTGTGTGTGTGTGTGTGTGAGAGAGAGAGAGAGTGACCCGTGCAAACATGCACAAGTGTGTGTGAATGTATAAATGTGTGTGTGTTTGAGCATGCATGCTGTAGCTGGTGCACATGTGTCTGTGTGTGTGCATGCACACATGTGGGGCTGTGTATGTGGCGCTTCATGTATGAATCATGTTGGCCTGTGTGTGTGTGCAGGTGCAAACTTGTGCATGCAACGCTTCATGTCTAAATCCACATTTACCTGTGTTTGTGTGTGTATGTGTGTGTGTGTGTGTGTGTGTGTGTGTGTGCGTGCAGGTGCAAACTTGTGCATGCAACGCTTCATGTCTAAATCCACATTTACCTGTGTGTGTGTGTGTGCATGCACATGCGGGACTGTGTATGTGGTGCTACATGTACAAATGCATGTTTGTGTGTGTGTGTTTGTGTGTGTAGACCTGTGTATGCGACGCTTCATGAATAAATCCACATTTACCTGTGTGTGTGTGTGTGTGTGTGTGTGTGTGTGTGTGTGTGTGTGTGTGTGCGTGTGTGCGTGCATGCACATGCGGGCCTGTGTATGTGACGCTACATGTACAAATGCATGTTTACGTGTGTGTGTAGACCTGTGCATGCGACGCTTCATGAATAAATCCACATTTACCTGTGTGTGTGTGTGTGTGTGTGTGTGTGTGTGTGTGTGTGAGTGTGTCTCTTGTCAGTGGGGGCCTGGCTCCTGAGTGCTGCTCTTGAGTCCACATATGAGCCATGCAGCAGCAGCAGCAGCACGGTAGAGGCAGAGGGCAGGGACTGACTGCGGCTAACTAGCCATGAATTATGCAGAGCTCCACGCATTCGCCATAAGGGCCCCCCCCTTCTCTCTCTCTGTCTCTCTTTCTGTCTCCCTCTCTCTCTCTATGTCTGTGTCTCTCTTTAACCTCTCTCTCTTGCTCCCCCTCTCCCCCCCTCTCTGCCTCTCTCTCTCTGTCTCCCTCTCTCTCTCTCTCTCTGTCTGTCTCTGTCTCTCTCTGTCTCCTCTCTCTCTTGCTCTCTCTCTCTGTCTCTCCCTCTTTCCCCTCTCTCTCTTTCTCTCTCTTGCTCCCTCTCTCTCTCTCCCGCTTCCAATGCACCAGCACAGGAGAGGAGAGGAGAGGAGAGGAGAGGAGGAGAGGAGAGGAGAGGAGAGGAGGAGAAAGAGGGGGAAACTGAACCTGGGAGTGACTGAGTGAGTGAGTGAGAGAGGAAACAATGGATGAAGAGAGGTCGACAGAGAAAGAGAGAGATGGAGAGCCAGAGAAAGAGAGGAGAAAGAAAGAGACAGAGAGAGAGAGAGAGAGAGAGGAGGGAAATAACTTCAGCGAGAGAAAGAGAATGAAAGAGAAAGTGAGGGAGGGATAGAGAGGGAGAGAGAATGAAAGAGAGAGTGAGGAAGGAATAGAGTGATAGAGGGAGGGAGGGATAGAGGGAGCAGGGGCTAACACAAGGGAACGCCACAGTCCTGTTCTAACAGCAGTCGGCCTGTCCTGAGCGCAGATTCAAAACGACGTGTGGGCTTGAGAGATGTGGTGCGAGACGTAACACACACACACACACACACACACTAGAGCTCTGTGCACCGCCGCTACGGTCCAGCTTGATGCGAGGCGACACGGCTGAACTATGATGTCATTCATCCGCCATGACATCACACCTCTCCGGCGTGTCCCCTCAGGGCCTCTGTACTTAGGAATTAGGGTTTAGGGAGACTTAAAGGAGGGTGACTCCAGCAAAAGAGAAAAAAAGTGATGAAATGAAAACTGTGGTCTGATTCTTCTCTCTCTTAGTCTTTTGCTGAATGCAAAAAGACCCAGAGGTCAAGATCCTGGCTTCAGAAAGTAAAGTAAAAAAAAAACTGCAAGATATTTGATCCAACTATTTTTAAATCCTCATAAGCATAGAAATCTGACAGATTCTCTGCCATACAAAGCCAGACCTACATATTTTGTCAAGGGGGCTGTACTAACTAATTAGGTTTTTGGGAGATTTAAAACAGGGTGACTCAAAAGCAGAAAGCAAAACAGAAAACAGGGATGAAAACTATGAGCTGAAGGAGTGAAGCAGAGTTGGATGTGTGCGACGAGAATGGGGCAGTTGGGTTTGGGGGGAGTTGTGTTATAAGTGTGTGTGTGTGTGTGTGGGGGGCATGACTCACCGTTTCTCTTCTCCTTCCGATTGGTTAGAGTCCTGCTCCTTGGGCATGTGTTCCATTCACCTTAATTCCATCCAGCAGCCAATCATGTGAGACTGAGGCGGGCCCCACCCTCGGACACGCGCTTGTCATTCGCCGAGCCGCCAGTGGGGGAGGAGAGTCACTCAGCCATGGCCGGGGCGGGGCGTCACCAAAGCCGCCCTCCCTGACGATGAGGTCACCTGCAGCCCCTTTGAGTGACGATGATGGTGAGGTAATTTCGGGGTTAAAAGGGCCAAATCTGCAAGGAATCAAGAGAATAACAACGTTCAGTCGTTACGTACAGTCACAAACACACCGACAACACAAACATAACATACGTCAATCGCTGTTGGGGACTCTGTGACTTTGGAGCATTTGATTACAGATAAGCCGATTGCTTTACTGTGCCCAAAACAAATCTCAACCAGGGGATGAGGTGGGGTGGGGTGAGGTGGGGGGGGTTGGTTAGTCATTTCACAAATTGCCCTGATGTTTACACTTTAAGCAGTGACTAGGCAAAACAAAAACAAAACAAGTGGGTGACCGTTCACCTTTCAGCGCTTGTGAAACTACACACACATACACAACTGCACAACATTTTGTTTTTTGGCTGTGTCCGTTTCGCTTGTTGCTGGATTTACACAAATGAGTTGTTACATTGGATCCAGACCCTATAGCATTATATACTTTTTTTTACCATCGCTTTGGCACTGGTCAAATGGGCTGTCTTTTTCCAAACCTCAAGCCACAAAACTTATTACTGATTACCAATTACTGATTAGACATTTTGAAAACTGCTCTCAATTTCTTTTAG
>CM059287.1:15676701-15679201 GCA_030347295.1 Setipinna tenuifilis | reverse complement strand
TTTTAAAGAAAGGAAAATGATATAAAAAATAAAAAGCAAAACATCAGCACAACAAGGAGCATCTCAGCAGGTATGCTGCGAGCACGGGCCCACCAACAGGTGGGTGAGATGAGGTGAGGTGAGGTGAGGTGGGGGGTGGAGATCTCCGACTAAGGAGTGTAGAGGTAAGGCATGTTGGCAACAGGCACCAAAGATGGGTGCCATGCTGTGCCATGCTGTTCACACCCCACACCTCTGACATCAGAGCCATCATGAGTACCGTCAAACCGCACACGACGATGACACGGTGACGGGGAAAGGAAATAGAGTGATCCCCCATGTATGCGAGTTTAAGAGGAGAAAATTTTCACTGCATTATCACTGCATTTTAACTGATATGTATAAGTTATAGTGTGGTTACCATAAATTATAATACTGTTTTGACAACCCTTTTTGTAGCATGCATTGTAACATAGCATGCATATATTAATAAAAAAAAATCTGTGAAGAAGTGGTGAACTGCACTGTAACTGCAAGGGTAGGGTATCACTGCAATGCCGGTGAAGACTGTGGAGAACAAAGCGAGGGAGCGAGTTACTGTGGGTTATTATTTGTGCAGTGAAGGCAAACGCAGAGTTCTGATTGGACGCACTCTGGCCGTGATCTGCCCTTTCGACTGTGACAAATCTGAGTGTGGGGGTGGGTTCGAGGGGGTTGGGGTAGGGGGGGTTTGGCTGTCGCTGACTGCTTTATGACAGAAGGATTACAGTTCTCCCTCCCCTGGAGCTGAAGCGGGGGCGGCTCTTCCGCGCCCAGAGGTTTCTCTGAGGGGGGGTGGGGCAGGGGGGAGGGGGGGGCATGTACAGAGGCACTGCAGGAGGGCTATGGTGGAGTGAAATGGGGGTGGGAGTTTTGGATGGAAGGGGGGCTGCGAGGTGAGGGTGGGGAGGGTAGCAGTGTGGGATGTACAGAGGGGTCGAGAAGGGTTTTGGTAGATTAGGGTACGGGTGGTGGGGGGGGGGGGGGGGTTGGATGGAGAGGGGGTGTAGGAGGTGAGAGGCCAAGTCTGGGGGGAGTTCTTGGGGGGGGGGCTAAGGCCATGAGGAAAGTGATGGTGAAATCATGGGGGGTGGATGTTGGGTGTGTGTGTGTGTGTGTGTGTGGGGGCGGGGGGGGCTGATAAGCGGTAAGAGGCTGTTTGTTTCTTTAGGGGAGGACAGGAGAGAAGAGGAGAGGAGAGGAGAGGAGAGCGTGGAGCAAAGGGAGTAAGGAGCAGACTAGTGGGGTTAGAGGGGGGGGTCAAGAGGTCAGAGGTCAATGCCATGTCAGGGTGCTGAACAGTAGCAGGCGAGGTCACCAGCTGCCCCCGCCTCAACCCTCCTGCCCCCTCCTGCCCCTCCCCCCCTCGTCACCACCACGCCTGGCCGTCCCATGCTACCCCTGACACTAAACGCAGTCAGGCCACTGAGCACACACACACACACCCACATACACACACGCACACACACACAAACACACACACGCTAATCAGAATGCAAACACCCTTAGAGTGAAGGAATGCGAGTTATTCTGAGGTCGGACAGAGAGTTTAAGAGGAGAAAAACATGTGGGAAGGAACAAAACATTTTCCTCTGATAATAGTGTTTGTGTCAGCGCTGGATGTGTGTGTGTGTGTGTGTGTGTGTGTGTGTGTGTGTGTGTGTGTGTGTGTGTGTATGCGCTCTCGTGTGTGTGTATGTGTATGTGTGTGTGTGTGTGTGTGTATGCACTCTTGTGTGTGTGTGTGTGTGTGTGTGTGTGTGTGTGTGTGTGTATGCGCTCTCGTGTGTGTGTGTGAGTGCGTGCCCTCTATACACACACACATGTGCATTCTTATGGTGCGGACACCGATCCCCTTGTTTTGATACTGGATCTCATGAGTGCCAGGGGTGGGGGGTTGGTGAGGGGGGGGTTGGGGGTGGGGGGGGGGGGTTGCCTTGACAATGGCGGTCCAGTTGGCCTCGGTGGTCGGGGTCGCGGAGCGGAGCTGCCGTGTTAAGGTCAGGGGCCCGTACCACACTGGGCATGGCGCCGCCGCTACGGCTGCCAGCGAGGGACAAACATGACCACAGTGTCACGGCCGGGCCATGGACCGGGGCCCTGGTCAAAGGAGTCCATTCAGTGGGCCCTGGTGGGCAGCAACCGGTCATCAAAGCGAGGGAGTGAAAGAGAGAAGAATGAGAGAGAGAGAGAGATAGAAGAGAGGAAAGGAAGGGGGGAGGGAGTGAAAGAGAGAAGAATGAGAGAGATGGAAGAGATGAGGGGGGAAGGGAGAGAAAGAGAGAAGAATGAGAGAGATGGAAGAGATGAAGGGGGGAGAGGATAGAGGGAGGGAGAGAAAGAGAGAAGAATGACAGAGAGATGGAAGAGAGGAGGGAGGGAGGGAGGGAGGGGAGGAAAGGGAGAGAAAGAGAGAAAGAGACAAGAATGAGAGAGATGGAAAAAGGTTGGGAAGGAGTGGGTGGAGGGGAGGGAAAAGGAG
>CM059287.1:15646701-15661701 GCA_030347295.1 Setipinna tenuifilis | reverse complement strand
GAGAAATAGAGAGAAAAATAGAGAGCGAGAGAGAGATGGAGAGACAGAGAGGGAAAGAGACAGACAGACAGAGAGAAAGACAGAGAGAAAGAGAGAGAGAGAGGCAGAAAGAGAGAGAGCAAACCAGAAAGAGGGAGGGAACCAGCGAGAGAGAGACAGAGAGAGAGGAAAAGAGATAGAGAGAGAGGGAACCAGAGAGAAAGAGAGACAGAGAGAGGGAAAGAGACAGAGAGAGAGGGAGAAGTGAGAGAGAGACAGAAAGAGAGAGAAGAAGTGGGGGGCAGAGAGAAGGAGAGAGAGAAACAGAAAGAATGACAAAGAGATAGATAGACAGAAGGAGAGAGAGAGAGAGAGGGAACCCTAGAGAGAGACAGGCAGTAATGGCAACACGTCCCCTTCAGCCAAGCCAGGGCGAGCCAAACCCTCCCCAGCTGATCTTCAGAAGCCTAATGACAGACAGAAGCCAATTTTGCTTCCACTTCTCTCTTCCCTTTTTTTTATCCTCCCTTAGTCCCTCCACTCTCCCTCTCTCTCTCGCATTCTCTCTCTCTTCCTCTCTTTATCTCTCTCTCTCTTTCTCTCTCCCTCTCTCTCCCTTTTTCTTTCTCTCTCCTTCTCCCTCTCTGTCTCCCTCTCTCTCCCTCCCTCTCTCTTTTTCCCTCTCTCTCTCTCTCTCTCTCTCCCTCTGTCTCTCTCCCTCTTCCTCTCTCTCTCTCCCTCTCCTTCCTTCCCCTCCTAATCACCAGATAACCAAAACAACAGTGGAGTAGGCTGGCAGGGGAACAGAGGAGCCGTGCCGACACAGAGAGAGAGCGAGAGCCAGAGAGCCAGAGAGCCAGAGAGCCAGAGCACCACGTCAACGCTTGGCCTGGGCCCCAGGCCTGTCCCCGGCCCGCCATGCCAAAGCCTGTGATTGCGCTTAGGCTGCGCCACACCCCACCACCCCCACCCCCACCCCCTCCCTTAACCACACACCACACCATGCCACGCCCCCTTTCCTCTCCTCTCCTTTCCTCTGCTCTCCTCTCCTCTGCTCTGCTCTTCTCTCCTCGCCAACCAAACCAACACTGGCCATGGAATCCGGAACCAAGGCTGGGAACTCCACCACTCCAGACACAAACACACCAGATTGCCGGAAAAAAAAAATCACACGCGCGCACACACACACACACACACACACACACACAAACATAAACAAATGGGACAGTAGTAGAAGGGAGGGAAAAAAAAAATCCATGAATGAGTGATTTTTGGAGAAGATACAATGGAGGAGCCCTAGCTGTTTTTTTTGCACAATCGATACAGATACAGCACCCAACCACCACCACCCCCCCCCCCCCAACACACACACACACACCACACACACACACACACACAAACCCCTCCCTTACACACACACTGACATAAACACACAGACACAGACATAAACACAGAGAGACACATCCGTCACTGGCCCGACAGTCCCTTCTTCTAGGCCAAACTAAAACTGCTGGTTAGACCTCTCTGCAAAGAGCCCTCGGACATTTCATGTGTGTGTGTGTGTGTGCGAGAGAGAAAGAGAGGGAGAGTGTGTGTGTGTAGGGTGAGAGAGAGAGCGAGAGTGTGTGTGTGCATGAGTAAGTATGTGTGTTTTACGTAATGTGTGTAAACGTGTGTGTGTGTATGTATGTGTGTGTATGTACAGTATGTGTGTGAGAGAGAGAACGGGAGAGAGAGAGTATGTGTGTGTGTGTGTATGAGTAAGTGTGTGTGTGAGAGAGAGGGGAGGGGGGGTGGTGAAGGGTACACTGAACACATGTCTGAGGGAAATCCACCATGACCAGCATGCGTCCTGCTTTTCCCTCCATTTGTGGATGAGGCAGCCCCTCTGGTTGCCATGAGGACGGCCCCAGCAAACACACACAACAACGGCCCTGCTCTTGGCACCCGCGGGAGTAGCGCAGGCAATCTGGTGGGGAGGCCCACTACAGTCACACACACACACACACACACACACATACACACACAGGCGTGCACACACACACACACACACATGTGCACACACACACATGCACACCAAGCACACACACACACAGGCGTGCGTACACATACATGCATGCACACACACAAATAAACACGCACACACACACCCTGCCACACCACACACACATACACACCCTGCCACACCACACACACATACACACACGCACACATACATGTACCCTCCCCACCACACACACCACACACACACACACACACACACACACACACACACACTGTTTTGCCGCCTCTCTCCACAGTCCCATAATGGCTCCTGTGACAGGTGCAGTTCAACACCCGAGTGCTGGCAGCCAGCCAAGAACCACGGACAATAAAACACACCGCCGCCACCACCACTGCCGCCAACGATGTCCCTGCCTGTCACCGCCGACTCCCACTCCCACTCCCACGCCCACCTGTTGCCATGGTTACCCACGCCGATGACCCTGGGCTGAGGGCACGTGGCTGGGTTTGGTTGACCTCCCCGTTTGGCCAACCACGCCTGCTGGTTTAACCTTGGGGCCCGCCTTCCGAGGTCTCCCCCCCTCAAGGCCATGAAACAGCAGCGGGGGGTCAGGGGGAGGGTTGTATGTATGTATGTGTATGTGTGTGTATGTGTGTGTGTGTGTGTGTTTGTGAAGGGGAGGAAGGGGGATGGGCGGACCATGGTCGCGGTCTATGCCAGCATATCCCCAAACGGTAATCCCCCCCCGCGCCAGAAACCCCCGACCCACCCCCCAGGCCGGGAAATTCGTCCATGTTTAGGTTTGGATGCACGTTTGATATCCGATATTGACATTGAGGACCGGCACAAGTGAAGTGAAAACACTCTCGGCTCAGCTGGGGCAGTTCAGCCGTCCAGACAAGTGCCACATCAGAGAGCCAGAGACAGACGCAAACCATTCCACCGCACACACACACAACACACACACACACATCCTCCCCCAACACACACACACACATGCACTCACACACACACTCCAACACACACCTTCCCCCACCACACACACACACACACATGCAGTCACACACAGACTCCAACACACACACACACACACACTCACACACACACACACACACACACACACACACACTCCCCTCTTGCTCGGAGCCTTAGGGGCCTAAGGAGGCGTCTCTTCAATTATTGATGGCTTAAAAACATGGTGGCCGCAAACCCTCTCTGCTGCGACTGATCTGATTACCCTCCTCAACAACAGAGCTGAGCCGGGCCGAGCAGAGCCAGCGCATGGGCCCAGCGCAGCACATTGGGGGGGCGGGGGTGGTGGGTGGGGGGAGGGCAGTGCCGCTTGAAACCCGAGTCCACTGTTTCCTCTCTGCTTTGACAACATGAGAAGGGGGGAAAGAAGAAGACAAAGAAACGAGAAGAAGAGAGGAAAAAAAAAACAACAAAGAAACAAAGCGGGGGGAAAAACTGCAGAAAAAAGTGGGGGGAAAGAGAAAAACGTTTTTTTTTTTTTTTATGCCGTAGACATTACAGTCAGAAATCTGGAGTGGGGCTACAAGGGGCAGTTTTAATGGCTTTGGTCGTCACTAAGTGTGGACACTGAGAGACGCTGGCGGTTAACGAGCGTTGGGGCGGGGGGGGGATGGGGTACGTCCGAGAGGAGCGAATGCAGAAACGCCTTCTGATGGCGTTTGGGCTCCCACACATGAAAGGCCAGCCCCCCACAACCCCACCCTCACGTCCCACACGTGCTCGAGATCGCAGCCTGACGCAACAACGCAACCAAACGATGCAACGATGCAACACGGCTTGCGCCCCTCACTTCCAGGTCAGGTTTGCCTTCTTGATTAGAAAACAAAAGAAATGTGGGGGTGGGGGGCAGAGAGAAAAAGAGAGAGAAAGACAAAGAATGACAGAAAGAGAGAGAGAGGGAGCGCGAAAGAATGACAGAAAGACAGAGAAATACAGAAAAAGAAAGAGAATGACAAAAAGAGAGAGAGAGAGAGAATGACAGAAAGAGAGAAAGAGAGAGACAGAGAGAGAGAAAGAGAGAGGGAGATAGATGGATGTCAGGAAGTTCTAGATCTCATCTACCTTGGGCCCCCTCTGCCATCTCTGCTGTCTTGAGTTTCTTGTTGTTGCCGTGTCAATGTCTATGTCGCATGACAGTTCCAGAGTCTGTGGTGTTCGTGACCACGCGACACACCAATAAAATCTGCCGCTCGCCATGGGGACCGACAGACACGGCAGGTATAAATCAAGCTTTACCCTCTTCCTTATCTGATCTCAGACCAGGCGTGGATGCTTGGCACGCCAAACTGGATGGTGCTACAGACTGACCTAGGGTCAGGGCCAGGCTTGATGTGTTTCGTCTGAGGGCCTGGAGGTGGGGCTTGGGGAGTGACAGTCATTGTGTGTAACTGAGAGAGCAGAAACCGAACTGTTGGTAAACTGAACTGTTCGGAAAGCAAATTAGAGTAATAGTTTCTTTTATGGTTCCTTTGTTATTGTATCTACATGTAACAACATGTACTATTATGTACTTACACTGTATTTACCTAACGCTAACTCTAACCCTAACCCTCACAGTGTAAGTGTAATGTTACATAGTGTCACACACTTTGTTACACTGTACCGAATGGATGTAACAAGGACAGTAAAGTAAAGTGATGGACCCTCTAACACGAGACAGGTGGAATGTTCCAGAATCCAAAATGTTCCAGAATCCAGAATGTTCCAGAATCTAGAATATTCCAGAATATAGAATGTTCCGGAATCCTGGAAAGACCTGTGCGAGGACCGAGGGGGGTGCCGAGCGCTTGTCTTCTTGACTTCCCCTCTTGTCTTCCGCGCTCGAGTTTCCTGTTCGAATTCTGTCACATGTTTCTCAGATTGTGCTCGGTCTAGCCTTTGACTTCAGACATAGTTTTGGTCTTGTAGCACAATGTGCAATAGAGACATGTGACTGATAGGCTTTGACATGTTTAGCCCAGGCGCCTTTGCGCACGAAACTTCACAGTGCCACATTTTTTTGCGAATTTTTCTTGAAGGTGGGAGCCATTTTGGGACTCCTTTTCAAGTTATTAGGAGTGTTTCTGGCTTCGACAATCGTGTTTGACTGATGGGCACGGAGGGAAGAGGACTGAACCGCTTTATACCCTGCTGGAAATAACATGTCGTCAAAGAAAAAGATGATGCTGTTCCCTTTCAAGAGCGCGCGGGAGAGAGAGGGAAGATTTGCGATTTGAGTCTGCCTCTTAAATGTGCACACACTTGCTCTGGCCCTTCTCTTTCCCCTTGCCAGTTGGAGTGCCTGACAGAAGTCTTTTTGATGTGCGCGCGCTGGATTTCAGTCAGGAAAAACTCCCGCCGAACGTTTATGAGCGTAATTTACGCAAATGACACAGTGCGGCTGTTGCTGCCCCGCTATGAGATGGACGGCAAAGCATTCACAGCCCCAGAACAGCATCTGTGGCATCTGTGCCAAGACCTTCAACAAGTCGCGCTTGCGAAGCATAGGCAGCTGATCACAACTGTACTGCCAGAGAAACAAACCAGCAGTGGTACTACTATTCGAGGAAAAAAATAAATAAAAATACCAACACAACAACAGCAGCAGCAGCAGCAGCACGTATGATGTGTCTTATTCCAGAGGGTGCGATGTCTGTTTTTGCTTTTTTTGTTATTTGCTTGTTTGTTTTGCTCGGTTTGCTGCTGTTGAGTGATCCTTGTCACGACGAGCAGCGGGAGCGTGAGGCATGGGGGGGGTGGGGGGTATGCGGGGAGCAGAGACATCAGTAAGCAGCTTGCCCCCCACACACACACACCTCCCCACCCCCTTGATGCTCCGTACTGTACTGTACGAGAGAGCGGAGAAGGAGAAGAAGAAGAAATGCTTCACACAATGGGGAGCTGCACACACACACACACACACACATAAAAAAAAATAATAAAACGTCGGAAGGTGCTGGAGGCTCAAAGAAAGAAGTTCTTGTGTGGCTTTTTGGGGCTGTGCTTATACCACCACCCCCTACCACACACACGCACACACACACACGCACACACACACACACACACACACACACATCCCATTCCCTCGCCTCCCTCAACTCTTAGGAAAAAAATAAGCCCATACACACATAACACAGCCAGTGACATGCTGTGATAAGTATAACCGAGAAACGATTTAGGCTGAGAAATGAGCGCTTATGTGTCCTTTTTTTATCTCCTTCCAAAAAGACGTTTTTTTTTTTTTTTTTGCTACAGCCCTTTTTATATTGAATCTATTCCTTTTCACAGATGTCCCTCCCTTGAAGATTCATCTGCGGATGGAGGGTGGGTGGGTGGGGGGTTGGCCGATGTGGAGGGGGGAGAAAGCTCCGCAAATTCAACCCAGGTCCAAAACAATGGACAAAAGCAGAGGTGTGGACCGAAGTGGTGGTGGAGATGGTGGGTGGTGGTTTTGTGGTGGGGGGGGGGGGCCTGGTTGGGGGTTGTGTGGGGGTGTGTGGGGGGGGGGGGGTTGGAGCAGTGGAGGGGAAAGGGGGAGGGCAGAGGGGAGGATTTTGTGCGACCCCACTCACTAAATCATTACAGTAATGTAGAGCAGACTCCCCATCTGATCCTCACATGCTGCTGGATAGCAGCAACGGCGCGCTACACGCTACGCTAGGCTAGCCTATGCTAAGCTACGCTAACCTAAGCTACGCTTCGACCAGAACGAAGCACAGTAGGGGTGAGGGAGAGGGACTTGAACCACAAAAGACCCCTTTGTAAAAATACACACACACACAGACACACACACACAGACACACACACACACACATGCTAGGATACTAACAGAGCTGATTTCTCTTTATGTGAGACTGGAGTCGTATAGCATACGGCACGGGCGTAGCGCTGACTGGCGAAGGCCACAGGGCGCGCTGGGAGAAAGACAACACTGCTGGGCTCGGCCTCTGGGAGGATGAGGATGAGGGGGGAAGATGGATGAGAAAGCCAGAGAGAAACAGACGGGGAAAGAGATGGAAAGAGAGAGAGAGAAAGAGGAAGAGAGAGCGAATAAAAGCAAAAAAAATGGTTAAGGTGATGATGACAAGTAGCTGGATGGAAGAAGTCATGAAAAAGGGAGGAAGAGAAAGAGACAGAGAGGAAGAGAGAGAGAGAGAGGAAGAGATAGAGAGACATAGTGAGAGAAAGAAAAGAGATTGGGTTGGGCAGGGAAAGGTAGGAGCATGGAAGAAGGCATGAAAAACAGAGAGAGACAGAAAGAGAGCGAGAGGGAGAGAGAGAAAGAGCAAAAAGGGGTTATGGTGATGAGGGAAACGTAGCTGGATAAAAGAAGTCATGAAAAAGGGAGACAGAGAGAGAAGGAGAGACAGACACACAGTGAGAGCAAAAAAGTGGATTGGGTTGTGGAGCTGCATGAAAGAAGTCATGAAAAAGAGAGAGACAGACAGAGATAGAGAGAGAGATAGAGGGAGACAGCAGGAGAGAGGGGGGGGATGGGGTGAGGAGGGAGGAGGGAGAGAAGGAGGGAGGGAGGGAAAGGTAGATGTGTGGAAGAGGTCATGAAGAGGTAGACGGCGAAAAGAGACAAAGACAGGCCACGGGAAACAGAGAGGGGGGAAAAAATGGAGTAGAATTCTCCACTTTGAAAAAAAAAGAAGAAGAAGGCAGACTGTCCTCTCTCCGGAGTACAAATGTATAACATTTTTTTTTCCATGTGGGTTTGTCTACCTCCTTTTTCCCTTTGCCAAAACGCATACAGAGGGGAGAGAGAGAGAAAAAGACAGCATGAGACAGAGAGAGAGAGAGAGGAAGAAAGAGAGAGAGAGAGAGAGACAGACAGAAAAAGAGATTTGCCTGAGGCACGAGAAAAAAAAAGGAGGGAGAGAAAAAGGGAGGAAAGGGAGGAAAGACTGGTTGCAAAGCCACAGTGCAAGAGGTCTCCCCACTCCGAGAGAGTGCCAACCAATGGTCTAGATTTTTGGCAGCAGCCCTTCCAAACCCCTGGCACGATCGTGCACCCCAAGGGAAAGTACGAGTACGAGAGAAAAAGTTTAAAAAAAGAGAGAGAGAGAGATGAAATGAAATGAGAGAGAATGAGAGAGAGAAAGAGAGTAGTAGGGGTGGCAGTGGGGGTGGTGATGGGGTGTGTGTGTGTGTGTGTGTGGTGGGGGGTGTATTCACAGCAATCAGGCAGGTTAAAGGAGTGAGAAAAGGTGGGATGCGTTTAAAAAAGAGGAGACAGAATGTAGGTCTGGGGAGAGGAGATACAGTCGGGGGGGGGAGGGCACATTCAGGAATGGAGGAGTGGGAGACGTGAAAAAGAGAGAGAGAGAGAGAGAAAAAAAAGTCAGTGAAAAAATAGGCTGTCATGGAGAAAGAGAAAGACAGTGGGAGAGAGAGAGAGAAAGATTGTATGTGTATGTGTGTGTGTGTGTGTGTGTGTGTGTGTGTGTGTGTGTGTGTGTGTGTATGTATGTGTGTGTGTGGACACAGAGATAGAGCAAAAGACCCAGAGTGTGTGTGTGTGTATGTGTGTGGGTGTGTGCATGTGTCTGTGCATACAGTATGTCTGTGTGTGCATAGAGGCAGAGCAGGAGAGGCAGAGAGAGAAAGAGAAAAGAGAAAGAAAATGGTGGTAGGGGTAGGGAAAGAGAAGGAGAGAGAAGAGAGAAAGAGAGAGAGAAAGAGAGAGTGAGGGAGGAGTGAAAAACGAGAGCGCTGCTTCTGTAGGGTAGGACGGAGAGAGTGCTGGGAAGGGGGGCATGGCAGTCGGAGTGGAGCTGAGCTGGGGGGGGGGTTCGGAGGGAGGTGGAGTGCGTGTGTGTGGGGGGGTGCGGGTGAGAAGCAGGGGAAAGGTCACGTGCAGTAGAGAGAAGAGCCAGCTCAGGACAGGTTGCCTTGGTCAGATACCACCACACACACAACACACACACACACACACACACACACTGACACACACACACAAAAACACACACACATACACACATACCCTCTTGCACTCTATGCATATCTTCCTCTCTCTCTCTCGTTCTCTCTCTCTCCTTTCTAATGTATCTTTCCTCTCTCTCTTTTTTTCTTTCCTTCTCTCTCTCTTTTCTCTGTCTCTCTCACTCTCTCCTCCGCCCTCTCTATCTCTCTAACTCTCTCTCTCTCCTCTCCTCTCTCTCTCTTTCTTTCTCTCTCCCTCTCTCTCTGCCTCTGTCTTGGAGTGGACATGTGGGGTGGTGACCCAGAGGGGGAGTGGGGCCCTCTCTCTCCTCTCTCCTCTCTCCTCTCTCTCAGCTCCGGGGCTGCGGTTGATTTAGCATTTTTGAACACGGGCCAAGATTCCAGAGGGGAGCGATGGGAGGAGGGAGGAGGGAGGGAGGGGAGGCGCAGGGAGGGAGGGAGGCACGGGGTAAGAAGGGAGGCGCAGGGAGGGAGGGAGGCGCGGTGGCAGGCCAGTGGAGCCTGGTGAGACAAGAGGAGGAGATGGGGGGGAGGGAAAGAGACAAAGCAAGTCGGCAGATACCGAGAGACAGAGAGAGAGTGTGTGTGTGTTGTGTGTGTGTGTTCATATGTGTGCGTGGGTGACTTTGTGTATGTGTGTATGTGTCGTCCGTGTGTGTGTTTTTGTGTGTTATATGTGTGTGTATGTGGTGTCTTCGTGTGTGTGTGTGTGTGTGTGTGTGTGTGTGTGTGTGTGTTTGTGTGTGTGTGTGTGTCCGTGCATGTGTGAGTGTGCACACATGTGTCCATACAGTATGTGTATGTGTGTGTGTGTAAGTGTGTCTTCTCTTGATCTCTGTTTTGCAACATGAGTCTGGGTTTAGCCCAGAGAGAAACTCGCAATGGAAGTCGAAGAAAGCTTCAAGTGTCGCAAAAAAAGCGAACCCAATCTGGGGGTCTCCACTGTGGAACGGTTAGGAGTTCAAACAAAATGGAGTGGGAACCAAAACGAAACACACACACACACGCACACACGCACACACACACACACACACACACACGCAGTATCTCCTGAGCAGAACGCCTGTGAGCGACTGAGTGTGTGAGTGAGTGATTGAGTGACCAAACTGGTGAGTGAGTGAGCGAGAGAGGGAGCGAGTGAATGAAAAAGAGAGAGAAAGAGAAAGAGAGAGAGAGAGAGAGAGATGGTAAGAAGGGAAAGTAGAAGCCAGGGAAGCGGGGCAAAGAGAGAAAAAAAGGGGGAAAAAAAGAGAAGAAGAAAGCAAGATCATAAAATGGGATTAGAAAGCAGTTAAAGGGAGCTGGACGTCAGCCAAGGGTTTTTGCTGCCCCCCCCCCCACCCCTCACCGACCCCCACTGCCCCCCCACTACCACCCCCCCACCTCCACCCCTCCTGTTCTCTGATTTGTCAGCTGTACTTTCACCTCCATAGGGCTTGCTCCTCACATCGATCGCAAACACAACACCCATTATTCGTGGTGGGGGGGTGGGGGGGGGGGGGCAGACAGGTTAAAATTGCTGCTTTTTTACAAGGAAAAAAAAAACATGAGCCTCTAGAAGAAGCACTTCTGTCTCCCATCACCCCCCCCCCACACACCACACACACACACACACTTCACTCTCTCTCTCCTCTCCCTCCCTCTTTTCCCCTCTCTCTTACTGTCTTGCTCTCTCACTCTCTCTTGCTCTCTGTCTCTCTCTCCCTCTCTTCCCCTCTCCATCACAGTGTCTGTCTCTCTCTCTATCTCTCTCTCTCTCACACACACACACACACACACACTCTTCCCCTCGTCTCTCTCTACCTCTCTTCACCTCTCCCTCACTGTCTCTCTCTCTCTCTCTCTCACACGCACTCTTCCCCTCGTCTCTCTCTACCTCTCTTCCCCTCTCCCTCACTGTCTCTTGTCTTTCTCTCTCTCTCTCCCGCTCTCCATCTCTCTCTCTCTCTCTCTCTGTGTCTGTGGGGTTGTCAGTCCTGACAGGGGAGTGTGAGTGCATCACCCAGCCAGTGATCCTGTACCAGGCTCTTACAAGGCGCTCGTAAGAAACTAAATACTTGTGTAGCGGGGGAAGCTAATGGTTCCCAGACAGGGCCTCGCTAGGGCCGGCCGGGCCCCTGACAGCTGATGGTAGCTGAAGGGAGAGAGAGGTTAGGTTAGGGAGGGAGGGATGGAGGGAGGGAAGGGAAGGAGGGAAGGAACCGAGGGGCGGCTGAGAAGAAGAGGAGAGTGGCCCCCGCGTGCTGCATGTTAAATAATACAGCGCAGCGTAGCACCCCACACACACACTCGCAGAGAGAGAGTAAGATGGTGTATAAGTGTGTGTAGGTGTGTGTGTCAGTGTGTTTATGTGTATGTGTGTGTGTATATGTGTGTGGTGTTTGTAAGTGTGTGTGTGTCTTGTGTCTGAGTTTGTGTGTGTGTCTGAGTTTATGTGTATGTGTATGTCAGTGTGTGTGTGTGTGTCTGAGATTATATGTTTGTGTGTCTGAGTTTATGTGTGTGTGTATATGTGTCTGAGTTTATGTGTGTGTCTGAGTTTATGTGTATGTGTGTAAGTGTGTTTGTGAGTGTGTGTGTGTGTCTGAGTTTATGTGTGTGTGTGAAAAAAGAGACAAGCGAAGAGAAAGAGGTGTATGCACATGTGTGTATGTGTGGAGACAAAGCAAGACAGACAGAGAAAGAAAAAAGAGAGAGACAGAAAATGAGTGTGGAAAAGATAGAAAAAGAGAGAGAGAGAGAAGTGAGAGGTGAGAGGCTCTCCCACTTTTATACACGCTCGGTCTACTCAGCACAAACCAAAAGTCTGATTTTAGCCAATTCAGCTTGTTGTTTATTTTTATCCTGTTTTACTGTTCCTGTTTTTTTGTTGGACAATAATTTTGAGGTTAGTGATTTTAATTGGACTAGGCATGTTGTAAACCACATGTAATAAATGTCAATGGGCTGATTTTTTTTTTTAATGTTTAAACCGTGTCCTTCTGGTTATAATGAGCCATGATTACTAGTTACTGTTTACTTCACCAAAGGCAATTAGCAGATTAGAGATCAGTTGAAGAGTAAACGAGCACAATCACAACATCACGTTTTTCAAGTTACTCCCTGCTATCCGGTAGCTGCATTGAAAGTCCAGCTTTTTTCAAGAGTAATCCTGTCAACAAACGAGCATAGTGTCGAACTCGAAGCATTTTAAAGTAGCATTTACTTATAAAATCAAATCAAAAATCAAAGTTATAAATTACATTTTCTCAGTTTTTTTATATTTTGTGACCAGGCCCCCTTTTTCCCATGGACTTGTCATTTATAATCAGGACACTTACAGTAGTGGGGTCCTCCTTAACACATTCATGTTGTGGGACTGAATAAACAGAGTAAAAAAAAAAAAAAAGAAAGAAAAACGAAAGACAAATGTATGTTCGAGGAACACAACAGTGGCGCCCTCGAGGTCAAGCGTCCAGAAGCAGCTGAATAAATACCTCGAATTGCTGTTGTTGTTTTAAATGACCACTTCTTGCTAAACAGCTAGCAATAACTGTGCGTATAAAATGCTGTGTGAGAGTGAATATCATCCTAGTAGAAGAAGAAGTCTCCGAAGTTTTTTTGTCGCTACGCTATCTATCAGCGAGACCGTTCATTCCCCTGGCTCTAAGCCCGTGGCACTGTCACAACAACCGAATCAGAGGCACAGGCACACACACACACACTCACACACACAGACTTACTCACACACACACACACACACACACTCACTCACACACACTTACATGAGCCATGAAGGCAGTCTATCGTTGCATGATAGTGCTTAATTTTTAACCGCGGCAAATTGCATACGTAAGACGAAGCAAAAAAAAAAAAAAGAAAAAAGCCACTAAAAGGGCAGGCGAGGAGGCAGGCAAGCTAAGCTGTGTGATTAAAGAGGTTAAAGGTCGTGTGTTCCCCCCTCCCGTTCGCGATGAAAGCCGGCAGTGAGCCGTCCCAGTGGGCGGCTGATGAGAGCCTGGTGGGAGAGACAGCGGAGGAGGAGGAGGAGGAGGAGAGAGGAGGAAGGAGGAGAAAGGAGGAGGAAGGAGGGAGGAGGAGGAAAGAGGGAGAAGCTGTGAGGAAGAGCCGGCCGCGCTGTGAGGCCTTGGCCCCCCGCACAAGTGAGGGATTCTCACAATCACACAGTTTCACACACACACACACACACACACACACACACATACACACACACACACACACACACACTCTCTCTCTCCCTCTTTCTCTCAGTCTCTCTCTCTCACACACACACACACACACACAGTCTCTCTCTCTCTCCCTCTTTCTCTCAGTCTCTCTCTCTCTCACACACACACACACACACACACCCTTTAGGCCCCACACAAAAAAACACAAACCTGCTGGGCTGGGTGCCGAGTTGAGTTGGGCCACGCCCTTCTCACAACACCCCCACCCTCCTCCCACCAACCCCCCTTCCCCAAACTCACCCCCCCTCCCATTCCCTTGCCTTCCCTTTTGCCTATGCCCCCCCCCTCTCCACCCCTCTCCCCACCCCACCCACTCTCCCCCCGCACTCCTCCCTTCTCTCCCCTTTATCAGCAGGGGCTATTTATAGTGGCGCCGTTGCCGTGGCAGCCTGAGTACAGTATGTTCTTCGCCGCCGAGCCGTGCCGCATGCCTGACCACTCACTTCCCTCGGCAGCCCTGGGACGACCCACCCGCCTGCCCGCCCGCCCGCTACCTCACTCGCTCTCTCGCTCCCTCGCTACCTCACTCGCCCGCCTGCCTGCCCGCCTGCCCCACAGACAGACAACACCACTGCCTGCCTGCCTGCCTGCCTGGCTGGGTGTGGGGCCCCAGCTATCTAGCCCCAGCCCCAGCCCCAGCCCCAGCCCTGCCCTGCCTTACCCTGCCCTGCCTTAGCACTGACGCCCCAGTGCTGAATGTGTCTGCGTGCAGGACAGCAGTGACGTAACACAACAACAATCACAGAACAGCGCAGCAAAAAAACACCAGAACACACACCAACACCAACACCAACACACACACACACAGTTACACATTCTCTTTGTCTCTCTCTCTCTTGCTCTGTCTCCACGTACACACATATGCGTACAGCTCTGTCTCTTGTGCTCTATTTACACAGAACACACACACACATACGCACACACCCACACACCCACACACACACACACACACACACACCCCCACACACACACACACATTCTCTCTGTTAATGTGTACGTGTGCATGTACCTGCTTGTTCTCCTGTCGGTGCTCACAAAAGGCAGCACAGGTTACCCAAAATAGCTGCCCAAAATAGAGTCTGCATACGCATTAGAAAAAAAAAACACAAATCAGAGAGTGTGTCTGAATGAGAGAAAGAAAAAAAGGGATGAAAATAAAGCAAGAGAGGCAGAATGAGAGAGGGAGATAAAGAGAGAGAGAGAGAGAGAGAGAAAGAGGGAGAAAGAGACAGAGAGAGATGGAGAGAGAGAAAGAGAGAGGGAAAAGGAGAAAGACAGACAGAGAGAGAGAGAGAGGGAGAGAGAGAGAGAAAGAAAGGGGAGACAGACAGACAGAGAGAGAGAGAAAGACAGAATGCTTAAATCAGCGAAAATAGAAAACAGACATTAACTGGTGCAGGGCGGCCGTGCCAGGCTTCTAGGCTGCCAAGGAGGGAGGGGGGGTGGAGGGAGGGCGAGTGAGGGGGGTGAGGGAGGGGTGTGGCTTTGTGGTGACACACTTAGCGCCCAGCTAACCTTGGCTTGTCTTGGCAGCCTGTCAATCCTACCGCCTTGCCAAATTTATACGCAAGCACTTTCCCTCTTTTATTTATTTATCTACTTATCTACTTTATTTATTTATTTATTTACTTTTTATCTATCTCTCTATGTATTTATTCGTGTTCAACATCCACTTCCAAGTTATGCAATTATGATAAACAAGTGCTGGCAGGAGAAAAAAAAGAAAGAACGACAGACAGGAAAGGAAAGAGAGAAAGAGAAAGTGAAATGAAAAAAAAAAAACCACCACCAAAACAAAGGCTTGCAAAGTGCAATCATCCGTGCTGG
>CM059287.1:15624201-15639201 GCA_030347295.1 Setipinna tenuifilis | reverse complement strand
GGTGGGTGCCGGCCGGGCCGGCGTTGCTTGCTGGTAGCCGGGGTGGTAAGAGAGAGGAGAGGAGGACCAGAAGGCCATCCAGAGGACACAGGGGGAGCAGCCAGGACAAACAGGGGGCCCAAGAGCGCTGAGTCAACACCATGAAACAGACCACAAAACCGGGGGGTGGGGGGGTTGTTGGGGGGTTTGGGGGGGGGGGGGGGGGGGATGAGGGTATTCGTTCAATGACCTATGCCTGTTGACCACAGACAGAAAGAAAAAGAAAAAAAAATAGGGGAACAGTGAACTTCACAGCGAAGCAAAGCCGAGACAAAAAAATAAATAGGAGGGAAACTGCACAGCTGGGGGTCGTCAACTACCTGGAACTAACTGTGCCACTACTGGATACAAGAAGGCAGGTTGTGTTTGGGGGGAGGCCTCATACACTGTGACCTTTGCTGAACATATGTGTTTGGGGGGGGGGGGGGCACGGCACACTGCACTACACCGCACCACAGTTGCACCCTCCCTCCCTCCCTCTTTCGGCTAGCTGTGAACAACTTCCTCCTACCGTGGAAAACAAACATCCATCCCATCTCTCCCCCCACCCACCCCGATAGGAATGGGAGGCCAGGGTGAGCTCCACAGGGGTCTCTCGCTATGACAACCCCATCCCCACAGCAGCAGCTGTTGTGCAGCACGGGTGGAGAGACAACAGTGACAAAGAAGGATGGCATGGTGGAAGAAAAGGCCAACATGGAGACATGGGAGTGCAAATCTACTGTGTACAGTGATACTAGTAGTAAGAGAGAAGATAGGGATTAAAAAAGGCGGAAATTGACACAGTAATTTAGTCCCAAGCCTATTGTGTACTAAACAAAAAAAACAGGGTGGAGAAAAAAAAAAACATTAAATCTTTGATATACTGCCCACAGAAGAAAGGAATGCAAGATCAACATGACACTGTCGCTCATGTCTTTCATATTCTTCCACTGTTAAAAAGAGCAGATTGAGGTTTTCATGTTTTCAATTCCTTTTCTTTTCTTTCTGAAGAGAGAGAGAGAGAGGTTGGGAAGACTGGTTACAGTTTTCTGCAGAGTTGCCATTGTTTTTCCTTCTCATGTGGTCAGCCATGACAGGATGTCAGAGTGGCTACCCAGAAAAGAGGCACCCAGTCTTTGTTACCACTCGACAGTTCAACGGGTTAGAAGAAAAAGAGCAAAAACAAAAAAAAGCTAAAGTGGCACATGAGAGATCATGAAACGCGCTACTTTAACAGGAACCAGGGGGGGACGACAAGCCACACACAGGAAGTTCTCAGAATCATCCCCGAGTCACACACACAGAAAGCGCCTACTTGAAAGTGCAAAAAATGCAACCACAACAACATAACAGTTGACTGTCTGAGGCTTTGCAAGAGAACGTGTAAAGACAACCCCGACGAGAGAGAGAAAGTTGCCTGTGGGGTAACAGCGGAGCAAAAAACAATCCGTGCTTCCCCTGTTAAAATCTCACACTGGCTGCCTCTTTGCCTCTTGATCATAAACGGAGCAAAAAAGAAAAGCGAGAAATGAACATGGGGGAAAATGAACACAGGGACACATTTTACAACACTGCACTGCATGGCTGCATACCTCAAGGTGTGGCCTTGGCCCGGTGTTCTGCTCTGGTTGAACCAACTTGTACAGATCCCAGTGTTGATGCATCAAACTGCAGAAGAAATAACAAAAAAAACAAAAGAAAGTGACAAATCTGTAAAAGAATGGAGCTTAAAAAATGGTCAAGACAGAAAGAGATAACTGAATGGTAATACAGTAAAAGGGAGATGGTGTTAAGCACGATTTGGCAGCTCAGCAGGGAGTGTTGTTTCTCAGTGTAAATAAATTTGGTTTTAATGACACACATGATATACAAAGACCAAAGGAAAAGCCAATAACCCAAACCCAACCACCACCACCCCCACCCCCCAACCCCCATTCCCTGCATAAAATCAACCTTTTCTCAACCCCCGGCCTCTGACCAAACTCCTGTGGCACATAACTGAGGGCGAGACCACGGTAGTGACACCGCACTCTCGCTCGCCCCCGGTCTGGCAGCCGTCGCGAGCGCCCGAGTACACGAGTGTCACGTTTTCACTCTCACCGCACGAGAGGCCGTCGCTTTCGTTCCATCTGTTACCAAAAGCAGCAGCAAAAAAACGAGTCTCGCACAATATCATGCCTCCGTCACCGCACGTGGGTTGAGGCAGCTCAGCTCTTGTCGCCAAACAAAACTTCTTCACAGGGTGTGGATCACGGGAGGGTGCAGTAATTACTGGGATCAGAATCGGCAACTCCAAAATATACCCCGGAAAGCTTTTTTTTTTACTTACTCCCCTCCTCCGCCTCCGCCTCCTCCCTCCCTCCCTCATTCGCTCCCTCCCTTTAATTAGTCACGTTAATGCATCTTTCCTTTAAGAGATTTCTCTCATCAATCCTTCTTTCCAACGACTTCATGGGAAAAAAAAAAAGCTGTTAATGAGTTGGCAATTCAGGAAATGGATTCCCCCTGAGATGTATCTCATTAAAAGAAAGTCAAAAATGCGAGAAGCAGAGAAAGAGAAAGAGAAAGAGGGGAACACAGGAGATGACAATTTATGCTGAGGGAAAGAGAAAAGCCTGATGTGGTGTTCGTTCGGCTTTCCAGGGTTTTCACAGCGAGAGAGGCACTTTAAATGTCAACCAGCCTTCAAACAGCTCAATACAGGAAACAAATCCCACCCCCCCACCCCTACCTCCGTTTCGCAACGTGGGCTCAAATGCCCAACTGAAAAATTAATCTCACAAATTAGCATCAGGCCTTACTTGGTCTTTAAGCAGGTAATGAAATCAAATGCTAGCAGGTGGTGGTCCACAGACTGCAACGCCCCAGCCAAACAGCGCTGTGGACCCAAGCTTCTACGCCACAAACTTTTGGTGTGCTTAGACCACCCAGACACACAGCATCTCAAGCTCGGGGGCGAGTGTGTCCCTCAACTTGTTCTCAGCTTACTTACGATCACAACACCTGTGAGGGCAAAAATCATGGGCGCCAAGAAAAAAAAAAATCACGAAATGTGTTTTCTTTCGCAGCCCAGTCTGCTCTCAGTTTACTCACAGAGCAACAACATATCATCAGCAGGTTGGAACTGACCTGTCTCACGATGGTCGCTATGAATGCATGCTTGGCCGCCACATAGCCAGCCAGTTATCCCAAGCGGAGGACTCCTCGTAAACAAACCGAGTGACTACTATCTGTTCCAAAAAAATAAAAATAAATCACTGTTGCAAATAACTGTGGGCTGCCCCCGGCGCGATTTTTACAGCGCCAAGCGCTCTCGCTGGGCCATTGACACTCTGTGGGCTTCCAGATCCAAATTGTCCAGCCAAGCCCCCCTGCCAGCTTGGCCCCAGACCGGAGGCATGGGCACTTATTGGGTTACATGGCAGGCCTTGGGGCAGACGACTTTGTGGGGGTGTGTGTGTGTGTGTGTGTGTGTGTGGGGGGGGGGGGGGGGGGGGGGGGGGGGGGGCGACTTCGGCCCTGGACATGGGAGGTCAGCCAGGCTACGAGGCGAGCAGCCCTTTTTCAGCTGTTGCTCTCCTTTTGCACCTTCATTGTATCCATCAACTAGCATGTTGCCCTGCCTGTACTGATTATGGGGCTTCGGCGTTTGAAGAGAGCAGACAAGGTGACCCGTGGCTAAACATAGCCCACGGTATATGGACATCGAAGTGGAACACTAGTCTGCGTTTCCTGCTGCCTGCACACAGGGATGGGGAGTAGGCTGAACCTGACACCGCTGGGCTTTCCACGCTCAGACAGACATGGGAACATATGCAACTTACCAGAGCCCTCCAGCTCAGAGCTCTCGTACTACTCGCTGGACCCCACTGCTAACACTTGGGCCTCATAGCTAGTTTTAGTGTGGGCCAGACCAATAAATGTATCCATTCCCTGCAGTTCTATTTCCTTTTAAAAAAGGAATCGGGTACGTTTTTTTTTTTTATATGAGAGACATTAGCCAGCGAAAAAATATCTTTTGCTATTGTTATCAGCACCACACAGACATAATCAGACACAGATGGAAATAGCTTCTGTAGCTGTTGGTTAATTGACTGTGAGCAAATAATAATCACTGTTGTCAAAAAAAACACGGGTTAATTTCCACTCACTGCCCGCCAAACGCAACTTCCACCCAAACAATGAGCCTGAGACTAATGCTGTGGTTTGCACAGCATTACAACAACAAAGCTTCAGCCTCCAACACAGCTGTCACTGAAGTAAAATATTATCTAAACAGTCCTGAAAGTTAGCATTTATCTTGAATGGCGGAAGCTGAAAAAGACAGAAAATTCTGCCCCTTGCAGACAATACACAGAGCTGGCTTATTTTTTTTACTTACCTTCTCTTCAGCGGCAGTGTCCAGTTTTTTGTGTCTCCAATCGATCAGCCCTCTGTCTCAAACAACTTGCTTTTAATATCACACGGACACTCAACAGAGAACCAACCACGCCATGGGACAATCTGGGGAGTTGACCGCAGAAGTACCCGGAATCTCATTACTGCTGAAATCCATGAAACGAGAGGGGGGACTCGGGAAAGGACTTCTCGTCTTTCCCATGAATCCCAACACCAGACAGACACCCAACAACAGTGTCTTGTCAAGCAGCAGCAATTCCTACAAGGGGCCTTGAAAGTGGCCAAGGCCAAGGAGAAAAGGTTTTCTGAAGTAATTAAGGGAAACTTTGGTTGAGATTGTGGTGGTGAATGAAGATTAAGAGTCTATGCTATGGAGGCTCTGGACCAAAGTCACGCTTTCACAGTATCTCATGTGACTGGCTTACCCTAAAAGGCTTAAGCTTAATCCCACAGCTAACCGATGGTGTCTTGCCCGAGCGACAAGGCTAACCAAACAACTACCTATCAATGTATGCACACAGCAGCTCCAACTGTGTGTGTGTGTGTGTGTGTGTGTGTGTGTGTGTGTGTGTGTGTGTGTGTGTGTGTGTGTGTGTGTGTGTGTAAATTCACGCAAGGAACCTGCCAAACTTGCAAGCAGACAACAGAGCTATCTCATACGTACATGACTCGAACCCTTTACCTAAAATACACTTCACCCGAGAATGACACCTCACCCTCGCGCTTCAACTGATGACTTTCAAAATTCTTTCCTCACTTTTTTTTTTTTGTTCTTGCCAGTCATGATACGCATGACAAAAATAAATCAGCATGGAGGACAGACATCTATATTTACATCCATCTGCAAGCTGTAAAAATAGACATCTGTAGAGTATGTGGGCCGACCACCCCGGTTACAAGCACTTGTTTGGCTTTTGCAGTTTTATTGGCTAGTCGACACCATAGTAAGCATACAATCATACCTTGACCCTGCGCTTGCGGTTACGGTCATATGGCTTATGTGTATGCCTTCGGTCTCGTGAGGCTCTTTACAAGCTTGGTGTAACCGGTGCGGTATAGTGGGTGTTTAGCTTTTTAAGCTATAGGAAGTCTGTGGCGAAATGCAAGCCAGGCACTGCATTCTCCATCTGAGGCTTTGGGTTGAACTGAGAATTTAAATGGCAAGACTTAATCATTTAAACATCTTTTTTATATTATTATTTTAAAGACACTTAGGCGCTAAGCTAAACAAGCTGCTTGTGAACAGAAATCAGGCAGCTACTTGTCCAGTTAGAAATTAATAGCCCATAAAGAGCACTACGCATCATACAACCAAACCCTATGGTGTATAACACACACACACACACACACACACACACACACACACACACACAAACACACATATAGAGGCGCCTCCAAAGTCTGAACCAAGCTTTTTTTCAACCATGGCCCCCCATATCTCACACAAACATCCAATTATTCCCTAGTGCCTCCATGCCATTTAGAACTGTTGCCACTTGTGCTTCCCCTCCTTTCCGTTCCGTATGCCTGAAAAGGTTACGTTTTATGGAGGACAAATCTGGTGACATTCAGAAAGGAGGCCCGATAGGAGCGCAGACTGCAGTTCTATCAGGTTCGTCAGGTGAAACCGGAAAGGGCACCTCTGATAAACATGGGGGCTTGATGACACGATGCTCCCACAAAAGCCCAACGAGACGAGACAGCCAATGAGAAATGGCTCTCGCACCCACCCACCCCCCTGTTGTACCCTCAACGAGGCATCTGTGCTATCTGGTATCGATCATACATACACGGGGCTCACATCTCCCCCAACGATCGCCACAAAAAAAAAAAAAAAAAAAAGCCCCGTGAACTGCAGTGCCCTTCCTTCCTGAACTAGTGCAACTAGTTCATTTGACTTTAAAGGCTGCGCGATCAAGTGACACCGTTAGAGTGAAGGTTTTGCCAACACCATTACAGAGTAACTGTAAGCAAGGCAAGGCAAGGCAAGCAAAGCAAGCAAGCAGAGGACTTGCAGCGTCGGACAGGACAGGAAAACTTGCTTGAGTGAGCTAATGGAAAAAAATGACCAGAAAGGACCCCTGACATCCTGACAGCTCTTATCTGAGTAACATGTCTATGTGTGTAACGTGTGTTGCACGCATGAAGGAGGGTGGTTTAGTGAAACCACGCTTTCAGTTACAGGCAGGAGAGGAGGAGGAGGAGGAGGAGAAGGAGAAGGCGAGGCTACGGATCACATTAAACTATGTAGGTCACCTGAATACATTTGGGTTCTTCCCACATTGACACAAGACACCATTGTTGCAGGGCTATACCTACATTTTTTTTTTTTCTTTTCCTCATTTCCCCCTCCAACCCTTGAGTGCTGCGGCGCTCGCACTGTTTCCTTTAACAAGGGCCTCGGGGTTGCAGGCGTCCATTCCAGTGTTTAGAGAGAGAAGAACGTTCAACTCATCAACTCTTGAACCCCCTTCCTAGGTTTCCTAGGCTTCTACTCCACAGCTTTCTACAGATATATTTCATCCGCTCCCCCTTAACACCTCAGTGAATTACACGCACACACGCACTCGGGCAGATTTAAGATATTTATCGAGAATATATTTTTTAGATGGCGTCAGGTTTCTCCTGAAACTGCGGCACGCGGTGCTCGGCTGTCAGCAACCATTCACACCTATATAACCTACAACGGGCGACAGGGTGAGGTCATGTGCTCTGCGCTAGGAGCTATATGTTTTCCCTGCGACTGTGCAACCGGAGATTGCACACGCCACATCGGACTATATTTTTATTTATTTCCTCGTTTTTTTTTTTTTTTTTTTGGGCGAAAAAAAAGGAAAAGCTCGAGTGACAGTGCATTTTGGCTGCTGTTAGTGCACTGCTGCTAGTGTTCCTGCAACGCTAATTGCGCATGTAGACATATCCTGTGTCTACATACTTTCGTATGCTGTGTCCCCATTAGTGTTTGTGCTAGATGTGGCAAACTAGTGTGACTAGTGACCATACAATCACCCGACTCTCTTTTTCAACTATGGCAATATTAATTCATCTTCACTGATGAGAACTAAATAATGACTAATCTCATGTTCCTGTAATATAAGTGTTTAAACTTTTTCCTGTCGCTTGACCTTCTATTACTTTCACTACTACTTCTTCTACTGCTGAAAAAAAGATGAACACTGAATGAAAACCATCCTAATTTCCCAAGCATTGCTTTTCAAAAGGGATGGGTAATTATAAAGTTGGTTTTCTTCAGTCTGTCTTTTTTCTATTGAATCATTTAGATGTGCATGGGTGCACAAGAAAATTGGATTGACTTGTTAGCCTGAAGTTATCAGATTTCACTGCAGCACCTCGGCACACGTTTGTGGATGACATTGATCGCAACTGAATCTTCTAGCAGTATGGGCCCTTTTACTGTAAAGTGCATTATGCTGACTATGATATGGTGCAAGCATCAAAGTGATCCCGCCATTGCAATTACTGATGACAGTATTTCTGCATGCACAATGGTACTGCTCTGCTTGGGCTGACATCAGGATTTTCTGTTGATGCAGCAATTGATCAAGGTTTTTTCCACCTAGGGGACTATGTCTATGTAATAAAACTCATAAAGTAAAATTAAGCTCCAATAAATCAAGCAAAAGTTGTTTTTTTTAATTAAATAAAAAAAAACATAAACATTTTATCTGGGCACAGTTTCTATTTGTATTCACATAGGATACAGACTAGAAAAAGTACAATAAGTCGAGAAAAGTATGGTAAGTGAATGCGCGTGTATACGTGCATGTGTATGTGTTCCTGCGTGTGTGTGTGTATGTGTGTGTGTGCGTGTGTGTGTGCGTGCATTTGGCAGAGGTAAAAGAACAACCTGTCTCTTGAGTAGAGTCAACAGCATTATCTATGTGGCTTTTGTTTAGTCAGTGAAAGGATCTGAGTGCCCGAGGGCTCGGCATGAGTTTTGGCCTTATCGTGGTCTGCAGTTCAATCGAAAGTCAATCAGAAGCACGGGGCCCTGCTATCTTAGCCATTTCCGTGCCCCCCCACCCCCCCACCCCCCCACCCCTCCACACACACCCCACAGTTTCAGAAGAAAATCAAGAGCCTGAGACTGCCATGTTCTGGGCATCTCTGCGTACGTGGTGCAAGAGAGTCTGAGAGATAGGAGAGACGCTGAGGGAGAGGTAGAGAGAGAGAGAGAGAGAGAGAGAGAGAGAGAGAGAAGGGGAAAGAAGGAGAGAGAGAGAGAGACAGAGGGAGAGGGAGAGACAGAGGGAGAGGGAAAGAGAGAAATAATTGGAAAGAAGGAGAGAGAGAAAGAAAGAGAGGGGAAAAGGGGAAAGAAGGAGAGAGGGAGAGAGGCTGAAGGGAAAAAGGAAAGAGAGAGAGACGGGGAAAAGGACAAAGAAGGAGAGAGAGGAGAGAGAGAGGAGTCTGAATCTGGTCCAGATCATTAAAATGTTTTCGTATTGTATGTACTTGGGTGTGAAAGAGCTGAAAGTCAGCAGCTCTGGACCAAAGAGAGATAAAAGACAGCGTGAGAGGAGAAAAGGGGAGAAAGTGATTTGCGAGCGCCTTTCAGCGCCGAGATTTCATCCCGACTCCCTGTAAGAATCGAGAAACCCGTGCCAATCATTCCACCTAGGGGAACACCCTCGATTCTCCATCACACACTCACACACACACAGTTACACACCATCACCACACACACACACACACAAAATATGTGCACACGTACAGACACACACTACACAAACACACACACATACAGACACACAAACCACATAAACACACACCACAAACACATGGCTTTTGTTTGCTGGTGACTTTTTTTTTTTTAATCCAGAGATGAAGTCAGCGAGTGAACTGATTGCTACTCTCATCTCCAGCAGATTTTTTTTTTAAGAGCTCCTCTAAATTACACTGGACTGTAAGACACCACACTGTCCTCCCAGTAAAAAATAAAGTGCCTCAGCTGTCGGAAAAATTTAAAAAATGAAATGGGAAAAAAATACAAAATAAACAGGGATAGCCCACTTTATCTTAACCTCATGACCCCAAAGGGAGCGTCATTGTTGTTTGTATGTTTATGGCATAAAGAAATTTTAGTTTGTTGCCAAATTTTCTGGCAGGTTACACCATTTTTAACTCAGACTGATGGCGAAGAGCTGTTTACATTTAGGAGTCACCCTATAGCGCGCAGAGACGATTACGACCAAGGACATAGCGTCCTTATGACTTGGCACAACTTACTCTCTCTCTTTTTTTTTGCATATGCGCAAAGGAAAAAAAAAAGAAAAGACGTGTGTGTGTATGTGTATGTGTGTGTGTGTGTGCGTGTGCGTGTGTGTGTACGCGCGCGTGTGTGTGCGTGTGTCTGTATCTGTGTGTGTGTGTGTGTCTGTGTGTGTGTGTGTGACTGTGTGTGTGTGACAAGGCATAGCTTTTTGGATGGAGCAAGTTCACAAAAGCCCGGGCGAATGTGTTGCGCTCAGACCAATCTGGGGCCGCTGGGGCCTGGGCCAAGAAAGGGGCCCATCCTCCATCCTCAGTGCTGGGGTGCCAAGTAAAATAGCTCTCCCACTCTCCGCTCTCCCACTCGGAGCTGGGGGAGAGACACACACTGCTCCGACTGGACGGCCCTGCTCTCAAGTGGGAGGAATGCTGTTCCAGCACATGGACCGTCTTCCCTCTTTTTTTTTACTCTTTCGTTTTTCTCCCTCCCTATGTCTCTATCTCTTAGTGTCTGTTTCTTTCTCTTTCTCTCTCTGTCTCTTTTTCTCTCTCTCTCTGTCTCTCTCTCACTCTGTCTCTCTCTCTCTGTCCCTCTCTTTCTCTCTCTCTCTGTCTCTCTCTTTCTCTGTCTCTCTCTCTTTCTCTCACTCTGTGTGTGTCTCTCTTTCCGTCTCTCTCTTCCTCTCACTCTCTCTTTGTCTCTCTTTCTCTCACTCTCTGTGTGTCTCTCTCTGTCTCTCTCTTTCTCTCACTGTCTGTGTGACTCTCTCTGTCTCTCTCTTTCTCTCTCTCTTTCTGTCTCTCTCTCTCTCTCTCTCTCTCTGTCTCTCCTTTATATTTCACCTATAAAGTTGAGGTTAGAAAAATGGAACAGAAAAATGAAAGAGGTCACTTTCTCCAGTTTTTACCCTTCATCCTTCACTGCACCTCCCTCTCTCTCTCTCTCCCTCTCTCCCTCCCTCCCTGCCTCTCTTCCTCCCTCTTTCTTTTTTCTTTTCCGCACTCCATTATGTGTGCTGGAGTGACTCCTTTTACGGAGCCGCTCCTGATGGAGTGAGGATCGCTGACGTTCTCATCAGTGAATTGATGCGTGCTGTGATCGGAGGTCCTGATCCCGACGTGTGGTGTTATTGTATCCCCCCTTCAACCCCCCCCCCTGTCCCACTCCCCACCCCCCATCCCCCACCATCACACTCACACACACTCACACTCAAGCACACAACCTACACACACTACACACATACATACACACAAACAACACACACACACACACACACACACACACACTAAACTACACACACACACATACCCACTACACACACACACACACACACACACACTACACACACACACACACACACACACACACACACACACACACACACTACACTCATACCCACTCCACAGTCTCGGTGGCAGGTAAATGACAGCTCCATAATGGAGGTGTGCGTACGTGCGGTGACACAGTGCACAGGTGATATGTTTTTGTGGTGAACCGCGAACGCCGCTGGTTTTGTCTGTCCTGTCCTGGGAGGGCCCCCGCCCGCCAACCCCAACCCCCACACCACACAGGCGTCTCTCATGTCGCCTTCATTAAAACTGGTTTACAGTTTAAACTGGGCCAAAGGCCAAACGCTTCTCCCTCCCTGAGATGGCCCTGGAGGGTGTCCAATGCCTGGACCACGGACGAAACAGGGACGGACGGACGGACAGACGGACGGGCTGTGCTTTTGCTGACTCGGAGCCACATCGCAGCCACAGGCACACACATACACACACACACATACACACACACACACATACATATACACACACATACATAATGAATACACACACATGTGCACATACTGTAACATATAGGCTACATATGTGAGAACACCCATACATAACACAACATGCATAGATAGACAAGCATGAGCACACACACGCATGTGCTTTTAGTTCAAAAAGCCATGAAAGAGGGGTGTAGAGAGAGAGAGAGAGAGAGAAAGAGAGAGAAGGGGAGAGACTGAGAGAGAAAAAGAGAGGGAGAGAGAGAAAGACAGGGGGAGAAAGAGAGAAAGCATGAGGGAGAGAGAGAGAAAGAGAGGGGTAGCAAGAGAGAGAGAAAGAAAGGGGGAGAAAAAGAGAGAGAGAGAGAGAGAGGCACCTCCATTACGAGGAAGTTCCCATGACCCGAGCCTTGTGAAGGGGGCTGCAGGCATGCAGTGTGCCCCAGTCATCTGATCCCCGCCAGACACAGAGTCTGTGAACGTGAGGGGGAGCGCCCAGCCCAGCCCGGCCCAGCCCAGCCTAGTGCTCCCTCCGAGGGGGCCAGCCAGCGCTTTCCCCCTCCGTCAGAGACGCCTTCCCCTGGCACACAAAGACATACCACCCCCCCACCACCACCACCCCCGTCTAAGATTTCTGACCGACGGACTTCTATGAAACATATATGAATCGCCACGCTTTGCTCTGGGATCCCCGCCCCTCCCCCCTCCACCGTGTACGTCATTTATACACGACTACTTTGGGGGCGGCGGCCATGACAGTCGCAGTACTGTGAGAGGGAAGGGCGGAGGGTTGTTTGGGGGGGTGTGTGGGTGGGGGTCAAAATCATTACTTCAGCTGTACAAAAGACAGATTTCTCTTCACGCTCTTTGCTTCCAGCCTCGTTTGTCTGTGGCAGAGCAGAGCACTGTGGAAGAAGAAGGGAAGAAGGAGGGAAAAAAAAGAAAAAAGAAGCAAGTGGCTACTTGAAATCTAGCACACCCCTACTCGTGCAGTGCAGCGAGCTTTTAGACAACATCCACAATGTATAGGCAGCAAAGGGCACTGGGTATTAACCGAAAGAGGTCTGTAACGGAGTGGCTTTTACATTTTTCAGCACATGTCCTCCATATTTCACTGGGATAAAATACAGATGCTGGCATCTGCTTCTTGGGAGCAATAAAAAGGCCACAGTGTATGCATATGTGAAAGCCCAGCCGAGGCCCTGCACTCACTTTTCAGGGATTCATGTGAATTCAAAGATTTCCTCAAACTTTTGCAATGGCAGGTTGTAATTTTGCCCGTTTTTATATAGAAGTCATAACATTTCTGTATTTCTGGGTATTAAAAATTGTTGCAACTTTAAGCTGCAGGGTTTTCAGTATTCGTGCAGCAAGTGTAAAAATGCACGTACACACTTGTAGTATGTATGTAGGATGTGTGTGTGTATGCATTTCTTGTTCCAACAAAAATGGGCACAGCCTAAAAAAAAAACTCGAATGCTCCATGTAAGGAACAAATCTCCACCCCTCCTCCGACACGCTTGGCAAAAGACATGTCAGCATTCCACACCAACACCTTCTTTTACCTTCTGCATCGCAATCTACCTCTCCCTCTCTCTCTCTCTCTCTCTCTCTCCCTCTTTCTAGGACATTTCGGTACATTCTGTGCTGCAAGGGCACAGCAGAGAAGCCGAACATTGCCCGTCTACACCTCTTAAAAAACACACACACACGCACACACACACACACAGGTCCCCACCTGCACCTCCCCCTCCACCTGCACCTCTGTCACCACTTCCACCTGTTGCACCGCTTTTCATCTACCCAGTCTGAAAGACCCCCCCCCACACACACACACACACACACACACACACTCGTGATTCATTCCTGGGCCACGCTTGCTGCATTACAGGAATCATGTCGCTCCTGACTCACCCGCTCTGCATGTAAACGTTTCAACCAACACACACATGCGAAGCCCTTCTTTATCTTCTTCTTCTTCTTCTTCTTCTTCTTCTTCTTCTTCTTTGCGTTTAGTTTGGGGAACGCTCCCTTTGAGCTTTTAAGGTGGTTGGGCAAGGGATTTTTTTTTCTGCAAACAGGTTTTGCGGCGTTCTTACAAAAAATGTATTACTATTCACCTCACTTTCCCTACAAGGTAGTAAAGCCTATAGGGCCCTATGAAATCCATTTTATATATTTTTTTTTAATTTCGTTTCATTTTTTTCTTAACTTCTTTTTTTGGTTTTATTTTTAGCTATTTCACATTTCTAACCAATATTTGACTTTTAAAAGTCAAGGCCAGACACTAACTAAACGGAGCCAATGCAAAAATAAAACGGTAGGTAGATAGGTCGATCGATAGATCTCTTTTTTCGTTTTAATGTATAGATTCTATGATTGTATCCGTGTTTTCCGCATCCCGAAAATCATAGGGCCCTATGTATTGAGGGGGGGGCACCAGCGTAGGTGAGCCTGACTGGAGGAACAAGCAGAGAGGGTGGGGGGGGGGGGGGGACAGGGGATATAGGATTGGGTAATTAGGGGCCTGATCACTGTGGGAGAGATGATGTAGGATCTAGCTAAATCACTCTCTGGCAGACACACACACACACACACACCCACACTCACACTCACACACACACACCCACGCTCACACACACATCACACACACACACTGAGGAACCCCTATGGTCCCCTCTGGCAGACACCCACACCCACACCCACGCACACACACACACATCCCCACGCACACACTCACACACACACACACACACACACACACTGAGGTCTCCTCTGCCAATCTTCGTCTTCAGCTGGCGTTAAAATCAATGAGGGCTTGGCGTTCAAAAATAAAAAACCCTCCAATAAAAATGTCCTCAAAACTGCTTTTTTTTCATGTTGCCGTTGTCACCGGGTGGGGGGGGCGGGTGCAGGGGCTCTTCCTGTTTCCTGGCTGAGGGCCCCATCGGAGGCCACCATAGTGAGTGACACCTCTCTCTTTCTCTCTTTCTTTCTCTTTCTCTCTCTCTCTCCGTCACAGTGACAGTGACAAGAAGAGACATCTCATGCATGCAGAGCATGCATCAGGGTTGCAGCAGATGACACGAATGCGAATCGAATGTGAAATATTTTCTTCTGTTCTTGACTCATGGTGTGCAAAACTCGATAAATCACAATTAGTGGCTTTTGAGGTTTTTTTTTGGGGGGGCGGGGGGGTTGCCCCGCCCCGACTCTTAAAGTTGATAGAGTGTCTAAGCGAGCCTAAGTATACAGCGAGTCTTCCACAAAAAGAAACCCCCGTTGCTGCTGCCGCCGCTCCAGGGGGAGTGGGGTGGGGTGACAGCACTGCGCAGGCAAACAGAGACCACATCTGAAAACACCGAAAACACTTAACAGCACAGCACAAGAAACAGCGACAGCACTATCAGAGGAAACAAAAAGTTAAGACACAGGGGAGAAGAAAGAAGCATCTTCCACCATACTGTAGTCCTCTGTTCCATAATTCTGGCAAGAGCCCAGAGTATTTATACACAGAAATATGCGTTGGATGGCAACCGAAACAAAATGGAGTAGTCTCCAGCTGCAATGAGTCACT
>CM059287.1:15599201-15619201 GCA_030347295.1 Setipinna tenuifilis | reverse complement strand
GGAAAAAAAAAACACGAAACACTACTGTATTACAACATGGGATTTCCTGTCCTTTTAAGCAGTGTGTGTGTGTGTGTGTATGTGTGTGTTATGTGTGTGTGTCTGTGTGTGTGTGTGTGTGTGTGTGTGTGTGTGTGTGTGTGTGTGTGTGTGTGTGTGTGTGTTTGTGCGTGTGTATGTACTGAATGTGTTTTAACGGCAGCTTATCTGTGGTAATTATGGTGGCGTTAGCAAAACGAAAACAAGGGGCCCCCATAGGATTTAATGTAAGACTACTGGCACACACGGCCGTGTCGAGAAAAATGCTTAATCAAGACATACATGGTCCTGGGCCGTTTGGTCAGGTGTTTTGAAGTTTGGCCCCTGAAGCTGGTGAAATTATGTGCAACCCTTGTCTAATCACACGGTGTACTATCATCCCTGTACTTGAGAAGGCACCTTTCTGCGCAATAATGAGCCACCACAATTAACCTAACAACACAATCTACTAATTTTTACATCATGCACACAAAAATGACTCATACCACTGACTGTGGTCAAAAAAAAAATAGCAGGTTTCTGGAAAGTTCTTCACCTTTGCACACTTGTGTATTTTCACAGAACTTAACAAACCATGACTGGTGGCTTTATTTAGACTTTCAGAGCCCTTTTTCTCAAGACAGCCCCTCTGCTATAAACATCAAATGCAACGGCGAGGAGCAGGTATGCAGAGAAAAAGAGAGCGATGGCGTACAGGACATCTGCCAAGATCCACGCTGCTGTACCGCACAGTGCTTTACTGCAGAAAGTGACATGTACCTCTCTCTCTCTCTCTCTCTCTCTTTCTCTGGCTTTCTCTTTCTTTCTTTCTCTCAGATGAAAGATGGATTTTTTTTTTCCGCTCAGATGCATGTGTTTGCCGTTGCTGGATGGTAAAGGAGGGGAGGGGAGGGCCAGGAGGGGAGGGGAGGGGAAGGAAAACAACCTGCATTTGCTCGGCATATGGAGAATATAATCTAATTAACATAGCGGCGTGAGCACGAAGAACCCAGCTGAAAGATGTCCCAGAGCATCGAACAAGACAGACAACCAGACCTAAATGCATTTAGCTTCACCTCAATGCACAGCCTCCCCTGACGGGTGAGGGGGGGGTGAGAGAGGGGGGCACACTTTCATTAGCCAGCACTGTGCATAATGTTGACCCGCTCTGAACAATAAAAACCAATGACTTTGTATGATCATTTTAGCATTCCACAGACATTCACCCACCCCACCCCCCCACCCCTCCCAAAAAAAAAAAAACAGGCACAGGGAAATTACCCAGAATGCTTTCCTATGGCTGGAGTGACATCATAATGTGATTAACGTCTCCGAGGGCAACAACAGCGGTGCCATCATACTTACATAAGTGAACTTTCTCACTTGCGTGTCCCGGATGTCTGTACTGCCCCATATAGCGGAGAGTGCACTGCAGGCCAAGGGGCCGCTGGCTGGGGTAAGGTCACCTAACATCTCCCCCAAACACACACGTATAGAGAGCTAGGTCAGATGGGGCTAAACCAGAGCCAATCCTATAGCCTCTGCATAGTCTCATTCCTTACACAAAATTTAGCGAGGTAAAATCTACATGCAGTTCGGATTCTACGCCTTAAGGTAAGGATGTGGTTTACGGCAGATTTTGAAAACGCTACAGATGTTGTGGCAACTGTAACCATCAACGAAAAACTCAACCATGAAGCCGTTACTACTAGGGCTTTTTGGTAAGTCCACGTATAAATTATATGAAACGGTGCAAGTTATAGCGCAAGGAAAAATGTTTATAGTGTCTGAGTAGGCCAAGGGTAAACTGTAGAGCATAAATTTTCAAACATACCCGCTAGTGATTAATGTAGCGTATGGCAGACCTTTTGAGGGAACCGCGTTCATTTCAGGCTTAAAGTGGGTTTTCTAGGACATGTTGATAAGGCGGCTTGTTTAATAGCAATTGAGGTCAGGAGAACACAGTGGCTGCCACAAATACACACACAATGTGTGGTTATTATCATGTTACAAAATTACCAGTTACGTTTATTGCACCGTAAAATGTCAGGCATGTATACTGCTGGCATTGTTGCATTATATAGTTATCGTATATTAGACTGCGTCGGCATACGCTACAAGCCAAATTACAGATAAAAAAGAGCACTCGGAGCGCACACCTCCGCCAAGACCGAAAGCTCTGTCTCGCCATGTTAGCGAGACTACTAAAATAATTCATAGATCCTCCCAGCAATTCGGATACGATACAAATTAAGTATTTTCCCACTTGTCACCATGCAACATCTCTCTATCACATTTAAAGGCAGCAAGGTAGTTTTGCGTAACCCTGCTGACAAGCTGACAGACAGATAAACCAAACCTAAAACCTCCTTGGCGAGGTAATTAACTTTTTCAGTAAATCAATGTGAAGCACTAAGCATGGACTACAGTTCATGAGTGCAGTGGGTGGGTGAGAAAGACTTTTTGGTGGCCCACAGGCAACATTGTTTCAATGTCTCACGGGGTTTCAAAAGATCATCTGTCACTTCTACAACTGATTTGGACCTATGCGTTAACCCGAGTGCGCTACAACCTCGGTGCAAAAACTTTGCAGGTTAAAAACAAACATTTAGCAACGCTTGAAAAACTTACCTGTGTTTGAGCATTTATTACTTTTCATTGCAACTCATATATTATTTACAGTGTGATAAGTACCCACGATATGCACATAAGCTGCTGGCCTTTAATGTATAGCTCATGTGTAGTGATGTATCTTGAATAGACTGCATGCATATGTGTGTGTGTGTGTGTGTGTGTGTGTGTGTGTGTGTGTGTGTGTGTGAGAGAGAGAGAGAGAGAGAGAGAGAGAGAGAGAGAGAGAGAGAGAGAGAGAGAGAGAGAGAGAGAGAGAGAGACTCGTAGGCCTTTCATATATATAGGACTACTTTTAGCCTACTGTAACTTTAGACGTAGCGTTTTCAATGTCAGCTGAATCGGTTGTAATGCTGCGGGTAACGTACACATTGTTAAAGCGAGAACACGGAAGGCGAGGCTGGACTCAAAATAATTCAATAGCCTATATGTAACAAAATGTTATAGCTAGTTGGCTACCAGCGTCGTTGATCTGTCAAACCTGAAGAGCTAGCTTACAGGAGTTGGGTTAGCTTCCCGCGATAAAATAGCACAAATGCTAAATGCATGACCCTTATATAATTGCAGCTTTACTGTTAACGTATGAGCAATGGTAACACTCACCGCCGGTTTCTTCGGTCGCCGAAGACGCGAACTGGAACCTTTCGGGACAGAAAACGGAGCTGGAAATGTCCAGGCTGCCCCTCAGTCCGGTGCAAGTGTAGTAGTAGCCTATACACTGCACAGTTAGGGATATTCGAGCTAATTCCTCCGCAGGGTGCAGCGTGCCGTCAAATTAATGTTTTATGCAGTTCCTGTGTTGCTCTTTAGCGAATTCACTGTGCGCTTGTTATTGTGGATTTTCCTTGGTATGTGCGGAAAAAAGTGCTCCGGTCGTGTTCGTTGGCTGCCACGACAGGGGTAGGAAATCAAGAGAAATACTATTGCTCCTCCCTCCCCTCGCTCTTGTACTGTACAGGGCGCGCACAGCTCGCGGCTCGTATTAAACAATTCAATAAAACCATCTACTGCTCTCTACAGGACTGACATTGTAAAATACTTGTAGAGGAGGCTGTTGGGTTGTAATAGCACCACAAACGCAGGACAAAGTAGCCTATTGCCGGTCTCACGGATAGAAAGAGAGAGAGGGAAGGACGAGTGTCCTGTAAGGGTACGGTAGCAGTGAGGTGTGTCAGCGTAGCGGGCATCTCCTACGAAACAACTGTCATCAAGACATCAGCAGCCTCGTCTCCTGACCGATGCGCCACCTCCCCCTTATCTCTCCGCTGCAGTCTACTTTTCTTTTGCGCTGAATTGCTATAAATTGCATTCTTAGAATGCCTTTAAATATCAACTTTGAAGAAAGAAATTACTGAAATCGACAATTATTTAGATGGAAATTAAACAATTTCCTTGTTCAGGCTATTTCTTGTCCCTTTTCACAGAGCACTCGTCTGTGGTGTCTGTCTAGGCCCAATGCTGTTTGTAAATAATAATTTATTACACTATTGATTAGATGGTTTAGCCAAAAATGCTAAATCATGCAGTAAACTTTTTTTAATGCGATCATAGTTGTGTGTGCTTCATTAATTCCATATGTCTGTCTCTGACTATAGTGTTTCCATCTAGCTTTTTACATTTTTACCACTGGGAGCTGGACCACTGAGTGGGAACGCTTGAAGTTCGCATGAAGTCTTCTTAATAGAAATTATAATGGTTCGTTGAAGTAGTGGATTAATTCCCGGTCCGCATGGACTATGACTAGTTGATGGAAACTGTTTAATTCGCGTACATCTATAAGTGTAAGTGCAAATGAATGCAGCATTACCCAATTAAAATGCGTAATGCATGTATCCCTAAGAGTTATTGAATTAGTTATACCAACCAGTTGATTGTAGCTGTTGCTGAACGTTTGTTCAGTATTGTTTGGTCCTCACTGTAGTTCACAGACATTACCATAATGCTTTTATCCATAGTAACTCTCGTCTTAACGTTTCTAATGTGAGCTGACTTATATATGGTATTCCAGCTCATTTTCTCATCAATATCCTCTTTACAAGTGTGGTCACTCAACTGTTGTGGTTGGCTGCAATCAGGGCTCACTTATATTACCATCCTAAACCACAGTCCACTGTCTACTGTTTATTTATTAGCCTGGTATTCCATGTGATTTCTATTCTGAATAAATGTTCACATCAAAGTCATTTTATTTGAGTTCAAATTTTATATCCCTCTCTTACATAGAGACAAAGTATTCTTCCATCAGAGGAGAGAGAGAGTGTGGAGTATATAAAATCAGTGTCATTCAAAGAGACAAACACAAACAGAGAAGCAAAGGCGCACACAAACATAAACTAATCTCAAAGACAAACACAGAAAAAGAAAAAGGGACTCAAGCCCAGGCAAACACACCATGTGTTTTCAAAGCCTGCACGTTTGGCTTCTGTATCACAAAAGAATTACAAATGAACAGCAACATCAAAACAAATCCAGCCGCCATGCAAATAACACATGCCGGAGAATAGCTGAGGATCTTTTTTTTTTTTGGTCTTTTGTTCACAAGAACTAACACCAGACATGCCTCTCACACCAGCATGAATAATCAACAGATGAAATATGAGGAAGCAAGTTCAGAAAAGTTGCTTCCAGGCAGCGGTTGATTCTGAGGAGGATTAAGCCATCCGTCAGTCAGTCAGCCGGATAAGTGCCAGATCGGGGCCGTGTTCGTCACCAGGGGACCAGCCATCAGGTGTGTGTGTGTGTGTGTGTGTGTGTGTGTGTGTGTGTGTGTGTGTGTGTGTATGTGTGTGTGTGTGAGATTGTCTGGCTCAGAGCCCTTAAGGGAAAAGTATACTTCTGGGAACATTGTCTACAACCGGTCTGCACACAGATCACTCAAATTCTGTCATCTACACACCACACCCACAATGCCATGCGGCACCAAAACTTTGTGTTTTTTGTTTTGTGTGCACTGATGCACAGTCCACAGTAGGAGGCAAAGTATACTTTGGAGACACCCATGTACACATTTGTGTCCTTATCATATGATGCTGTGTCCATAGAGGTGCTTAAAGAATCATCTTATGGTCAGACATGGTCTGCACATAGTGTGGATATCACAAATTTCAGCATGCCCATGCAACCTATCCATGCTGCACCAAGACTTTGTGTCCTGTCCATACACTCCCAAAAAAGAAGGTACAGAATTGTACTTTTAGGGGTACAAAGCTTATCCCACTGGTAGCACCCACAAAGGCAAATAATTGTACCTTTTAACTATTAATTTACAACCAGTTTGTACCTTCTCCAGAGCCGAAGAGGTACACATCAGTACATTGAGGTCCAAATATTGGCCTTGAGGATACTTTAATGTTGATGTAATGTACCTTACGTAATATACAGATTTGTACCCCTACTGTCACATTATTTCTGAGAGTATATGGACTTTCGTACAATGACACTGAGCCAAGTCTGAAACAGCCAAAGACATACTTCACAGACTTCCCATGCGAACATCCTCGCTGTCCACACTGAGCATAGATGCAAGATCGACCTCAGTGAAGTAAAGGGGGACTGCCAATGGAAATTAGACTTTTGGCTATAATTGGGCACATTTACATTTAAGTTTTATAATGTGTATTAATGTACACTGTTCCTTTGTGACAAATAAAGGTAAATAAATAATATATAGCGGTCGGTCCCTAGAGCACTAATGCAAACCTAATGGCTAGTGCATGGATCAAACACACAGCTGCCAGTGTTGTCGATGTTTGAACTCTTGGTGTTTGAAATTCTTGGACAGTCAGTCGCAAAATGCTGATGTGATCCACCTCAGGAATGTTGTGAAGAGCTGGTTCTCAGCACCATCAGAGGCACAGCGTCTGGGGAAGAAGATGAGGGAAACTGGGCTCCGATCATTGTGGATACTCCTGAAATGATGAGCAATTTTCAAGATGTCAGCAGGCAAGAAAGAGCTTGAATCGTCTGTTTCACTCACACACATTTACTCACACACACACACAGAGTCATACACACACACAGTTGGGTCATGGAAGGCTTTTAAAGGGGTCCTTCCATCGTTATTTTTTTCATATTGCTGTGTCGCCACTATGGTTGGATGCATTGTGCGTCATTTCTGTGAAAAATTATGTCCTAGTTCTCTTGCTTGACGCTGTTTTCTGTAAGCTAGAACAGGTCTAGTGGTTGAACGACTGGCTTTTCCGGTGTCCCTCGTGAATATCCATGACGTGTCAATAAGGCACCTCTGATTGGGCAAATTCGCTGTCTTTCGCTCACCTAGCTTCTGTCCACTGTTCTTCCTCTGGGATGTTGGCGTGGCTCTGGGCGGGGCTTACGACCTAGTGACGCAGATAGGTTTAGCATGCTCTGATCCACTCGTTTTGGTTAGCTCGACTCTTCAATGACCAGTAAAACCATGAGGGTCGAATTTCACGTCTTGGAGTGCTGCGTGCATATACTGCTTGTTGTGACCCACCACATTGTAAATAGAGCTACTCAAAGTGGTTTTTAGCGGAAGGACCCCTTTAACATTCACTCAGATCTATTTACATACAAAGAAGGAAGATGTGTGCAGGCATCGCTTTTGAGTGGTGTGCCACTGATTTCGTGAGGTGACAGCAACATGTCCTTGATGATACAAAAGCCACAACCACAATTTCTGTTATAATGAGCGCACTCCAGTACACCACTCCACACACGCATGTCTTATGCCATCTGATCATATGGCGAGGTGTCAAAGACCTTGACTAATGAAAGCTCTTTAGATTTTTACGCTTAAATATTTTCACTAGAAAAGCTAAAAACATAATTATGGTAATAGCTTGTTTTTGCCATTGTGGTTTGATTGCTCTTTTAAAGGCATCTGTTTCAAAAGGAAGTTTTGAACTCCAGTCTGCGAACAGACTGGAGAGCACCCTTGGGCAGACTTCCCTTTGAATATGACGCATAAGGATCTTCTCACTTGCATGTCTGTGATCATGAAGCACTTTCCAACAGAATTAAAAAGGAAAAAAAAATACACTGCCACAATGTCGAAATACCAGAAGTAGCCTGTAGCAAAAAAAAAAAGTGAAACAAAGATCTAACTGTGTTTTTTTTTTTTTTTCAGTTTTCCTCATTTTTTTTCACTTACCATAAAATCATCCTTTTTGTTTCACGAATTGCAATTAGACCAAAAAGGACCTTTTATAAGAACAGAGTGAAGAGGATTGTGAAGTGTGTAGGTTCACAAATACACACATTCACACATACTCACACTAACAGAAAAGGGCATCATTGTGTACTGCAGCTGGTACATTAGTGTAATAATGTCTGAACATGTTCAGGCTCTTTTATAGACACTTAGGCACACACACAAACAGACACCCGTAAACACACGGTCTTATACACATGTACACACACACACACACACACACACACACACACACACACACACACAGACACCCGTACACACACACTCTTATACACATGTACACACACACATCCACATGTACACACACACACTCACACACAAACAACCGCCAATTCTCCTGTGCTCTGAGTGTGTGTGTGTGTGTGTGTGTGTGTGTGTGTGTGTGTGTGTGTGTGTGTGTGTGTGTGTGTGTGTGTGTGTGTGTCTCTGTGTGCTCAGCGGTCAACAACTTATCAGTAACTGAAGTTCAGATGAAGGCACTGAGCTCCATTCAAGTTGCACATCACGCATTAATTTAATCCACCAGACCTCATTAGGCAATGACTCAGTAGTACAGCAACGGCCCAGCAGGGGCCCAATAAGGATGCCTCAAGGGGGCCAAAGATGAATCATGAGATATATATACTCAAAATTCTCCCTAACTGAGCTGCAAGATACACATTTTTTGGAAGGGGAGCTGGATCTGAGTTGTGGTGATGATAATGAGTAGGGTTTTAATAGTTACAAGCCGAACGATGATGTCGCTAAATGTTCATGACTTAAGTGGCATGTAGGCATGGGTGGTTATCATGCCATTCAATTACAATACGTTTAGATTTGTTTATTACTATTATTTTCAAGGCTTCAGGATAACAAATGTGTTAATTAATTTTAAGAGTTAATTTTGATCAATTAGCTGAAGGCAGCTTGAAACGGACTTTTACACATGCACCCAATGTGACTATGTGCTTTTCTGAAAAAAAAAAAAACTTATTTTATCTTTACTTGTTTGAGTGCTAACAGTGCACTGGATTTTTTGAACCAAATCCATAAACCACTTGAGATTGTTACCTTGAGATGTGGAACCAGTTGAATCAGTGTCAAAGTGTGTTGTCGGTACACTTTGTATGAGTGCAGAAAGCTATACTTTACTGTTCTAAATTTATTTAACTGGAACACACATACAGTACAAATACCTTTGCACCTTCAAAAACATTTCTTTGCCATTACATTGAATACGTAGCAGGCCCGGTTGCTTGGGGCATTTAAATACACATGCATGCATAATGCAGACATTTTAAAAGCTTTTCCAAAGAAAGCGCTCAATTCTCTTGGCCACATTTCTGGGACTTTGATGCATTTTCTTTTGCATTTGTTATCATATTGCATTTTAATAAATAGATAACAGGGTTTCAGATTGTTTCTTTATTTATAGTGATAGATTAAATCTAAAATGAATATGCATGTGGATTTGCAGGTAAGATGAAAATACATGATTTACCATTCACTTGGAAAGTCTGATGCTGTGTGTGATTTGTTGTACAATGAAAAAAAAAACAAGATCTTTAATGTAGTCATCATCACATACATATTTCATTGCAGGTCTTAGAACAAAAAAGATTTTAATTTGATACAACAGTTTTGCCCTTTACACATCATCTGTTTACACACAACACATTTTCAAATGTAATTTGCCTACTGTCTGTGTCCACATGTGTCTCATGCACTCTCTTCTTTTTTTCCCCTCTCCTTCTTTTCTCTGCTGTAGACCATCTGAAAGCAACATACAGATGACCATAATGAAGCACCACAACAGACCCTCACAAACAAACAGGAAGTCCCTCCTGCATGGCCTTTACAACATTACCGTCATCATCACCACCCCCACACCCCTTCTTGTCACACATTTCAGCCTAATCCCTGACCCCCCTGTCATTTACTGGACACCACACAAAAAGCCATGAAGTAGGACCAGCACAACATAAACAGGGTGGCTTTTATTTTGGCACAATTATATTACAGCATGTCCTGTCTGTAAAATCCCTTCTGCTGTTATAGTTATAGTAGCCATCCTCTGAAGACCGTAAACATGCGTGTGTTTATCCGGTGAGCAGAGGAGCAAAGGGAGAAGCTGGGAGAAGAAGAAGTGAGGAGATTTTTCAGGAACAAATGACAGATAAGAAAGAGAGAAGCTGAGTAATTGTTGAATCTGGCAGCAGCTTTCCCTGCACTCAGTAACCGACGCCAACCGTTAATCTGGGGCGTTCTGAATGCTCTCTCTCTCGGAGTTGTTGAAATAACCCGCTCTTATCAATGACATATGACGCATGAATGCGTACAGCGGTGATGAACGGCGCAGGGTCACTCCAATGCATTAAATCAAGTCATCAGCCCAATTAGCCGTTGCTGCTCTCAAAAAAAACACTGTTGTGACGAGAGTGGCTGAGGGAATGAATTACAGTCTGTGTGTTATTTTGGCTGGCCAACAACATTTTTATGATTCCAGTATTAATGTAGCTGTTAAGTGATTTTCAGTGTTCCGGAACATTCACACTGAGGAGAATGAGTCAGAAAATAATGCGGCCATTGTGTAAATGTTAAAGAATCGTGGTTATTCAGCATCTGAAGCGTTGTGTGTGGTCGGCCATTTTTATTTCTCTAAGCTGTCGACAGGCGGCATTAACATGATGATCTTATTTATGAAAATGCCCCCGACTGAACAGCATTAAATATGAATATATTTAATTAGCAACATTATTTGCACACCATCACTCACTGTATTATCCCCTCTTCTCTACACTCTCTCTCCCTCTCTCTATCCCCCCCCCCCCCCCCCCTCTCTCTCTCTTTCTCATCATTACACATGTTCATACCCGAGGCTCTTACGGTTATGACAAACACCATTAGCGAATTCCACATGATGTACGAGACACATTTCTTAAAATTTATAACAGTCTTTTACGTCTACACGACGTGGGAAGCATATATTGCAGCAGAATCAAGGAAAGAGAGAGAGAGAGAGAGAGAGAGAGAGGGGGGAAAAAAACGAATACCACCATCTAACTCGACGAGTGACAGACACGGCCGTAACACAATGGGCATGCAGATTGGGCCTCTATTATGGCACATAAAGAAGGTTCACTCAGCGCCTATGAGGGCAATTACCCACAAGACCGAATGATGAGGAACCATTTAAGGCTCCTGTCACAATGGCCTGGCCTCTGACACCGTATCCATGACAATTAGCCCCCTTTTTTAGAGAGACACAGTGCGCCGTGCCGCTCAGAAATAGGAAGGTCATGGCAACATCTTCCGAGACCTTCGGGGGGGGGGGGGGGGGGGGGGCTATGTCTGCCTATACCTGCCCACCTGCATGGCTGCATCCTGTGTCCTCACCTGTGGTGGGGTTAACCAACACATGCTCCACAGGCCACCGTTCCCACCCCCACCCCTACACCCCCTCACCGCTGCCACTATACACTATAGGCCTCTTTACATCCTCATTTCCAGCGCCCACTCAGAATGCCATTGTAATATTCTATGTTCTATCACGGAAGACCTGGGGGCAGGAAGGCAGGTCATGCTTTGTGTGTGCAAGGCCTGCGCATTTAAAGGAAAAAAATGTGGTAAGGTCCATGAGGGCTTGTATAAGCATTAACAACAGGACAGGCTTTAGAAAGTAAATGTCCTTGGTTAAACCTGTACACTTTAGACAGGTGATTTTACTAATCCTTTTTTGTTTGTTTGTTTGTTTGTTTCTTGTTTGGGAGTGCACACTACTAAACATGTTCAATTGATGTGCATGTACCAGATGTGGCTATTAGCTTCAATAACTTCAAACATTACAAACATCACATACGCGGGCACCAAAAACATTTAACATTGCTGGAGCATTTAACATTGCTCATCTTCTCTGCCTGGCTGATAAATTGTGCAAATTAGAATTAGAATTAGAATTAGAATTAGAATTAGAAGCTCATTTAAGTAAAAGGCTGCAATACATACATGGTAGGAGTTTTAAATGTGGAAGTCAGTCTCTGCCTGTCAGACAGATGGAGTCCACTAAGGAGGCCTTCTCTGCCACTGTTCCAGATGACAGACACAAAGGGTCAGACACATTCGGTCTCGTGCAGCAGCAGCATGCTTTAATCTGATTGGTGAATCTGAATTTCAGTTGCCTGAAGTGTGAAATGAAAGCCGAATAAAACAGTCTGAAAACACAGGTGTGTATGGTAAATTTCCATAGGTTATATGGGCACTGTCTGGCATGCAATATGTGTGTGTGTTTTTCCTCCAGGTGTTTTTTTTTCCGCCCTGATTTCAGTCCGTGTTGTTGTACTTCGGGAAACAGGTGAGTGTAATTAAAATTATTAGCAGTGGCAGGCCAGCTCAATAATGCTTGGTGGTGGTGGAGGGAGTACACTTTGTTCTTGGGCTATTGAACTGGCCCCAATCAATCCGGCGTAATCAACTGAACTGATCGAACCAGGCGTGTGTTTACTTATTTACTCGTCTATCTACTTATTTGGATTTTTTAGAGGCACGGGGAGACAGGGGGACATGAATGAAATCACACAATGCGCCAAACCTACTGATCAGACCAGGGTCTCAGGCATTGAATCAGGCTCTGTGATGACATACAAAACAGTCACAGCAGTTGCACTTGTGTAACAGTATACTTTTAGAACGTATTATGCACAGCATGAAGCAATTTCACTTGAAGCATACATTTTATAGAGAAACCACTGCTATTCAATGTTTCAATAGGGATGCTTACTCCATAGTAGCTATCAAAAAAGCAATTGGCTCCCGAAAAGACCTATACCTCTTCAGTTCTGTTCATGTGTTTGCACTGCAGTGAAATGGCCTTCATGTAGCATACAAAGCTGATGGAGAGTGAAAAATGTTTTTATTTATTTACTTTCCCTGTGTAGGAACACTACAGAAACCCATTGGATTCAGTATCTTGCGATTCATTTATATTGCTGTTGCTGGCTTTTTTTTAAACACCCACAGCTTCAAAACAGATGCCCTTTCTGAACGAAATGCTTTTCCAAATCATAGCAAGGAATGTACTAAAATATCTAAACATCTACTTATGTCGCTGGTGTGAACACAATTGCTATGATGACCTAAAAGATAGAGTGAGTAAGACTGATGACTCAGAAGGGTGTGACTCTTCGAAAAAGACTTTGGTCAACATAATTATCCACACCACACACAACAATAGTTATTTTATGTGCATCGTGAAAAAAAATTGCAGGTGGATAAAGAGTACTTTAGTACTTATATGTTCACTCTGCAAAAATAGATGAACCATGAAGGTGACATAGAATGGTTGAAAGAGGTTTTGATCCTTGTTCTGTGATGCAACATATACACAAAAAAATGTGGTTGGATCTGTAATGCCTCAGAAGCTTGCTCAAAAAAACTCTGTCAGAGAGCTATGTTAAGGAAGGGGATTTTAAACTCGTGGTTTCGCACCTATTTGGCATCCTTTCGGGCTTAACTGACAGCCTCAACCTTAACGCTGCGAGAAGCCGGCTTGAAATTGTCCCGGGTTTGTAAAACTGTCAGAGCTGAAATGGGCTGAGGAGCAAAGTAACAGTCAGTGGTTACATGTAGTTGGAATCTGATTAAAAATGAACAGCAGACATACTTTTCGTCCATTTCTTTTTGGTGGGGAGGTAATAAAATGTTTACATAGCTTAGCCCTTGCATAGCCTGGAAGAGCACACCTAGGAAGGCGACCTGCCATCTCGCCTTGAACTTTGCGAACGCTGTTGCAAATGACTTGCCGTAACTTGCCAGCTTTGTAGGCCTACAGTGAATCCATCACCACCTTTGCAAAATCGCCAATGTAAACCTATTCAACTCCATTAAATTATATCGGTTTGGGAAAAATGACAGTGGGTTCTCCAAAACAGGCCAGATAAATCAACCCCATTAAATGCAAACCTAAAAACAAACCTAAATGAGACAGTGAGTGAGATGAAGAGATGAGTAAAGTGGAGAAAGAAATAAAGGAAGGAGATATGCAGAAAATGAGCAGGAAAGAGAAACTGTGTGTGTGTGTGAGAGAGACAGAGACAGAGATAGGGAGGGGGAAAGAGAGAGAAGGAGAGAGGGGGGGGGGGGGGGGCAAAGAGAGGGAAAGTCCTTAGTAGAGTTAGTAGTAGAGTTGGCTAAAAGCAGGAATGGGAAGAGAAGAGCTAAGGACAGAAAGGCTAATGGCTAGTTATGCTCCCTGATCTCCATTTCCATACATTTGCACAGAACAAAGCTAGCTGCAATGTCCATTTCCCCTTTTTCCTGTCTTCCCCAGCTAAACCCCCGGATGTGTCACACGCGTGCCAGAGCAGGTGTGACTACAGTCTGATTAGCATGCAGAGAGGAGAGATAGGACAGATGCCAGCCAAACACAGCTGTTGGCAAATGCATCCAACTGCTAGGAACAAGACTGACAATGCCATGATCAGAATATTACCCATATTATAAAGACCTGTTCAAGATTTAAAAAATTAGTAATACATGTTATAAGCATGTAGCATGCATACACATTTTAATGACCCACTTGAAGAAAAACTGTGCTTGGTTTCTTAACATTGTGAGATATATCAGAACACTAGGTCTGAAAAGATGTGGAGAACCCCCTAAAGTTAGTGTGTGTGCTATGTGAAATTACACAGTTTATCAGCGTTCCACCACTTTTGACTGTTGGTCTAAGTATGTAAAACTAAAGCGCAGCCTGCTTACATACAGATGTGTTTAGCATAATATTGCAATGCATGGGGGATGGCCTACTGCTGGAGGCTAGCTCCCCCACAGCATGCAGGCATATATTTACTATGAGGAAGTCAAATGAGCTAAGTAAGTAGTAAGCAACTGGACTGCCTACGATCATGCCAGTACCCCAACAGCATGCAGGCATATTTCACCACTTCAAGACCATAATCGCTTAAAATTGACAGAGTGATTAGTAACAACACTTTATTTATAGCTATTTTATATTAAATAAGTAATATAATTAATAATTAAATTTCATTATAAGGACATCAAATGAGCTAAGTTGTAAGTAACTGGACTTCTTTTTGTAGCTTGAAGGCGTTTCACCTTTCATCCAAAAGGCTTCTTTAGTTCTGGCATGATGGTAGAGATTCAGTTATGGCATGAAGCCTACCATCATGCCAGAAGTAAAGAAGCCTTTTGGATGAAAGGTGAAACGTCTTCAAGCTAGTAAAAGATGTCCAGTTGTTTACAGCTTAGCTCATTTGACTAACATGACCTAGATGAGTGTGAATCTTCACAGACTTATTATGAGGAACATAAACTGTCTGTTTAAATATCCTTACTAGTCTTCTATGTAGTAAGAAAGCGAAGGGAGCCATAATGTAGCACGTCCGAAAATACACCAGTCAGTTTTCAGCTTTTGTACCTTCTAGTGGCTAGCTAAAAGCTACTACTGTAACGGTTGAATGGTAGGCACTGACTAGAAGGCAGCCTCTACTGAGGTTTCAGATGCGGGGATAGACAATATTACTTTGCCTTCTTTTCTTATACTTAATGCTTCTTCTATACATTGAGGAAAATTGGAATGTGTGCAAAGGCCCAGGACTATTCCCATGGATAATGACCAAGGGGGGCAATATTTAGTTCTTCCATATGGCCCTGCTCCTACATAATTTGATGGTCGGTTATCCCACGTGTGTGTGTGTGTGTGTGTGTGTGTGTGTGTGTGTGTGTGTGTGTGTGTGTGTGTGTGTGTGTGTGTGTGTGTGTGTGTGTGTGTGTGTGTGTGAATGTCTCTGTGGGGGTTGCCACATCATTATACAATGCAAGTCTTTTATTGTGAAAACATCAAGAGAGTTCCTCCCACAAGCTGACTTTATGATCTCCTGTCTAAAAAAAAAACCCCAGCAGACATCTATATGGTCATTGTTAAGATTCACAGAGCCTCCTGCTTCAGAAGGGGACATTCGACACACAGCAGTAATAGAGAGCTATGCATCTTGCAATCTTGCAGAGACGCAGACATATCTTCTTCACGTATGTAATGTACTCCCTTTCAGACTCATCTGATGAAATGTGTACATTTGCACTAAGCAGCAATAAGAGTGGTGACTTATGTATATGTATATGTATATGTATATGTATATGTATATGTATATGTATATGTATATGTATGTGTGCATGTGTGTATGTGTGTGCAGGCATGCATGTCTGTGTGTGTGTGTGTGTGTGCACATTTGTGCATGTTAACATCTGTGTGCACGTGTGTGTGTAGGTATGGACTGTATGTGTGCATGTGTGTATGCATACATGTTTATCTGTGTGTTCAGGCATGCATGGTTGTGTGTGTGTGTGTGTTTGTGTGTGTGTGTACACATTTGTGCATACTAACGTCTGTGTGCACGTGAGTGCATGTGTGTATGCATACGTGTTTATATGTGTGTGCAGGCATGCATGGCTATGTGTGTGTGTGTGTGTGTGTGTGTGTGCATACACACATTTGCTGCATGTTAACATCTAAGTGTGAGTGTATGCGTACTGTATGTGCAAAAGAACGAGACCGGCAGAAGCCTTCGGGGACAGCCTGTGAACCCTGACCTCTCACGGTCTCTCTGGCATGGAGGTAAGCCGTTCAGCCCCGCTCCTCCACAAGACATGCCATTCATATGTGAGGCCCTGAACCAAGTCCTGCAGCGAGGCGGACTCAAAGAGCGCAGCCACTGGCACATACCGCTAAATAAACCTCACACTATTTGCATTTCCTCTCGACGGTGCCAGAGAACTTTAATATTTAATATGGTTTTGGCAAGTTGATGGACAGTTTGATGGAGATACCAAACTATTAACTAAGAGCCTGTGCCGTCTGTCAGCAGTAAAAGAAAAAAAAAAAAAAAAAAAGTATGGGTCCGTACGTACGATGGAGCAGATTGAGGCCTATTGTAATGGTATTTTCCATTGTGAAAATGCATAAAATGTCTTGCCGACATATGGCAAAATTGGAGAACGAAAACAGAGGAGATGGAGCTGTCACAAAAATCTGACTGAGGCTCTAACGGCAATTTCTACATAATACTTCTTGCAACTCATTTTCTTTTCATTTTTTTCTTCTTTTCTTTCTTCCTTGCCGTTTCTCTTTCTTCCGTCTCTCTCTCTCTCTCTCTTTCTCTCTTTCTTTCTTTCTTTCCTCCCTCAGTCTCAGCCAAACTCCTTGGGAGTCGTTCCCCTGTCGTAAATTAGCGCGGCGGTGCTGAGATGGCACCTGCGTTTCTCATTCAGTGGCTCTCTCCTCTCTTTCGCTTCCTCATCACTCCTAATGAGTCGGCGGTGGCGTGCCCCAGCCGCGAACTGTCACGTTAATCTTTAACAATGCTAATTTTATGGTGCTCGCAAAAAAAGGGCCAGAAATGAGGCCTCACTTTTTGTAGCCTAACCTCTTTAGCCTGCCACCCTGCCCCACCCCACCCAAGCCCCACTCCACCCAAACCCTCATCCTGTTCTTAAATACTTCAAATATGTGATCTGCTATTATTTTTGGGTTAGGGGTGGGGGTGGGGTGGGGTAGGATGGCAGTGAGGAGACTCTCTCTATGGTATTATATATTTTTCCCCCCACACATCAGCACAGAGACAAGTCTCATCAAGACGCAAGACTGTTCATATTTAATAGCTGGATTACGCTGAATTACCTGCTGCTGCCTCAGGCACTTTCGAGGAGGGAGATATGAATATTGAAAATGTGCAGTCACAAAGCAGCGCAGCGTAATAACCGTTAAATGCCCCCCCACCACCACAACCCACCCCCCATCTGCCACCTCTTTGCATGACACAGAGACACTGAGGCGCGAACTCCTCATGTAAACAATGCAGTGTGGTAAATATGACAATATGACACGCAACCTTTGGCCCTCCTCGTCTGGAATATGCATGAGGATTGGAAGGGGATGCTGGCCAGTGTTTGGCCTCAATTTGTGTGAAGTCTCTGTCGCTTTTCTCTCTTGTCTTTCTCTTCCCCTCCCCCTCCCCCTTTCTCTCTCTCTCTCTCTCTCTCTCTCTCTCTCTCTCTCTCTCTCTCTCTTTCTGTCTCTCATCTGCCTCTATCTCACTGCATTTCACAAGTGACTCTTCCTTCCCTGCCTGAAGAAAATTCTTCACATATGCTCATCTCTCTCTCTTTCTCTCTCTCTCTTTCTTTCTCTCTCGCTATTGCTCTCTCTCTTACTCTCTCTCTCCAAAGACTGCTTTAGGAGAAGATTCTTCATATGCGCTTAAGTGATCATTGGGCATTTTGTAATGTTGCTTTTAAACCAAGCAAATGCACTTCCATTTTATTTTAATGTTTTCTCATTTGAGCGCAAAGACCCATCTGTGACCAGATGAGGAACACTTTGCGAGTTCAGAATGATTCCTCTAAGAAACAAAGTGAATATGAATGAAGAGCTTTTTTACGGCCATAAAAAAAGGGAGAAAAACACTTTAATTTCAATCTTTTCCTGTTGGGAAATATAGCATAACAATAAAAAAAGGGGAGAAACGTGGTTAAGAAGAAGCTATAAAAAAGGCGAATTATTCACTCAGAAACACGGCAAATGTGGCTGCGTACTGCGTACAGCTTTGTGGTTTCTTTTTTTTTTTTCTTTTTTTTCCAAAACTCAGATACGCCCGAAGGTGACAAGCCATTGTCCAGCGCTAGCACCCTCCTTGTCACCAATGTGACAAAAAAGCTGCACACTGTACCAGATTGTAGTGCCATTCCCAGACGAAAAAAAAGAGGGAAGAATAGAGAGGGGGGGGGTGGAGGGAGAAAAAAAAAGCATGCTGGGCCAAATTTGTAGCTGGTCTCAGCATTTCACTTGCGCTGTGCCAATTCTGCCTAACCTAACCTTGCGCAGCTTTGCCAGCTTTTATGGACATTCACACATGTGACTAACCATAGGCCCGTTCGTTTCCAGTAAGGGTGTGGAGACGTTTTTTTCTTTTTTTGTTTTTTTTTTTTTTTAGTGTGAAATTTACTATGTCTGACAAAACATAAAAAAGGGGCTTGAAAACATGTCAGAAATACTATACTTCCCACCAGATGTGATAAATTAGCCAACACTACCCTTAAAAGCATTACATCCATTACGTGTTTTCCTTTTTGAAATTTTTTTATCATGGCAAGGAAGGGGTCGTTGAAGCGCAGATCGAGATACCCCAACCTGAAAAACATAACCACCCTATTGCTGCTGCTGTTGTTGCTTAATCGACTCAAGTGCTTCATGTAAAGACACTGATAAGGTGTCTGCCATCTCTCTCTTGCCCCCCTGTCACCCCCCTCTGCCCTCCTCCCCCCCCCCCCACTCCGTCTCTGTCTCCTGCACTCTCTCCCCTCCTCCCCCATCCCGCCGCCTCTCTCTCTGCCTCATGTTTATGTCGACAGTTACAGTTGGTCGTGTCTGTCGTGCTTGATTATCTTTGCATGTCATCAACATGTACATGTCCGCCCTGGTTATCTCCCCATGCCTGCCTGCCTGCCCCTGCCGGTCTATCTGGCTCTGCATGTTGGCGCATGTGAATGTTGAAGTAGGACATGTGCTGAGATGGCCCGTACAGCCTTTGTAGTCCCCCGCCCCCACCATGCACCACCCCCCCACCCACCACCGCCACCGCCACTTTGTGTGTGAAGTAGACGTTTGTCATGGGTTCCGTGTGCGTCTGTCTGTTGCGGATTCTTCCCGCGCCATGTTGGCAGATTGTCCTTAAAGATTGCAGCCCTGCCAGGGCCACGAAGAACCGGAGTCAGCCGGTGCTCTGAGGTGAACCAGGCTGGGTACGTACGTATGTTGTCGTCCGGGGGGCATAAATTTGGATCTCACCCCCTTTTTCTCGTCTGGGAGCAGGTTTTAGTTGAGGGGGAAAAAAGAGAAGCGGCGTGGCAGCGCTCGTTAAAATGGGTTATTTTCAGCCTCCCTTTCATGGATCACATAAAGCATCTAAACGCCTTTCTCCAGGCAACCTTCCAAAATTCATAAGACTTGGGATTGATTTACATGAATTTATTCAACGGTAATCAATCAATAACAACCCAGAGAATATGAGTAGTCAAGGGGCCTGTGTGTTCCCAGGCTTGTGTGTACGTGTGTGTCTGTGTGCATGTGTGTATGTTCATGGTTGTGTGTGTGTCTGTGTGTGTGTGT
>CM059287.1:15549201-15591701 GCA_030347295.1 Setipinna tenuifilis | reverse complement strand
CACTAACTCACTCACTCACTCACTCACTAACTCACTCACTCACTCGCTCCCTAACTCACTCACTCACTTACTTAGTCACTGACTCACTCACTCCCTCACCCTCCTTGCATACTGACACACTCACATACAGCACATGCTCACTAACTCACTCACTCACTTTGCATACTCATACACACTCACATCCATACATGCTTACTAATTACCTCACTCATTCACTTAGAGAGACACTTTATTTTAATGGTACTTTTTACAGTGTATCTTAATTGTGACAACTTGTAATAACATGTATTTACACTGTACATACCTAACACTAACACTAACCCCAACCCTAGCCCTAACCCTATGGTACAGTGTAAGTACATAATGTTACAGAGTTTGTTACACCGACTTGATGATGTAGACACACATTGTAACAGGGACAGTAAAATAATGGTGTAACCCTAACTTTGAGTACAGAAACAACAACACAGATAATTGAATCCAGATAAGTATGATGTTGTTGCCTTATTTCTGCAAAGCCATGTTTTAGTGTTGTAAAGGCACCGCTGGCTGTGTGGCCAACTGGCTTATTACTGAGTGGATCATACTGGGGGCACAGTGCTGAAATGAAGCACAGCGAAGGGAATGTGGCTGTACTATGCTGCCAAGAAATCATACACAAACACTGTGTTAGGCTGTGTGTGTGTGTGTGTGTGTGTGTGTGTGTGTGTGTGTGTGTGTGTGTGTGTGTGTGCGTGTGTATGCGCAAGACTTAGAAGTCTGGTGGGGGAGCAGTGTGTGCGATGTCTGTGTGTGTGTGTGTGTGTGTGTGTGTGTGTCCGTGTGTCCGTGTGTGTGTGCATTAGTCCTGTACGGTATGGCAAAGTTTGTTTATGCTAAAGTACAGTGTAAAAGCCTCTCTCTCAAAGCCTGTGTTTACATTAGGGACTGTGCAGCGATCCCAGTGCAATGCAAGATTGGAGTAGGAAGGCGCAAGCCTGCGTGAGTAAGTGAGTGTGTGTGTGTGTGTATAAATATATGTGTGTGTGTGTGTGTGTGTGTGTATGTGTGTGTGTGCATCAGAGTTAAGAATGCCTACATCTTACGTAAAGGCTGCAGAAGCAAACAAGATCATATACACAAGCCCATGTACATACAAAGAAAGGGAGAGAGAGAAAGAGAGAGAAAGGGAGGAGGAGAGCAAGAGAGAGAGAAACAAAAAGGCCCTTCTGGTTCGGTCCCTCGTCTCCTGCCTGTTTCTGAGACTCACTTATCCGTCTCTCTCTGTCATACACATGAAAAACAAACATTTATTCAGCAGTGTTTCTCTTCTGGGCTACATGCTTTTAAGAGCGCCCACATTGGCCCTCCAGAAAGAGACGCACGTATATGATGGGAGCCGGCTGCCACTGTCCTCACTCCCGCTCGTGTCCACACACACACACACACACACACACACACACACACACACACACACACACACACACACCGCTGGACAGATGCGTGGAAGGAAGGATACTAATGGGAACCCTCTTTCTGTCTTTCTTTTCTCTCTTTTATTTTCTCTCCTTTTTTCCAGTTCCTAATAGGAACTCTCTTTCTTTTCTCTGTCTCTCACCTTTTTTCTTCCGGTGGAGGGAGAGTAATAGGAACTCTCGTTCTTTCTATTCTCTCTTTTCTCTCTCTCTCCTTTTTTCTTCCGGTGGAGGGAGAGTAATAGGAACTCTCGTTCTTTCTATTCTCTCTTTTCTCTCTCTCTTCTTTTTTCCTGGTGGAGAGAGACTAATAGAAGCTCTCGTTCTTTCTATTCTCTCTTTTCTCTCTGCCCCCTCTCTCCTTTTTCCTTTCTGTGGAGGTAGAGTAATAGGAACTCTCGTTTTTTCTTTTCTCTCTTTCTCTCTCTCTTTTCTTTTCTGTGGAGGGTGACTAATAGGAACTCACTCTCTCTTTCTTCCCGTTTTCCCCTTTTCTCTCTCACCTCTCTCTTTGTTCACTTCTCTTTCTCTTTTTCTCTTTTTCTGTGTCGTTCTGTCTTTGTCTCTTTTTTTAGGAGCATTTTTTATTCTCCTCCCCTCTCTCCCTTTCTCTCTCTCTCTCTCTCTCTCTCTCACTCTCTCTCTCTCTCTCCTTTTTCGTTTTTTTTTTTTTTTTGGAGCTAAATTAATGGGAACGCAATGCAAGTCCATTCAATTCGATTCAATTGAGAGTTGCTATATGAGCATGACTTTTTGAAACACAATGTTGCCAAGGCACTCAAGTGAAACTCTGAATAGTAAAAAAAATCACATTCGTTTGCAAAATAACTATGGGGTAATAAGAACCATTGGAGAAGGGGGGAGAGAGGAAAAAGAAGGCCGGTGTGGGGGGGTGGGGGTGGGGGTGGGCAGGAGCGGGGGGGTTAGTGGATGGAATAAACAGAAGCATGAAAAGTTGCTTCACATGCACATCACACACGCACACACACACACGCACATACCCGTAAACACACACTCATGCACATACTCACACGCACATACACATACACACACACACATACACACACACGTATACTGGTTAAACTTGGAACTCAGACTTCTCTTGCTCTGTCTTACTCGTTTTCTCTCACCTGTCTCTCCTCACCCCTTTCTCTTTTTCCATTTCATTCTGTACCCGTCTCTACACCGAAAGGCATTTTTCCCTCCTCTGTCTCTCTGTCACTCCTTCTCTCCTTCGCTCCCCTTTTCTCTTTTTTTTTCTTACTACTTCTGTCCCTGTCTCTCTATCAAGGAGAATTTTTATTCCACTCTTTCTCTCTCTCAGTCACTCTCTCTCTCCTTCTCTCTCTCCCTCTCTCTCTCTCCCTCTCTCCATCTCTCTCTCTTTTTCTCTCTCCCTCTCTCTCTGTCACTCTCTCTCCCTCTCTCTCTGTCACTCTCTCTCTTCCTTCTCTCTCTCTTCCTCTCCCTCTCTCTCTCTCCCCCTCTCTCTCTCCCTCCCTCTCTCCATCTCTCTCTCTCTGTATTGATCTCTCTTTCAGAGTGCAGAGCTCTCAGTGGCTCATTACTCATGTAGACTGTCTGTGCCACTCACAGCCATCTCATCTCATCCTCTTCAATCACTCCACTTCTGAGTTACACACATGCACACACACACGCACACACACTTTTACACACACACACACACACACACAAACACATGTACGTGCACTCTCACATATACGTACATGCACACACACATGCACACACACACACACTTTTACACACACACATGCACGCACACACACGCACGTGCACTCACACACATGCACATTCACTCACACACACACACACACACATACACACATGCACACACACACACACACACACACACAGACACTCTCTCACACATACATGCGCGCACGCACGCACACACACACGCACGCACACACACACGCACTCACACACACACACTCACACACACACACACACACACATGCACACACATGTGCTCACACACATCTTCACTCCCTCAGCTGGTGTGTGTCTCATAATCTGTCTCCTCTCAGTTGTTCATGAGCTCTCACTTATATTCTCCTTCCTCTTCATGTCATCATCCCCTCATCTCTCCTTTCTTGTCTTCTTTTTATTTAATTTTCTCTTTGGCACACACGCACACACACACACACAGAAACCTACACACACTCTCAGACACACACACACACACAGACACACACACACACACACACACACACACACACACTACTCCCACTACTCATTTAAAGTCTCTATCCCACAGCCCACCCACCTTTAACCACCACCCCCCCCCCTACACACACACACACACACACACACCCCCACCAACCCCCGACAGGTTGACTCCTTAGCCCCCCTGCGAGGTGCCTTTTCAGACGACTAACTTTCTGGCATGTTCTTCATTCATTATTCAGGTTGAGGCTGCGGCTGCCTCAGTCTAGCGTCATTGTCACGCCACCAGAATATCATCATCATCATCGGCATGCGCTTGTGACAGCCACCGCAGCCACCGCAGCAGCAGCAGCAGCAGTGTGGAGAACGAGTGGTGTGACAAAAAAAAGAGAGAGAGAGAAGAGTAAGGCAGACATACGTACGTTGTCTCGGTTTTTTCCCTTCTTTCCTGCATCGCTCGGATTCTCATCATCTCACTTCCTATTTTGTGTTTTAAACGAAGAGTTTAGATTGAAAGACAGTGAACGGGAACAGTCATGTATTTCGATTTAATTATCTTTATTGTTTTTTTGCATTTCATGTTATATCGGTCAAAAGACAGTTGAGCTGTTGTGATATTTGTTGCATGTTCATTTTTATGTCATCAGGACAAACAGACAAACATGATATTACCTGGAATGCATAACTTAAAAACCAAGACTTATGAATATTTGTCAAAATGGACTTGACATGATTTGCTGGGCATCCTAGTATGCACTTTAGAGTATACACAAGGATCCCTAATGTCCCTTTTGGGATAAATGAAGTATCTCTACTACTACAAGTATAAGCTCAGCTGTATTTCTCGATGCATGTAAATCACAGGATGACACAAACACAGTCAAAGAGCTGCCTTAGAGAGGAAACAGGCAGACAGACAGACAGACAGACAGACAGACAGACAGACAGTGGAGCTGACAGACACACAGACAGGCAGGAAGGGAGACTGGGAGTTGACAGACAGACAGACAGACAGACAGACAGACAGACAGATAGACACACACACACACACACACACACACACACACGCACACACACACACACACACAGACACACACACACACACACACACACACACACACACACACACACACACACACACACACACACACACACACACACACACAGGTAGGGAGAGTGGGAGACAAAGAATGGAACAGAGAGGCAGGACTGAGTCACCATCTCAGCAGCAGTGCCTCAGCTGAACAAGGAGGTCAGACAACCAGGGAGGGAGGCAGCTAGACAGACAGATAGATAACTAGGCAGACAGACAGACAGACAGAGAAGAGAAGAAAAGAGAAGAGAAGAGAGAAGAGGGGAAAAGAGAAGAGAGGAGAAGAGAAGAGACAAGAAAAGAAGAGAAGAGGAGAGGAAAGGAGAAGAGAAGAGAGGAGAAGAAAAGAGAAGGGAAGAGAGGAGAAGAGAGGAGAGAAGAAAAGAGAGGTGAAGAGAAGAGGAGAGGAGAGGAGAGGAGAGGAGGAGGCGATCTGAAAGGCAGAGCGAGCAGGCTGCACGTGCCAGGGCTGTCTCATGTCCTCAGACGCAGAGAGAGAAGCAGAGAGAGACCTGAGGGAGACAGTGGCAGAGCGGAGGAGGCACATGTGCTCAAAGACATGACACACATCAACACAGTGGGGGGGTAAAGTATGTGTGTGTGTGTGTGTGTGTGTGTGTGTGTGTGTGTGTGTGTGTGTGAGTGTGTGTGTGTGTGTGTGTGTGTGTGTGTGTGTGTGTGTGTGTGTGTGTGTGAGGTGGGGGGTGGCAATAGAGGAAAAGAATGAAGGAAAGAGAAAGAGGGAGGGGGTTGGTTGGAGGAGGAGGTGGGGGAGAGGAAGAGGAAAAGAACGAAAGTAGTAGAAAGAAGGACAGGGTTGGAGCAGAGAAGGGGGGGGTGCAAGAAGAAATGAATGAGAGAGAGAGAGAGCAGGGGGTGATGGGAGTGATGGCAATAAAGGAGAAGAACGAAGGTAGGAGAAAGAGGGAGGGGGTTGGAGGAGAGGAGGGGGCAGGTGGGAGGGGAGAAGGGTGGCAGGAGAGAAAAAGAACGAAAGTAGTAGAAAGAAGCTGAGGGTTGAAGGAGAGAAAAGGGGGGGGGGGTTGCAAGAGAGAAAAAGAACGAAAAAAGAAGAAAGAGGGAGGGGGGTTGGAGGAGAGGAGAAGGGTGGAGGGTGGAGGGTGGCAAGAGAGGAAAAGAACGAAAGAAGGAGAAAGAGACAGGGAATGGGAGGAGAGGAGAGAAGAGAAGAGGAGAGGAGAAGAGAGAAGGGGAGGGGAGATGAGAAAAGAGGAGAGGAGAGGAGAGGAGAGGAGAGGAGAGGAGAAGAGAGAAGAGGAGAGGAGAAGAGAGAAGGGGAGGGGAGAGGAGAGGAGAGGAGAGGAGAGGAGAGGAGAGGAGAGGAGAGGAGAGGGGAGAGGAGGGGAGAGGAGAGGAGAGGAGAGGAGAGGAGTGGAGAGGAGAGGAGAGGAGAGGAGAGGAGAGGAGAGGAAAGGAGAGGAGAGGAGAGGAGAGGAGAGGAAAGGAGAGGAGAGGAGAGGAGAGGAAAGGAGAGGAAAGGAAAGGAGAGGAGAGGAGAAGAGAGAAGAGGAGAGAAGAGAGGAGGGGAGGGGAGAGGAGAGGAGAGGAGAGGAGAGGAGAGGAGTGGAGAGGAGAGGAGAGGAGAGGAGTGGAGAGGAGAGGAGAGGAGAGGAGAGGAGAGGAGAGGAGAGGAGACAGGCAGGGAATGAGAGTCATAAGTAGGTACCATGACACAAATGGAAAAAAATGGGAGAAAGAGATGAAGGATGTAAAGAAAGAAAAAAAAAACAGAGAGATGGGGAGAGCAAAAAAAGAAAAGAAGAGCAATGATGAAGGAGGAAGGAAATGAATGAATGGATGGAGGATGGAGGATAGGAAGGGAGTGGGTGACAGGCAGAACGGAAGACGATGACGCTGGGCTGGGAGTGTGTGTGTGTGTGTGTGTGTGTGTGCGTGGGATCTCTCCCAGAATGCCTCCTGCTCTCCTTAGGAAGCCTCTCGCGCTGTGTTATGGCATCATTACGAATGCAACGACACATTAGCCAAAAAAAAAATCTCTGTCAAGAGTGAGGACTAGCTAAAGGAAATATAATGAAATGAAATGAAACCCCACTTCTTCTCTCTCTCTCTCTTTCTCTGTCTGTCTCTCCCTCTCTGTCTGTCTGTCTCTCTCTCTCAAATTTAAAATTCAAATTCAAATTAAAAAACATAAATCTGTCATTCTCGCTCTCTCCCTGCAGGCCAATTTTAGTTATTAAATAATCGTCCTATTTATTACAATTTTTATTCTGAATTACATTCAAGTGTACTGTATAAAAGTCAAATTCTTTGTCTCTCTCTCTGTGTGTCTCTCTCTCTCTTTCCTTCTGTTTCTCTCTCTCTCTCGGTTTCTGTGTCTTTCTCTGTCTCTGTTTCCGTTTCTGTTTCTATTTCTCTGTCTGTCTGTCTGTGTGTCTCTCTGTCTCTCTCTGTCTGTCTGTCTCTCTCTCTCTCTCCCTCTCTCTCTCTCTCTCTCTCTGTCTCTCTCTCTCTCTGCCATGGGCTGTATCTGTACAGTGGGGGCCATACTGCATGTCACATCAAAAGGCTGTCAGCATGCCGGGCTTAAAGAGCACCTCCCGCAGAGCCCCCCCACCTCCCACCCTTCACCCCCTCTATGCCCCCCCACCCCCCATGCCCCCCCGGTGATAAGATACGCTGATGTACGCTGCGGTGTGCCACGCGACTGAAAATAACCAAAAATGGGAAAAGCCGCTGAAAAAAAAAGCGACAAGGTTTCACAAAAAAATAACCCTCCACCGCCCCCCAACACACACACACACACACACTCCTCACTCAACAGGTAACCAAAGCCCCAAGGCTTTAAGCTTTTCCCTCATCAGTTGTGCCTGCGCTGGCTGCTGGGGCCTGCTGGGTGAGAAGAGTGTAGGAAATGGAAAGATATTCCAATGATGGAGAGAGAGAGGGACAGAGAGAGAGAGTGAGAGACAGAGAGAGAGAAAGAGAGGTAGGGAGGGGTAGAGTAAGAGAGAGAGAGAGAGGGAGAGAGGACCTGATCTGACCAAGAACAAAAAATAGGTATCGGAGAGAAAGAGAGAGAGATGGAGAGAGATGAAGAGAGACAGAGAGGGAGGGAGAGAGAGAGAGAGACAGGGAGAGAGAGAGAGAGAGAGACAGGGAGGGAGAGAGAGATAGAGAGAGAGAGAGAGGAAATGAGGGAGAGGGAGAGGGAGAGAGAAAGAGAAGACCTGATCTGACCGAGAACAAAGAATAGGTAGCGGAGATGAGATGAGACAGAAAGAGAGGTGGCAAGATGGAGGGGACACAAACACAGCTGGGTGAGGAGATTACAGAGGTGTGAGGAAAAGAAGGATGGAGAGAGATTGAGAGAGGGAGGAAAAGAAGGATGGAGAGAGAGGGAGGGAGGGAGGGAAAGGGCTTGTGGTGGGTGGAGACTGGGGGAGTGAGAGAAAAGAAAGGGAGATGGAAGACTTGCTAATCCTCCTTGTTCTGATGTCTTGCTGTCAGTCAGACAAGCAGAGAGAGAGAGAGAGAGAGAGAGGGAGAGAGAGAGAGAGAGGGAGAGAGAGAGAGGGAGAGAGAGGGAGGGAGAGAGAGAGATGCAATGAAAAGCGAAGTGAGTGACTAGGACAGAAAGAAAGAAAGATAGAAAGAAAGAAAGAAAGCAAGCCAGAAAGCCAGAAGGCAAGAACGTGAAAATAAATAAGTAAAGAAAGAAAGATTATACACTTCTATGCACAAAAACAAAGACATACACATCTGCAAATGAACACGAGTAAGTTTTCAAAAAAAAAAAAGACTGACATCAACAATGAACCATTCATATGAACAAGAGAGTCTGCACGAAACAAATTTTAACAATTCATCCCAACCAACTTTTATTTGCTTCCACAATTGGAAACATAAATGCCCCTGGAATGGTGCCATTTAAATAAATTGTGACTATCGGGGGTATAAACTGTTTACCATCTGTGGCAAATAAAAAAGGCTCTTACGCACTTATGTCATCTGACGTTCATATGGAGAATAACATTGCGAAAAAAGCTACTAATTACTTGATTGAGAGCAAGCAACAATTTGCTCATCATTGCTAGATTATGGGTTTGTACGCGCACACGCGTGTGTGTGTGTGTGTGTGTGTGTGCGCGTGTGTGTGTGTGTGTGTGTGTGTGTGTGTGTGTGTGTGTGTGTTTGTATATGTGTGTATGTGTGTGTCTGTATGTGTGTGTGTGCATGTACGCTCACAAGTGCCTATGTGCTTGTAGACATACATTGTGTGCACATTTTTGTGGCTGCATTGTGGAGTAGGCATCTGCACATTAGCAGAGGTGCGGGGAGAACATCTCACACAAAGAAATGTGGCAGCCTTTATGTGGCTGAGAACACACACACACAAACACTGAAGGACACATACACATACACACACAGGACACACACACACACACACACAGAAGCAGGACACACACACCACACCAGCAGGACACACACACCACACACACACACACACACACACACACACCACACAACACACACTGAAGCAGGACACACACCAAACACACACACACACACACACACACACACACACACACTGAAGCAATGGAGTTTTAATTACCTGCATCCTTAGTGTGCCTTTGTAGGGGCCGAGTCATGCTCCACATACCTCCCCCCTGCCAGCGCTTTTCTCTCTCCTCTCCTCTCCTCTCCTCCCCTCCCCTCCTCTCCACCTCTCCTCTCCTCTTCTCTCTCTCCTTCTCTCCTCTCTTCCACTCTCTCACTCTCTCTTTGTTCTCTCCTCCTCCTTTCCTCTCCTCCTCTCCTCTACTCTACTCTCCTCTCCTCCACTCTTTCTTTGTTCTCTCCTCCTCCTCCTCTCCTCCTCTCCTCTCGCTCTCTCTTTGTGCTCTCCTGCTCTGCTCTGCTCACCTCTTCTCTCCTCTCCTTCTCTCCTCTCCTCCACTCTCTCACTCTCTCTTTGTTCTCTCCTCTTCCTCTCCTCTCCTCTTCTCCTCTTCTCCTACTCCATTCTCTCACTCTCTCTTTGTTCTCTTCTCCTCTCCTCTCCTCCTCTTTTCTCTCCTCCTCTCCTGCCTGCTCTGCTCTACTCTGCTCACCGCCGTGTTTTTCAAGGCAGAGGAAGGAAAATGGGCCTTGAACAATAGGGGTGTGCGTGAACACACACGTGAACACACAAAGACACACACACACACACACACACACACACACACACACACACACTTACACATGTCTATTGTAGACATACACACACACACACACACACACAAACACACATACTCACACACGTGTATTGTACACACACACACACACACGTACACACATACCTTGTGGATAAAAAGATCCTTGTGAATGGCATGCGCATACATTCTTGCATGCACGTGTGCGTCAGGCTTGTCCCAAATTCAGAATTTCAGAATTCAATTCAATTCAGGAAGTGAATTTGAATTGAATTTGAATTGGCTCCACCCCAGGGGATATGGAATTGAATGTGAATTGGAATTACAGGAAGTGGAATTTCAAATTCAGTGCAATTCAAAGAAATTCATTCAAACCACATATCAATAAGAATGTGATTCTTGGCATGTGTTCTTCTTCCATATTGGAATAATTATATATGAAACACAACTAAAGCTATACAGAGACTAATACTAAGCATATATTTATGCTTATATATATTTTTAAGCAATATTTTCATTTTAAACGTCATGGTGTTAATGGTCAAAATTGACCGCCTAAACTACAATAATACATTTATTAAAAATCTGATTTGCATATGTTTTGATTATCTACTGTATTAGACATCCCTTTGAAACATGGCCAAGGTGATTTAAATGTTATTCTACTTTGTTGTATCATTTATAGGCTTTATTTTCCTGATCTTGCACCAATTCGATTCATTAAAATTAAGTTCTAATAATGAAAAAACTAATACAACACAATTAATTCAAATTTCAGTTTTATTCTCAATATAATAACATTGAAAGTAATTAACTTCTCGTCTGCTCATAGACATGTTGATGTTTTAGTTGTAACAACAAAGTAACATTTCCTTGTCGCTGTGGAGGTCAACTAGGTCAAGCATCCTCCAGAAACTAATCTGAAACAATCCAGTCACCAAAATCGCAATACAACACTGTTATATATGAATTCTCTACTTCTCTAGAATATAACCCCTGGCTCCAAGGCGACGTTGCTGTCACACAATGCTGTATCCTTAGATTTGAAGATTTGAACTTGCACAAGCATATGAGGAATAGTATAATGTGATCATAAAACCACGAGAGTCTTAGCAATGTAGTGGGTGCTGTGTTCATGCCAGGAAGAAGCAGTGAATTTAACTGAATTGATAAGTGATTTGAATTCTGCCTGTTAGATTACATTAGATTCAATTTTGCCATTTCACATTAAGATGCTGTCAGGACTTAATCACAACATTTGTGAAGATTATGTTCAGATTGTTTAAATAGTTTTAGAATGATGAAGAGGTGGCAATATATATGGTCATTTCACATGAAATGAGACACTTTGGGGCCTGACTGGTAAAACTAAGAGGTAAAGACACTTAACATTCATCCTGGGTTAAGTCATACCGTGCTTGTTTTCATATTTGTTGAACGCTCTTTTTTCTGATCTACAAACTACACAAAGAATAAATTAATCATCCAAATTTGAATTATTCCTATGATTTCTGAAGAGCTGATTTGGTTGTTGGTTCTTTACAGAGCTAACCTGACTTATAGGGTGAAGTGAATTTTAGTGAAGTAGTAATTAGATAGTGTCTGTAATGATTAGCCCACCTGACATTGCCAAAAATGACATTAGCATTTGCATTTTGGCTGTAGTGTCAGGTGGGGTCACTTCACTGACACTAATCTATTACCGCTTTATTATAATCTATTTCATATGGGCACCACATCCATCCAAATGCAGTTCTGGGGTTCTACCTCGCCACTTGCCACACTAAGTGAAATTGAAATCATGCCAGTCGGGCTCTTAAGTGTCTGATTTTATGTGAAATAACCCATAGGCCTACACATGGTACTATGTAAATACAGATGTCTCATACAGAAGGGGTAATGTAGAGATGTTATATGAACAAATGTACAGAATTTATAGACTTTAAAAACACTTTATAGGCCTACTACTGACTACTGTATCCCTGATGTACATGTAGGCTTATTACTTATTACTTATTATGTTATAGTCTTTCACAATACATTAAATGATAACAAATCTGTTACTTTACCTGGAGGTGTCTTTTGAAATTTGAAGTTGCCTTGATGGAACCACAGATCTCAGTACTGCAGTGATTGCAGATTGCTCTATGGTTTCCGCGAGTGGTAGGAATTGGCTCACTAAAGTGAACCAGGACAGATGTCCTTTTAGTTGTGTTATCATTTTGCATGTTGTGTAATCAGAGAACTCAAAAGTACAAGAGCTATAGCCCTTAAATAGAGTAGTACACACAACAGTCTACTCAAAACAAAATGTCTGAAATGTTTGGGCAACCATTTTGAATATTAGGTTAAAGTAAAGCATTCTGGGAAATGAAGTCTTGTCTTTTTGAAACATTGCTCCATTTCACTGTTTACAATTTTAAGGATCAGTATATATTAAGTGACAAATTGCTGTGCAAATGGGGCCTTTTTCTGTTAAATAAATGTACAAAATCATGCTGTGGACATGAGATAATGTCCTATATTAATATGCAGTAGATATTAAATTCATAGTGTAATCATAAAAGTCTGTATATAATCTTTGTTAATGGTACTTTCATTATCATGAATTTCTTTGAATTTCAAGGAATTCCAATTCTACTTCCTGCAATTCGAATTTGAATTGTAATTCCACTTCCTGTTTGAATTTCAATTCAAATTCATTTTGAAATTCAGGAATTGAATTTGAATTTGGGGGTCATTCTCAATTCAATTCTGAATTTGGGACAAGCTGCTGTCTTGGGAAAAAATGTTGATAAGTTTTTTAAAAAAAAACTGTTTTTGGGCCCCTAGCCTCGACAAAAAACATTGTCCCCTTTGACAAAATATCACAAAATTTGATGCACATGAACAGAAAGCTGTTTAGAGGTGGCATGTCAATTTTCACAACATTGGAGCAATTAGAAGCCAAGATATGGATTTTTGAAGAATTTTAACCTATGTTTCAAATTTTCATTGACATGTAACTTTTAAACGGTTTATCTGAAGACAAATCCTTTGATAACTTTTTGTCATCATTGTCTGTAGATGACATGTACCAAATTTGGTGAGATTCACATGAACGGCCTATGACGAGTTCGTTTGGTTTCGCTTTCAGAATGTTAAAATTTCACGGAAATTCTTTTGGTTGGAAGTGGGCGTCGACCAGTGTTTTCAATGCGGGACGTTCAATAGATTTCACGCCAAAAAAGAACTGCTTGTAAACATTACTCTTCTCTAGATAATAGACAAAACGACATTTTGTACAATTTTTGTACAATTACAGCGCCCCCTATGGGCCAAATTTGATGGCATGTCCTGTGCTTTTAGAGGTCTTTGTGCTGATCGTGCATGACATATTTTGTGCAGTTCCCACCTTCTCGGTCCAAGATATTGCCAATATAAAATCCCATTTTTCACATTTACCCATATCACTAGGTGGCGCTACACTTTAAGTGAGTGTTTATGGGCTGGGTCGATACACTCCTGTAACACCGACATATCACAAAAAATTCATGTTGTTCAGTGAAATATTCACTGAGTTATTCAGCAAAAACCTTTCGGCGTCTCCCCCTCTTTGATGGACACTGGCACAGCGGGGGTGTGGCCCTTGGGGCCAAAAGCTACTATTCGATCAAAAACTTCTAGGGCTACAGCCTACAAAGATTCATCTCCCCCGGAGTTACAGTGTCCTGGCAATCGTTGACAAAAGCAAAAGCACATGGACAAGTGTTACGGCTGTATGTGTGTCTCGTTGTGGTTTTGTGTCTCCTGTGCTGTTTGTCCCTCCTCTCTCTCTCATCCACCTGCTCGGAATGTGCCTGCTTGATTGGAAGCACCTGACCCTGCAATCAAGCCATCTTAAAAACTCCCTGTTCCTGCTGCTGAGAGAGGCTTCTGGCGTGGGACTGCTGGCTGTCTTTCTGCCTCTCAGCCTGGGATTTGTGTGTCTTATGATTTGACCATTTGTTTGTAGTGTCTGTCTTTGTCTTCATGTAATAAATCCCACAGGTTGGGTTATCTTTTAAAGGTGTTTTTAGTCATTGCTTGGGTCAAGGGTGGTTAGTTGTTCGCCCCTGTAGGGCCAACCAGTTGGGGCGTAACAACAAGGCAGAGGTAATACACCAACAAACCACAAGAGGGCAGACAGAGAGGTAAACAAAAGTGACAGGTGGTGACACTATACTACTGACTGGGTGACGTGCGGAGAAATATAGGCTGACGTACAGTAGAAAGGATCTTTTCAGGGCAGAATTAATTCTGCCCAGTGGACGTCTACAAACCGTGCTTATTCTGCAGTGTCCTCTGCTCACAGATTTACGGTACATAGAATGACAATGATAGCAAGCGGGGGATTTCTCAGGGGCAGCGAGATCCTCTGCCCCCAGCAATAGAATTTAACGTAATGACAGCTACAGTGGAGGTGATTCAGACATGTGAGAAAATCTGCAAACTTTTCTCTTGCAAATTCTTAATGCATAACAAAACACAAGATCTCATTTGCACTGCATTTACAAAACAACATTTTATTTACAATTAATGAGTGGATCTAGTTGGAGGAATCTTTGGGAGGGCTCTGCCCCACCTGCCCACATGAAGCAGCCGCGCCTGCCTTTAACTCACATCGCAATGGACATTGTTGGAGCACTAGAGAAAAGAGCAGGTCACAGGTACATAGTACCTAGGTACAGCTAGTAGAGCTGCTGTTCTCACATTCTGTGAGGGGACCTCTTGATGTCCTTCGTGAGGCCTGGGAAGGAAGCCAGCCAAGCCAGCAGACCAACGTCATCTCCTACGTCCTGAGGAGGAGAGACAAGCTGGAGAAACTCAACACCATGGCCCACGACAACATGGGGCACTTTCCACCATGCCAGCAGAGGGACATGGATTAAAGTTTTCCGTCAATATGGCGGATTTCCGTCATATCAAAAATTGCCTTGACGGATTTCCGTCATGTTGGGAATGGTCAGTCAGTTGAAATAAACACGCACGTGAGTCAGACCACGCGTCTCAAATGTATTTCAGTTAAATACGCACACAACAATGTCATGTTAAATTAACAGCAGAGTTAATTTCTTATTTGAGCTGTGCCCCTCCGCTTGGTCATGTTAAAACGCGGAAAAAAGGAACGTGAGTTGTCAAAATCGGAGGACGAGGCGCTTGTGCTCGATTAGTTCTGTAAACCTATTTGGATGAGGTATAGGTCTAAATCATTAACAGAAGTGAGATTTTAAGTGTGGACAAAAGCAAGATAGCCTACACGGTTAAGATTTTTTTTTTAAATGAATGATTGAGTTGCAGGTAGCCACGGGCGAGGGGGAAACGGCTATAATAAATAATGGCTATATCCTAATTAATCCAATAGCTAGGCCTATAGCCTACGTTGTTCAAATTTGCTTCAAAATATTTTACTGCAATAGTCTATAGAGCATTTACATATATATCCTCATATGAAGTTTGCTCGACCGTTTTTCCTAGACCTATGATGGACACCATTGGAAAGACGTTTGTCAAGTCGAGCGCAGCTGTCCCGACATGTCGCATTTCACAATTTGCTGAAAATCTTAAAGACCCGAACAGTCCAAATTAGGCCAATATAATTTAAAAGTAACCTAGTCAACCGAGCCATTAATCTAATGTCCGAAGGGCGTGTGAGACAAGCAGAGGAGAAGTTATAAGCATCGGACATGAAGCCGACGGTGTAGCCTACTGGTGACACCAGTGAATTTCCCTCACTTTCGATTACTGCCCATTTTTTCCGTTGCACCAATAGGCTATATGTCCGTGCCCAAGCCGAAATATTATGTTTAATGGGGAAATAGCGCCTACTTCTTGAAAAGTTTGCAAGCGATTATTTTCCGAGCATGCGCTATATTTTGATTCGTTGCAATCAGTGATCAGACGCCTCGCTGATTAAACAAGCCTAGTAACCTATTTTAATTATAACCATAGTGTACCATCATGTTAAATAGCACTGAAAACACGTGTCCGCAGCAGCATTGAGACAGGCGATTGGAAATTAATAACTGAATCCACTATTTAGCCTATGCTTGTCTTAAGAAAATTAAGAATTAATAAAATGAAGATGTAGCCTAGGCCTATTTAAACACAAAGACCCTTACTTTTTGAAATATTAATAACACCTGCAGGTCAGCCTTCGAGCGTCACTTTCGGTTTTGGCAGTCGGCAGCATGGACGCCCTTCTGATAAAGGAAGGCACCGATGTGTCCGAAATAGATAAAGGGATAAAAAATAAGTGGAGGTGGGCTTGGCTCGACGAATTGGGGGATGATGGAAAGCCTTTCCGTTCATGGTGCAGAAAAATGCAAACCCCTGGCGTTGGCTTCTGCATGGTTTGCCATAAGAAAATCCTGTATGGGAGCAACGGTAAGAAAGTGCTAGTACGCCATCAGCTAGAGGCTAGCCACAAGAAGGCTGCCCGAAGTCTGCAGCACACATCTGCTTTACCTGGAGCAGCTATTAGCAGCAGTGATGTGAAACAGTCTATGGCTGATCGTGTCTGCGCCCAGAAAATACGTGTGTGTTCATTTATTGCACAACACGACCTTCCATTGACCATATCACAGCCTCTGGTCAAATTAGTACAGAAGGTTTCAGAAGACAAGAGCGCGCTCTCAAGGCTGTCATTGTCTAATGCACACGCCTCATACATGACAACGCATGGCATTGCCCCACATTTTAAAAACGTGCTATCCATTAAGCTACAAACGAAAATGTTCTCCCTAAATGCAGATGAAGCGACCAATGCCAATTTGGATAAAGTTTTAAACGTGCTTGTGCGCTATTTTGACGACAACATGGCAAAGGTGGTCACGCAGCACTTCGGCTCAAGAGTAGTTAACGTCGCAGATGCATCCAGCCTCACCAGTGCACTGGAGGAGATCCTGCAATCGTATAACCTGAGGTGGGATCAGGTTACATCGATTTTGCTGGACAACTGCTGGTCAAATGCAGCCAAGGCCCTATTGGGGTCATTTCAAAACTATGTGGAAGACTTCTGCATGAATGTCTATTATGACATTGAAAAGTTCCCTAAGCAGAAGGAGCTTTTTGGAGAATTGCAATCCCTTCTGCATATGAAGAAGAAGAGCCTGATCCGCCCCATCACCAGCAGGTTTCTGCAAATGTTAGAAGTGTGCAACAGGGTGAGGGAGCTTGTGGATCCCCTGATTGCACACTATTACAGCTTCCTTTCACCTAATGAGCAGCATAAATACAGGTGAGATAATAGTATTATATAGTCTTCTCTTTCAATATTTCCTGTTATTGTTCAAAAATAATTATAACAACAATATGACTACTACTAATAATAATAATAATTATTATTATAATTATAACAATGATAATAATAATAATTATGTATGTATGTAGTATGTTTGTATGTGCCCATGTTACAATTTATTCATGCTTTTATTTTATAGATGGCTACTCAACCAGATTCAGCAAAAACGGGCTGACAGCTCATGAAAAGGCCAGGATGACTGTTGTACAACAACAGCTTGTCAAAGGCCAAAGTGATGCTAATGCTGACAGGAAGAAAAGGATCTGTGTGCTTTTCAGCGAGTTTAACAAGCTCACGACGACAATTGACCTGTACAGAGGTATGTTCATTCATTCATTCATTCATTCATTCATTTTTTGCTTAAAAATAGGTAATTGAATATAGTTTCAGCAATTGTTTCTACCATGTGAATTTAATGACCTGCTTGTGCACTTATAACTAACTGAAAACAATAGATCTATTTTTATAAATTGCTGTTCAGTAAAACTGGTAAATACATCCAAACAGGTTCTATAATATATTGAATTGTAATTAATTTTTTATATAATTTGCAGGTATCCTTCCTTCTTTTCAGGTCTTCCTGAAGAAGATGCAACATGAAAAACCCATGCCTCACCTTCTGCACGTGGAGATGGTCCTGTTGGTGAGGGAGGTTCTATCCAAATTCATAAAGCCTGATGCCATCCCCTTGGATGTGGATAGCGTGCTGTCCCTGGATTTTCAGAACAGAGACCTGCAGTATCCGGACAAGCAGTTGTCTGTTGGCCAATTCAGCCATGTAGCAGTGAACAAGGCCAGGTTGGAGAAGAAACAGTGGGTGGCGGAGCTCTACAAGGCACTGAGAGAAGGGTACACCAAGGCAACTTCATTCTTAATGAAAAACCTGCCGTTGAGGAACAGCGTAATCACCTCCCTATCTGCACTTTCTCCTTCATTGCTCCAAGATCAGCATACTCTCGGTGCATTTAGTGCTTTGGCCAAGGCCTTGCCACACGTCATTCCAATTGATGAGCTGGGCCAGCTAGACGAGGAGGTGAGGGATTACCAGACAGACCCTGACTTGGCCCACAAGGCTAAAGGCTTTGATGATGGTGCTGCACGAATTGATGCAGACTGGTGGAGCCATATCTTCCTACTGAAGACCTCAGAAGACACAATTAGATTCCTGTCTTGGGCAAATTAGTGAAGGCACTGCTTTCTGTGTTTACTGGCCCTCTTGTGGAGGGATCATTCAACATAATGGATGACATAATTGAAAAAGACAGGGTGCGGCTGAGCACAGAGACTTATGAGGGCTTTGCCATCATTAAAAGTCATTTGAAAGCAAATGAACAAACACCGTCTTCAATGACGATCAGTTCTGATTTGAGGAGATCCTGCCTGTCATCATTTAACAGATACAAAGTCCATTTTCAGCAAAAGAAGAAGAAAATTAATGATGACAAGGAACGGAAAATAAAGGAAGCTCTAAAGGTGCTTTCTGCAGTTCGGGTGAAGAAGGTCAAACAAGGGGCCACATCCCACTTGTCTGCAGGAAAATCCAAAACCCCAACTCCCACTACCTCAAGAGGGAAACCCAAGTCCACAACTCCCTCCACTTCCACCACCTCAGCAGGAAAACCCAAGTCCCCAACTCCCTCCACTTCCACCACCTCAGCAGGAAAACCCAAATCCACATCTCCCTCCACTTCCACCACCTCAGCAGGAAAACCAAATCCACAACTCCCTCCACTTTCACCACCTCAGCAGGAAAACCCAAATCCACAACTCCCTCCACTTCCACCACCTCAGCAGGAAACCCAAATCCACAACTCCCTCCACTTCCACCACCTCAGCAGGAAAACCCAAATCCACAACTCCCTCCACTTCCACCACCTCAGCAGGAAAACCCAAATCCACAACTCCCTCCACTTCCACCACCTCAGCAGGAAAACCCAAATCCACAACTCCCTCCACTTCCACCACCTCAGCAGGAAAACCCAAATCCACAACTCCTCCACTTCCACCACCTCAGCAGGAAAACCCAAATCCACAACTCCCTCCACTTCCACTACCTCAGCAGGAAAACCCAAATCCACAACTCCCTCCACTTCCAAAACCACACCAACAACCTCCTCCACCTCCACATCTACCTCCTCTACTTCATCCTCCACCTCCTCTAAGTCTAAAAGTGGGCAGAAACGGGTACTGAAGTTGGATGACTTTGGATTCACCAAAAGGCCAAAGAAATAGACTTTTCTGTGTTGTGTTTGATATTATTGTTTAAACATTGTTCTAAAAGTTTTAAAGTTCTGTGCTTTACAGCAATAAATACCTACTCTTAATATTTGTTTTTGTCATTTCTACACATCAACAAAAAGGGCACTACAGTGCAGCTCAATTAGCCCTCTTGTGGTTTCTCCTTGTAATTACACCTACACTTCTCAAACTTCTCAAAAATTCAAGATCTGCCCATTATTATTTGTGTTGAGGCTGAGGCTGTAACCTAAAGAAACAAGCCAAGTGAACGACAAAGGTAATACAATTCAGACTTAATGGGGCAATGTTCCTAACCAGTGTATGTTCCGGATTGAGAGCGGAGCCATGGCTAAATTGGTTTTCGAAAGGGTATATTGGGGTACTTGATCAGATGTCTAACTGGAAAAAAAGTTCAGTCAGATTACTTTTTTTTGCTTTAATCCTGGAGGGAGCTACAGCGCTGCATCCCCAAGGGGCTGTTCTGGAAGGAGCCAGGCCGGACTTCTGTGATAGAGCATAACATCTGCCTGACCTCTCCAGGTCCTGTCCATCAATCCAGCTTCAGGGTGCCAGCACAGCTGATCCCTGCACTCAGACAGGAGGTACAGGCCATGCTGGAGTCCGGCGTCATCGTCCCTTCCCGCAGCAAGTGGTGCAGTCCCATCGTCTTGGTGCCAAAAAAGGACGGTGGCCTCCGCTTCTGCGTGGATTTCTGGAAACTGCATGCCATTTCTGCTGTTGACCCCTACCCCATGCCACGGGTCAACGACCTGGTGAAGAGGCTGGGGAAGGCAAAGTGCCTGAACACTCTGGACCTCAGTAAGGGGTACTGGCAGGTCCCCCTTGCACCAGAGGCCCTGGAGTTGACTGCTTTTAGAGTCCCGTCACCACTCTACCAGTTCACAGTGATGCCATTCAGGCAGTGTTTAATGGACTAGGTCTTAAGGGGGGCCGAGGATTGTGCTATTGCCTAGATCGATGATGTGGTGGTCCACAGCTCCACTGACAGAGTCAGAGTCCGTGAGGAGGAAGAAGAGGGTGAATAGTGCAAGCAAAGAAGCACTCACTGAACATTAACATATTTACAAAATGTTTTTCTTACTCAGTCAGTCACTCACCTCACACTGTTTTCTCTCTCTTTCTCTCTCTGTCTTTCTCCTACAGACACACACAGCATTGTTCTATAACAGTATCTTTTTTTCCTTCAGGTACACCACCAGAAGCAGGTCCAGCAGGGACCACAGAGGTCCACAACTTTATTGAAAGTTGTGTTGAAGAGTAGGAGAGGGAGAACAGTGCTGTTGAAGAGGAGATGTTGGCCCAACGGTTTGTGCTACAGTACATGCTACAGAACAACTCAGATGACCCACAGTCAGTCTCTACTCAGTGTCTGGCAGGAGATGTCAGGTGGGCTAGTGCAGGTTGCCAAGAAACTGCTGGCAATCCCAGCAACAAGTACTCCCTCTGAACGGTGAGTGTTCCTAGAAGATTGAAGAGAGGCGTACCTCCTTGATCCAGACAATGTAAATGCACTTTTGTTTCTACATAGCAACATGTATAGTTTATGCCTACTACAGGACTTAACCCAGTTAGCCCTTAGTTTCTGGACAGTGTTTTCTGGCAAATGGGCAAATATTCACACATGCTGAAGAGGGTTTTGTTTGCACAATCTTAAATAGGTTGAAAATCTGCCTTTGTCCTGCTGTTGTCATCCCATATTCCTTCAACAAGAAAGATCACTTTATAGTTTGATTGATTCAACTAAGAAGGACATAAAGACATGATGTGACCAATGTACTGTTTTTTGTTAAACTGGCATCCCTTCCAAAAGACTACAGGTATTTAGCAGCTGGCCTACAATAGAGACCACAGACCATGACGTATTCATGTTGGTCTGATTTTTGTTGTTTAAAACTGGATGGGCTACATATATAGCTACAGATTAGGGACAAATATTTACCTTGCTCCTGGTTGCAGGCTGCAGTGGCAAAGGGGTGCGCACCTCCACTGTCAGTCTGATATACCGGTGAATTCAAGCCAGGCATGTTCGCGCATTGCGCTCATATGTCGTCTTTCAGATGGTAGCACTTAATTCTCTTGTATACGTGCCCTGGCAATGTTCAGTTTTAACATAATTGTATGGTTTTCATGTTTCTTATTTCCTGTGTAAGGAGAATTTGTTTCAGTTTAATGTCTTTATTTTCCGCAGTGTATGCAATTTGTATTTTAACACTATGAAATCTGTGCAGTTGGTGTGTTCCAATTTAGACGTAGATAAGTGTGTTTTAAAATGTCTGTGCTTTCAGTCAGGGTTAATTGAGCATTAGACGCACAGTGCTGATAAGGTAAGCCTTAGTTCTCAGTTAAGTGAGTGACAATAGTATAAAGTTTGTATATATTTATATATTTTGTTTGCTGAAGTATTTTCATTTGACCCTTATGTCATTGTTTGTTGATTTTGAGTTTTGATTTATTTTTTCTTATTCACTGTCAACACGTGCACGGTTTTTGTATAACCTCCAGTTTTTGCTACATACCCATCTTTTGGCTGCTGCTCATTTTTACTAAGACACAGCTACACATCTTCACATGTGTGAAACACTGACTAGTTTGAAAAGCTGGGAATGTTTGCATTAAGATTAATTTACACATTTTCCCAAATGATCTATACAAAGTTTCAGAGATATTAAAATGTAGCCTTCTCTCCCTGATAAACTGATGTAGCCTTTTTTGGGGCTCTATGGAGAGCAGGCAAACATGCTGAGAAGACGCAGCTGATTATATATATACTCCCTTTATTTGCTGTATCAGATTGGCCCTCTAGTGGTGAAGAGGGTTAGTGAACTATCAGCATGTCCACCTTAGCCATCTTAAAACGCCACTTGGAGAAGATTCCTTTAGAAATTATATTGACAGATTTCCACCCACTGCTTTAGCTTAATGTTGTAATTTAATGATAACTCTAACTACAACTAATGTTGCAATTTAATAATAACATGCACTATCAAGTAAGCTAAAAGTTGGACAGCTTAAGGTGTTGGGTTTACTATTGTTTACCCAACACCTTAAGCTGTGCAGTTCTAATGCTGAGCTATGCTAGCTTGCCTTCGTTACGCAAGCACACACACACAAATTGACAATAAATAAATATCACAGTAACAAAAAAGGACTATAACAACAAGGCATAATTTCATAAAAATTAAACACAACTCAACAACTCAGGCTCTACTGAAAAGCAGATATTTATTATTTAAGAAAATAATGTTGGATAATGTTAATGAAAATAAAGTCTTTGGTGAGGTTGTGTGGTGTATGTGTCTGTCTCAGCGGGGCAGTGTCTGGCCGTGAACCCTGAATCTGTAGACACAGGAGTATTCAGGGTTACCCCAGTTGCTGAGAACCCTCAACTGAACTGCACGATACACACCCTTCACAGAGTCCTGAAAGAGAGAGAGGGATAGAGAAAGAGAGGGAAGGAGAGAGAAATTCATTAGTGTACACAGTAAAGAGTTTACCACTGGTCACTAGGGCACAGTCGGATCTCTCACCGGCTCATTTAGGAGTCGGCCATATTGTTGTTGTCACTGACATATGTTTGTGTTATGCTGCTTGGATAATTAACTGTTTACGTTTTTACATTTACATCATTTACTCACCACATAACACTGTAAAGGTATGTAATTCTTGTTGGGCATCCTGTGTGGTGTGCTGTGCTGGTAAAGGGGTGTACGAGACTCACGTAAACGGCAAACTCTCGGGGAGCGCTGTCGATGCGACCAGTGGGGGACAGGCTCTTGGGGATGTGCTCCAAGGTGACGTGTGTGACGCGCACGGGAAGGGACAGGGAGATGGTAACGAAACCCTGACTGCCTCTAAATGCCCAGCACTTCCCAGGATGCACCTCAGGCTAACACACAAACACACACAGAAAGTTGATTAGAGAGTCAGCTCTGGGTGTCTGAAATAGAGAGAAAGAGAAAGAGAGGTGTGTGTGTGTGTGTGTGGTGTGTGTGGTGTGTGTGTGTGTGTGTGTGTGTGTGTGTTTATACACAGGTGTGTTACCTGTATAACAGTGCGTGGACTCTCTGAGGTGTACCACAGTGGTATCCCAAACAGGCTGATACATGAGGACCTGGTACGGTATGTGTCTGAGCTCTGTGACTCAATCACACTCGCCCCTACAAACACACACACACGTAGTTACACTCATATAAGTTTGGCTACACTTGATTGGCAACACAGATAAACCATACATGTACACAAACACGCAAACTATTTACATGGACCATTACAAACAAATACACAAACACATACACACACACACTGTAAGGAGTCCTTACCCAAAGACTCCAAAGCGTAATCAGCCATTTCAGTTCCATCTGCTTTATAAAGGCTCAATGCTCTCTCAACAATTTCATGGACATCCTGGTACACAAACACAGAAATGACCCACATGTAATACTGTTTTTAACTAATTGACTTTGCAGAAGACCTTCCCAATATGGCTTCTTACCTTGACCGTGATGGCTCCAAGTCCCTCCTTCTGCAGAGTCTCACCCACAGTCTTCCACACGTCACCATGTTGCTTGTGGTCTATTTCAGACAGACGCTGGAGCAGCCTTATCTCCAAGGCCTCCAGCGCCTCCTGCAGTTCAGAACGCAGGAGAATGCTTCCTGTATCCTGTCCAACACGCCTTTGAAGTTCTTCCTTTATCCAATCAGTGAGCTCCTTCTTCAGCTAATTGACACAGTTGGGGATTCATTACTGATATGTTATGACTATGAGTTCTCTGCACAGTGTTATAGTTCATTTCATCCTGAACGTTGTGGGTGAGGGTGTGATGGAAAGAATGGTACCTGAGCGTTGGTATTTTCTTGGACCTCCATGCGTTGATTGAGGTTTTGGTTGTCATTGTTTAGGTGGGACCACTGTTCTTTAATTCTGCAACATTCTTGGCCATAACAGTGACCTCTTCAGTCATTTTTGTCTGCCAGTCAAGGTCATTCCTGCGGAGACAAGGTCATAAGGGCAGGGCTTAGAACAGCAGTTTTTCAGATGATGAAAGCAGAAGGAAACTAAGCACAAGTCTAAACTTTCTATTACAAAAGTTGAAATTATACTGTAACTTACAGAAATACATGCATGCATGCACACACCCGCATGAACACACACACACAAATCTATGGGCATTGGACATTTTAAATAATAAACTCACTTTTTTGCCTCATCCTTCAAATTTGCCATTTCCATTTGGAAAAGCTTAAAAGGAAATACAGAAATTCACTCATTACCAATCCATAATTCTTTCATCACTGCAGTTGCATTTATGGTGGTGATGTTTGACAGAGTCTTACCTCAGACATGTGCCTGTGTCTCTCTGTATCCTTCTTTAGGACGACAATCTCCCTCTACATGAGAAAGACAAGGAAGTACATTGTGTTGTTTATATTTGTGTGTGTGTTTCCCTCTGTTTATCTCTCTATTCCTCTCCTGTCTCTCTCTTTCACACACACACACACACACACACACACTTAACATCATTCAGTTCTCTAGTCCAAATCTCCTTCCATATAGCGTCTCTTTGGTTAATGCGATCCAAGACCTGATGATGCAACACGTTGAAGTTTGTCACAATCCTTGGGTCCTGCAGCAGAAACACAATCAACAAAGTTTACTTCCTCTCCTCATGGCACGACCAGCAGCCTTCTAGCTGACTGTGGCCCAGAACTGGCCTGGACCAGGCCTGGATCAGAACTACAGATCTAGTCAGCTGTTATCTGCAGGGGCTGGTTCTGCTGGTAGACCCACCGTGTTCATGCCAAAGGTGGATGTGCTGGATGCAGACCAGACAGGTTCAGCAGCCATCAGGAGAGAGGAGAGAGCAGGGTACCAAAACCAGAAACCTACACACACACACACACACACAGGAATAGAAGCAGAAGTCAGAGGCTAACTAAAACAGAGAAGGTGGCATCTCTGTTGGTTAATAATAGGACCCAAGTCATGACTTTTGAATTAGACAAATAGACTGATGTTTAGATGCTTGGGTGTCCTTTCATGCTGCAGTGCATCTCTACAGGTAATGGCAGAAAGTGCAGGTAATTCTGTGGAGGCTGCAGATAATCAGGGACTCACCAGTAGCCAAAAGGGTCAAAGTCAGAACAGTCAGTGTAGGCTTCCTCAAGAGGTGGGTGCAACTACAACAGAATACACATAGAAAGGTGTGACCATAATGCATTCGTTAATTTATGTGTGCAAAGCAGGTGAAACAACATACTTATTTACTGAGCTGATGTTTGAGTTTGAGAAGTGCCGTACCTGCTAATAAACAACAGCACGTCCCTGAGGAGGCCAAAGAGGCTGCAGCAGAGCAGGAAGAGACCAGCAAACAGCACTGAGATATCACACACACACACACACACACGAGGGACACACAGTTAGTGGACTGGCAACGGGAGAAGTGTTTGGTGGATTGATGGTGATGATATGCAGCAATGATAGTACGTAGAACATTGCTATGGTGACTGTTGTCATGAAGAGTGTTGCTATGGTGTGGTATTGGCATAGTGAGTGTTATGGTAATGTCTGTTATAAAGTGTGTTGCTATGCTGTGGTGATGTCAATCTGAGATGGACTTTACCTCGTGTCAGGCTTGTCTCCACATCCTCAGCATCACCACAGAACATCTTAGAGAAGCCTGGAATTGAGGGGATTGGATTAATGTTGAGAGACTGCATGCACACACACACACACACACGCACACACACACACACACACTCACTGGTGCGCTGGCTCCTGCTCAGAAGCCTGCTCCTCTTTCTCCAGGTAGAAGCCAGGCTAGTCTCACTCTCCTCTGAGGACGAGGAGTATCCAGAAGTGGCCAGCAGACTGGCTCCAGAGGACACAGAGAATCCAGAGGTAGAACCACCATGGCAGCTCCAACTCTGAACCGCTGCCCTCAAGGCAGAGGCCACACCTGAAACATAGGAAGTGTGAAACACATTAAACATAGCAAGTGTGTGTGATGGTTTAATAATTGGTACTGAATGTTTGTATGTCATACACTGTTTGCAGCCGTTAGACCAGGGGTGTGTGTGGTCTGTGTGTGTATCTCACCCCTGCAAGACTCATCAGTGGACAAAGAGCTGAAGGAGAGGCAGGGTGTAGTAGCAGCACGCGTTCGGGAGGGGGTGGTCCCCTGGGTTCCATTACCGGACAGAGTTTGCCTCTGAGGGACGGTCCTCCTCCTCAGCACCCTGCGTGTGTGTGTGTGTGTGCATATGTGTGGAGAATGGAAGATGGTTTTACATTTTGCACACATAAACCTACACAAACATACAGGCATACTGTACATTGTTAAAGCCCCCCCCCATACACACACACACACACACACACACACACACACCTGACGGGGCTCTCTCGGTAAGACACCTCGTGAGAGCTGCTGCTGTCCTCATAATAACCGTTCGTCAGTAATCTCATACTTCGCCGAGACATGGCTGGAGAAACACACACACACAGACTGGAATACAACACTTTTATAGTAGGCACTTATGACTGGTCCCTCACAGATTGTATTTCCTGTCCCACCATGGACAGGTGTCGCCAAGAATCCTGGGTTAATTCTATTCCATTCATAAATGGAAACGGATGTGGCAAAGATGCTGTGCTACATTTTGGAATACGTGACTAGATGTCATATACAGAATACATATTATCTACAATTACCATAACCAGAACACTAAATAGCTAAGCAAATAAATAAACAAATTAACAAACAAACAAACCTTATACACACATAGTCATTGAACTAAAGGCTACTTGAAATACTATCTCAGCGGAGTTAATTTCTTGCTTACCTTCGTAGTCCATGCAAAAGCTATTCTGATCATGTATCAGAATATCCGCAGTTTTTATAGTCTGCTGGCATTGTTACGTTTCTTGCTTGGCGCTAACTCGTTATGACGAATTCCGAAGCGATGCAAGTGGGTTTCTGTAGATTCCATCTATTACTCGCCATGACTTAAGTTAAATATAATAACCATATTAATATATTCTTATTATTGTTGTTCTTCTTCTAGTTATTATTATTATTATAAAGCATTTTTCATGACACGTAAGGTCACTTTAGAAAACGAAACAAACACAGCCTACACAACACAAACACAGTAAAAGTCCATTAAAAGGCTAATACGCCCCAGTAACTTGCCTTCGTGGCAACTCCGAGCTGAACAAAGAAATGAACTAATTTTTTGGATTTCTTTTGACCCCCTGCGTAATTCTAAATGTAGTGTCTCTGTTAAGTCCCTGTCTAGGGCTTTTGAGACTCAACAAAAAAAGTGAGGAACACAGACAGACTACAGATTGTAAAAGAGATATATTCGTATTTATTAAAGTAAAAAAAAGAAAAAAGGTAAAAAGAGGGGGAAAAAAGATGATCCAAAATCGTGGCTTACAAAAAAACGCCCACAGGCAGTCTCGCAATACTTCCAGTCTCTCACCCGGAGAGACACACAAAAACAGGGTTCGAATTATAAATTTGAACCTATGGGGGTCTCTATCTTTAAAAAAAAAACCCCAAAAAAACAAGCAAAACACACATTTGCGCACTGCACAGCTTTTACATACAGGAGCATGTGCGTGCATGCATACACACACACACACACACACACCAGTGAGCACGGTGTTGCACATATGTTGTTTTATTAATTTCCTTTTGAAAGTGTATCATTTGCGGAACTTACATTTTGTTTCAACGATGCATTGTTTTGTTTCAACGATGCATTGAAGTGCATTTCTGTGCTGATAGTAACCGTGTTTTGGTGTGCAGTCAAAGTCTAAATTAAAGGTAATTTCCTGCATTCTGGTGCATTTTAACAGGTTTTTAGATGGCTTAATGTTATCCTTCTAAGTGAAAGGGCAGCAGAAAGAAAATCCATGCTTTACATACGTTAAAAAAAAATAAAAATAAACTTATTTAGGATATCACTTAAAAATAATGCAATTATGTTGTATTTGATGTTTGTAGGCTAAGGTCTAATTAGGCGCCTGTCACTTTAAATTTCTCCTTATGATCCTAACGTGAAAGAAAGTATGTTCTATGTTTTTTTTACTGTTTATGGTTTCTATGCAGGATGCTAGGAAATCAAAGGGCTAATGCAGATGTGGATACATTTGACTATATTTTCTATGGAATTAATAAAATATTTCAAAACACCTTGAGAAGACTCTTTATTAGACTATGCAAGAGGTCTTGCAAGGTGCATTTTTTGTTTGGGTTCAGTGACGTACGTAAGTTTGCCAACAGGAGCCATACAGGTGTAGCCTACTGGGGTGTTCAATAAATCCTGTAGTGAATAATCTTAATTTCAGCGTCAGTTTTCAGTATTAAAAGGCATATTTCTTGTGTTTTGCTATTTTTGTAATTGCTGTTTTCTTAGGTTTGCAAATGCTAACACAAGGTGGCACATAACAAGCTAGTCTAGCAGTAAAAGGCGGCTACTAGTCGTTACAATACTGCAACCGATTATTCTGCAAAACCCATTTAATCTACTGTTAGGCCTATATAGGCGCTGCGCTGTTAGATGAACGGAGACTGAATGCATAGGCCTAGTTGAATTGAGAATGAATGCAAGAAGAATATTAGATAAGCGACAGCCTAAGTTTCAAAATTATGTCTCATCAAACCGGCCCGAACCCGAGATTGACATAAGTCGGCCCATCGTGTATGCTTTGGGAATGGACACGTCCTCTTCTGAAATCGGTTTTGTTGGCGCTATTAATATGTTACGTTAAAATCACAGGTTAGTTTTTGGCATGGCGTTATCATCAACGTGAGAAGGCACTGATGCATTCCAGTTTGGACAGTTAGACTATAATCATCATGACTAAGCTTTCATTAGCCTACCTCAAAATGGTGAACAGAAAGTTGCCTAGATCATATTTGAAATAACCACGTGCGACTGTGCTGGATGCGAAGAAACGCTCCGTGAGTAGATGAAATTTGCTTCTATGGATTGGCTCCCACCTAATTCGAACTATGCAGAAAAAGTAAGAATGGTAGCGAGAATCAAAAAGATAAACTTGCCCAGAGGAAAAAACGTGGCATAGGCGTCAAAAGTAGTGTTTTCCCCAAAGTCCACAGTTGTAAGGCAGACAACTCCAAAAAGACCGCGCTCGAAGATCTTCCCTCCTCGAATGGTGTCACACAGCCAGCTGTTAAAGGGCCAGACCTCCGATCGAGACCAATAGGGAACCACAAACAATTAGGATCAATCACGGCCAGAAAAAACTAATCAGCAGGCTCAGCGAAACTCGTCAGCAGCCTTAGCTGTGCGGAGTTGTCTGCAAGACAGAAGGGGGAAAAACAGCACCACACAAAAAGCAGCCACAGGAAAAAAAGAAACACTTAAAACCCATAGGGTCGTAACACCCCCACCACCAAAATTCAACATCAACCTTGATAACCAAAAACACTAATCAAGATGACAGCGTGACAGAGTGTCAGCCAAGATGTTATCACTACCTTTCTTATATTTAATCTCTAGGTTGAAGCCTTGCAGATAGAGTGACCAACGCATAATGCGCTGGTTGGCATTCTTCATCCTAGAGAGAAAGACAAGAGGGTTATGGTCAGTGTAAACACAAACAGGTGCTGCGGTAGAGCCAACATATACTTCGAAGTGTTGCAAAGCCAACAGCAAAGCCAGGGCTTCCTTCTCAATAGTGCTATAATTCACTTGATGTTTCAAGAACTTCTTGGAGAAATAACAGACGGGGTGATCAAGTCCGTCTGATCCCTCCTGAAGGAGAACAGCACCAGCACCTGTTGCGCTAGCATCAACTTCGAGTTTAAAGGGCTGATTGAATCTAGGAGCCACAAGCACCGGTGAGCTGCACAGCAAAGCCTTGGTGTTTTCAAAAGCAGCCTCACACTCACTAGACCACACAAAATTAACACTGTTCCGTAGAAGATTAGTCAGTGGCAGAACAACATCGGAGAAATTCCGGCAAAAACTACGGTAATAGCCAGCCATTCCCAGAAACCGACGGACCCCACGCTTGGTCCTAGGGGTTGGGAACTCCACAATGGCCTGGATCTTGGCCTCTACAGGACGAACCTGGCACCTGACTTCAGGCCAGGCCAAAAGAAGTAACGGAGGATGCGATGGTAGTTTTTCCTAATGCCCAAATGACCAGCAAAGTCATGGTCATGCCCCAACGTCAACACACGTAATCTAAATTTAGCAGGAACAACCACCTGGTATGCAATTTTCCAGCTCAACTCTGGGTCTTGTAATGGAGTCCACTTCCTTATTAACAAGCTATTTTCCCAGTAATATGTCACAGTTTTACTTGCAGTCTCTCCCTTCCCAGCAGCAACTGCACGACACTTGGCCAACAAAGGATCTTTCATTTGCTCATGCCTAAGCAATTCTCCATCAACAGGCAAAGACAGAGCAGAAAGGCCACGTTCAGAATCGATTGACGGAATTAACTTTGGGACTTCAGAACCATCAGCCGTGGACAGCGACCGACGTGGAGAAATCCCTGGAGAGTCGGGAGAAGACACGGTTGAATCAACAGATGACATAAAAGTATCTGACAAGTCAGTAGAACTAAACTTGCGTGCTTGAGCTCTGGTGGTAACGGAAACTGGGAAAACTTCAGAAAGACATGGGTCAACTTCACTGGTTTCCGAAGGGGTTGAGGATACCTCAGGAAGAGAAAACACTCTTTCCCCGCACAAATCATTCCCTATAAGGAAGTGAATGTCTTTCACTGGTAACTGACAACCCGGTCTCACGAATCGTGCGTAAGATATCTTACGCAAACCTGTGCACGCTGATGCGTAAACATGCTTACGCATCGGCAGAAACTCGCACATGCGCAATAACTTATAAAGCGCTTCAGACGGGTGAAAAACTCGCACATGCGCTGTAACATAAAGCTTTTGAGACGGCCCGCAAATACTTTTATCGTGACTATTTTGCGTTTACCATTTCATTTCCTGAACTAGAAAAAAGTATATTAGTAGTTTATATTTTTTCTGAGATATTTGCTGTTTTAAACGAGTACATCAAAGCCGAATATATCTATTAGATTCCCGGGCAGTTGAATTAGTAGCTGACATTGTTGTTAAGCCTTTTAAAAAAAAAAAAAAAAAACTGTTTTGCATCTGGTTTGCAGAAGTAATTTGCAATCCCTTGGTTGTACACTGCTGTGATGGCTGAGCTGCTAAGTTTCTGGGTAGGATTTTGACGAAACTGGAGCAAAAGAAACGCTATCAGATCCATAGACAGTAGAGACAGTAAGAGATCAAACACGTAAACAACAAGCGACATTTTGCGTCAACGACGTGAAACATGGCGGAAACGAAGCGCTCCCAGCTCTGGTTGTCAATGAGTGCGTTCACATGGACAAGTCGAAACCACTTGGAAGTGGTTTGGGATCGTACCAGCTTCATGTGAACGCGGATTGGTTTGGTTTGGAATTGGTTTTCGTTATCCCGTTGCGACGCCAGGCCTGGGCTGTTTCGAAACCACTTCGACTGCCATGTGAACGGGGATTGGATTGGTTTTCATGTATTGCGCATGTATCAACGAAATAAAAAACGCAGTTTGTTCCTTCATACAGACTTTCTAACACAGCAGAATGCACAACACGTACGCGAACGCGTCAAACTCCTGGAACACCATGTTTGTATGCCGCCAGAAAGTTTGTTTATTGTCTTTATTTAGTAGGAACAGTGCAGAGCCCATAGAAGATGTGCCAGAGTATTACGTTTTTGTTTAGACCACCTTATTGTTTAAGTGGGTAATAATATCAGGTGAAAGGAGAAGGCTATGTAAATACATTTGCACTGACTGACTTGTAAGATTTTCTTTAGCCACTGTTTTGCTATGTGGAATAACCGGAATGAGAGGTGAAAAGTTCAGTCTCCTCTACGTGTCGTCTGTATGCACTGTAGGCATATGTGTGCAGTGCTGTAGTCTGCTGTTGCGTATACGATAAGATACATCTTACCTACGTAGCAGCTTTGTTGTGGGCAAATGTTTACTCGTGTTATGTCCATTATTTTAGTTATGTGTCGTTAGTCGCGTTATGTCCAACATTGTAGCAGCTAGCATTGTAAATCTTATCAGCCTGGGTCGTCATGGCTGGGTCGGCACGGTTTGACCGATATCTTTGGCATTTTTTGCCCAAACAACACGAAACTTGGTACTGCACACACTGGTAACATTATGATGACGCCGTCCAAATTTGAGATCAAGCGGATGAGTGGTTCACGAGTTATGCGTGGAAGAGACGTTCCTTGTATTAAAAGATAATAATAGAAAGATAGAAGTTGACTACAGCGCCCCCACCTAGCGTAGCGGAAAGAGCCGAACTCTCGCCGAATCCGCTTAGACGAACTGCATGTGAACAGGGACTTGGGTGACAGACCACCCGTTGTGAACCAATCCCAAACCAAACCAATCCCACCATGTGAACGCAGTCAATGTTGTGAGTAACTTTGTCGATATTTACAAATGTTAGTGCACTGTCGTTTTTTAAGTGGACATCAATAAACGTCACTTTACGGCATCGTATTAAGCAACTCATTAATTCTGACGATATAGTTAAGGTTCGCTGCATAACACGGACTCAGCGTGTAGAACTAGCTAGCGAGCGCTAGCGGAAACAAACATAAACAGAAATGAAATGCTAATTTATACTATTTCTACTTTCTGTTTTTAATATTAGTCTTTATCCCGTATTTTGTTGTTTCCTCGGTTTCCCCTTGTGTAAGTCCAATTGCTTCTGGGGTCCAGTCTTGCATTCCAATTTCCTAAGAAGACCAGTATAGCTTAATGTCCAACATCACAAACACACAAATATTTTATTATAAATATTTTCACGGTCAACAGTTGCAGAAGGCAGTGGTTGACGTGGAGGAAGAATAGTACAGTGTTTATTTTGATGCATTTTAAGACGCACAGTGCATGATGCAAGATTCATCAGTCTTCTGCATCTAATTGTGCATTTGCCTTTCAAGGGCTTTATGATCTCAGTTTGCCACAGATCGGGTGCGAGGAATGCCATGCCACATGGATTGCTGGAGTGAGTGTCCGAAGTGACTACCGGCTAGCTACCCAACACTTTTCAACAATATCAGCATATCAGCATTTTTTTTAAATGCTAGACCAAGAGACAATTCACTTTGGCCGTGTAGGTATTGTAGAGACATAAGAATACTGTATGTGTTTGTACAGCTACTCAAAGCGGAGTTACTAGCAACATCTATCAGTCATCAATAACCAAGGTGGTTAAAACTGTAAAGCTCTGTAAACCTGAGTTGAAACAGTATTGACACACAGTTCTGTTTATTTCGGTGTCAGAGAGAGAATTGCCTGTGGAACCATTCGACATCTAAGGAGAGGGGCCTTGAAACCTGCCAGACCATCCATGTACCAGCCTGATCACCTCAATGCCACCCCGTTGTCCATGCCCATGTCACTCCTCTGCCCGCCAACATCATCTCTATCCTCTATCCTCCTCAACTTGCTTCTGAAAATGACTCTCACATACTTACTCACCTCTTCAATCATTCATTCACTGTAAAAAAAAAGCCACACCGAAATATCCATACATTTTAAAAGGCAGGCATACACACCCACACCCATTCAGAGGCACACTGTATGCACAAACACACTTGCATCAGTCTACGGTCACATACTACAGTCATGCATGTATGGACGCACACATAGGCTACATACATACATACATACAAACACACATATGTACATACTGTATGCACATGTGCAATTTTTTTTTTTTTTTTAACATTTTTTTTATTGAGATTTTCTGATAGATAAAGTACATAGATAGGCTGGAATGGTCGATAACATGAATGAAAACATATAAGTAACACACAGCAGATACAAAGACATAAAAACATATCAATACAAAGACATAAAAACATATCAAAAGAACCCACCCCAAAAGACAAATAAAACAAAACAGGACAACACAGAACAATATTAGGCATGAAATCTTATTATTTCTAAGCAGGAGTATACAGGGCTAATATACATAGTATTACAGATAATATGAACTGCAGAGACCTATGAGCGACATATTAGTTGTCAGATAGTTGGATTTTATCTTGAACATGTGCCAAAAAAGGATCCCATAGGTCATAAAATGTTTTAACTCGGCCCCTCAGTGAGTATTTTATTTTCTCAAGCTTAAGGAAAAACAACACATCTTTTATCCAATGTGTGAAAGATGGAGGGTGAGAATCTTTCCATCTTAGCAATATTAAGCGTCTAGCAAAAAAAGTCACAAAAGCAATACAATCTGTCTGAGCTTTTGACAATGTAAGGTGGTTTGGAGAGGTGCCAAAAATGGCCAGAAATGGACAAGGGTCAATTTCCTGGTCCATGCATTCTGAAATAACTTTAAAAATCAAAGACCAAAAATTTCGAAGAGTATGGCACCCCCAGAACATGTGGGCATGGGTAGCAGGGAAAGAGTGACATCGACTGCAGATGGGGCTAATGTTTGGGAAACATTTTGATAATTTTAGATTCGTCCAATGGGAGCGATGTAAAATTTTACATTGCATCAGACTGTGCCTGGCACATATGGATGTATTATGTACTCGCTGCAAAATAGAAAGCCACAAATCCTCTGAAATGTTCTCACCCAGATCAAATTCCCAGTCAGCCTTTAGAGCGGGAAGTTGTGAATGACGTTCCTGTGTAAACTTACTATATAAAATAGAAATTATTCTCTTGAAAGACCCAGGCCATTCTAAAAGGCTATCAAGAGGGTTGCATGGGGGGAGGTATGGAAATGAGGAAGATGTTGTGCGTAGAAGGTCCCTGACCTGAAGATAGCGGAAAAAGTTGCTTTTGGGGAGGTTAAATTTCTCACAGAGTAAATCAAAAGAGGAGAACACTCCATCAGAGTAAAGGTCACTAAGACACCTGATGCCCACTTTCTGCCAGTTCAAAAATGATTTGTCCATTAAAGATGGTGTAAAATTATGGTTAGAGTGAAGTGGAGCTTTTAAAGAAAAAGATGTCCAACCAAAATACGGCGCATCTGAGACCAAATTCTTAAAGTAGATCTGACCACCTTGTTTTTGGAAATGTTTGATGAGGGGTCAGGGGTAGAGGAGTAAACCAAGGCTGATAAGGAGGACGGATGACAAGACAGGGCCTCTAAGACATACCATGAAGGCGCATCAGCCCCTGGATCCTCATACAACCAATGGACTATTGCGCGTATATTAGAGGCCCAGTAATAGGCCTGAAAGTCTGGTGCTGCCATTCCACCAAGAGACTTTGGATGCTGTAGCACACTTCTCACTAAACGTGGGGATTTGTAATTCCATATGAACGCTGAAATAATAGAATTGAGTTTGTGAAAAAATGATTTGGGAATAAATACAGGGATGCACTGAAAAAGATATGTAAATTTTGGAAGAATGTTCATTCGAATTGAATTAATACGACCAGCAACAGAAAGTGGAAGTGAGCTCCAGCGCTTAAGGTCAAGCACAGTCTGTTTGAGAAGGGAGAAGTTTGCAGAAAAAAGGCTGGAAAACTTATCCACAATATTGACACCGAGGTAAGTGAAACTATTAGAGACTTTAAAAGGTAGTGAGGAGAATGAATATTGGAGGGCAGCTTTATTAATAGGAAACAGTTCACTTTTCTCTAAGTTAAGTTTGTAGCCTGAGAGGTGATGAAATTGGTCCAAAATGCAAAATACATGAGTTAAAGACTTAGCCGGGTCAGAAATATATAAAAGTAAGTCATCAGCATACAAAGAGACTTTTTGTTCCTGACCCTCTCTAAAGATGCCCCTCACCGTTATATTATGTTTCAAGGAGAGTGACAGAGGCTCAATGGCCAAGGCAAATAGTAAGGGTGATAATGGACAACCCTGTCTAGTGCCACGGCCTATCTGAAAATATTTTGAAGAAAGATTATTAGTACGGACTGAAGAAAGTGGAGCAGTATACAGTAACTTAATCCAAGAGATAAACTTTTGTCCAAAGCCAAACCTCTCCAGGGTGTAAAAAAGATATCTCCATTCAACCATATCGAAGGCCTTCTGGGCGTCTAGGGATACTAATATTTCGGGAATCTGAGATTCAGAAGGGTGATATATAATGTCAAACAAACGCCTAACATTAAAAAATGAAAACCTATTCCTGATAAAGCCCGTCTGGTCGGCAGATATGATATCAGGTAGAATTTTTTCAAGGCGGCGGGCAAGAATTTTTGCTAGAATTTTGGCATCCACATTTAATAATGAAATAGGACGGTAGGAACTACAGCAGTGAGAATCTTTGTTCTTTTTTAGTAACAATGAGATTTGAGCTGAGCGCAATGTTTTAGGGAGGATACCAGATTCAAAAGAGTGATTATACATATTAAGTAGGAGAGGAGTAAGTTTGCCTGCAAATTTTTTAAAAAATTCTACAGGAAATCCATCAGGTCCTGGACTTTTTCCACTCTGCATGGCCCTAATGGCCTCCCCTACCTCTAAGGATGAAATGGGTTCATCAAGTTCTCTAACTCCATCTTCTGAGATTTTTGGTAATGGAAGATCAACAAAGAACTTTGCTAAATCATCAGAAGTGGGGTGATGTTCAGAAGTGTAAAGGGATATATAAAAGTTCAGAAAGGCGTTATTAATTTCCTGAGGGTCATGAGTAAGCCCAGAGCTTGTATTTATTTCTAAGATGTTACGTGAGGCTGCAGATTTACGAAGTTGGTGTGCCAAAAGACGGCTAGGTTTATCACCAAATTCATAATAAGTATGTCTGGACTTCAGAATCATTTCTTCTGCATCGACTGTGGCAAGACTGTCAAACTCTGATTTAAGGAGGAGCATCTCTTTGTACAAATCAGGTGAGGGTGAGTCAGAATATTGGGTTTCTAAATGTTTGATGCGGTCCGTAAGGTTGGATAAAGTAAATGATCGCAACTGCTTGTCATAAGACGCACGAGATATAAGTTGGCCCCTCATATAGGCTTTAAAGGCTTCCCACAGTAGACTATGATTAATATCATCGGTTAAATTGGTGTCAATGAAGAAGTCAATCTCTCGTGAAACAAATTCAACAAAATCAGAGTCAGATAAGAAAAGTGTGTTAAGTTTCCACGGGGGGCGGGAGGTAAATTTATGAGCCATCTTAATGACCATTAGGAGAGGTGAATGATCAGAGATGACTCTAGCATGGTAACTGCAGCTTTGAACAACAGGGAATAATTTACAGTCAATAAAGAAATAGTCTATGCGTGAATGTGTGTGATGAACTGGGGAATAAAAAGAATAACCTCGTGTATTGGGATTCAGACGCCTCCAAACATCTACTAGACCATAATTGTTTAGATATGCGTTGATAGTCTTGACGGATTTTGAGTTCACAAATTTCCTAGTTGCAGATGTGTCTAAATTGTGAAGGCAGCAATTCAAATCTCCAGCAATAATAACTAAATGTGAATCAATATTAGGCAATGAGGAGAAAAAATTGACAAAAAATTGCTCGTCATCATAGTTTGGGGCATAAATATTTGCCAAAATCAGTGGGGTATCGTAGAGAGTCCCTTTGACAATTACATAGCGTCCATTCCGGTCCGCTACAACAGAAGATGAAATGAAGGGAACTGAGCGGTGAAATAAAATAGCAACCCCTCTGGCTTTACTGTTAAATAGAGAATGGAATGATTGAGAGACCCATCGTCTCTGAATTTTGGCATGGTCAGAGACATTCAAATGAGTTTCCTGTATGAAAGCAATTTGAACACCTAAATTGTCCAAATGAGACAGAACCTTGCTAAGTTTAGTGGACTTACCGAGACCTCTTACATTCCAGCTAGCAAAAGTGATAGGTCTACCGGCTGCACTGTGAGTATTGTTAGCCACTGAAATCATACAAATCTAAGACTAAAATTAGCTGTGTTGTCAACAAAAGAAGCACAGTATTACACAGGTCTACACATAATAAAAACAAAAAATACAATCCCTCCCAACAAATACACCTTCCCGAACACGGTGTAATTACCCTAATAGCAAAACAGACACGAGACCGATCCATAGGTTAGCCTAATAGGTAGTTACAAAACTAGAAGCCAAATGGCATACATTGAGGCATATGGCAATATGAACAGATACGTTATATACACATAGAACGTGGAAATAAACATTCTATTAGTCACTTCTATAGAAATAGAAATAGAAAATATTATACTGGTCAACGTCACTGAGAGTGAAATCAAACCATGAAACTTACTCTAGCGTGGCATAAATGTACATGAAATATTACCGTTAGAGTCCAGTCCAGCTAAGTAGTTTAATCTTCTGAAATATCGTCATGAGCACCGTTGTCCGGAGCTGTGGAGATGACATAGTCCAATGCCAGCTGCGGGTCGGTGAACATACGCTCCTTTGCTCCAGGCAGAGTGATGCGAAACTTCGCAGGCAAGCGAAACCCAAAGCAGCGCCTTCTATCTCACGGAGCCGCTTCCTCACGTCCCCAAAGGCTGCTCTCCTCTTCGCCTCAGCGGCGGTCAGATCCGGGAAGATGTGTATAGCCCGTCCGTTGAAGGAGAGAGATTGTAATTGACGAGCCTGACGGAGGATGAGTTCGCGGACATGAAAGTAGTGTACTCTGATGATAAAAGGTCTCGGAGGTTGGTTAGGCTTCGGTTTAGCTTGCGGAGACCTGTGAGCTCGATCGAGCAAAGGTTTCTCATCCAGTCTAAGCACCTCTTGCAACAGATTGGAGACGAATTCAATCACCATACTGTAGTACCCTCCTGGTCTTCGGGGATACCCACTAATCTGACATTATTTCTCCGGGATCTATTTTCTAGATCTTCACATTTTGCTTGCAAAACTTTAACTTGGCTTTGGAGCTCTGACACCGTGCGTTCCATCGCCGACACGGAGTCACAAGTTGCTGCTGCTGAAGTCTCTAGCTCCTTCAGACGCCCTCCTTGGTCATTAACGGTCTTCTGTAGGCTAGTTACTGAAGAGGTCAATTCTTCTCTGACAGCAGCGATGTCAGCTTGCACTCCTCCAACAGCCAGTTCTATTTTCGAGCAGATGTCAAATTTAAGCGAGTCCAAGGCTTTAGATAGCATACCAGCAGTTAGCTTTTCACTCTCGGAGCAGTCTTGAGACTCTTCAGAGGAGCTAGCATTAGCTGGGCGAGCAGTTCTGTTCGACGATGGTTTAGTACCCGGCATTATTTTACCCAGTTGAATGGGCCAGTATATTCATAAGAGCCTTATATCCACGAATTTAACATATAAACGAAGTTTGGAACATAACGTATCTGTTTTAAATCGAAATTAAAACTATGCCTCTAGGAGCTTGCCAAAAGACCGTCTACATAACAGCTGCGCAACAGCGCCCCGCACATGTGCAATTTTAACAATGTGGACTACGACATGTGCCTTTTGTATTTTCCACAGACTTGGCCTTTCTATTAAGCATGCTCACTTGGACAATCTTACTGCCTGGAATTTGGGCATTAAAACATATCTTTACAACACACAATACCTGAGATAGTGTACAGATTCCCAATGTAAGATAACACTCCCTACTCTGTGATTAAGGAAACCTCTTGTGGTTCACATTACACTAGCTTTTATGGTTTGTGTAGTGACAAATTAAAATGTTGATGTTTTAAAATGGCTAGATTGCCATGTTGTCTGTATTTATGATGCTGTACTCAGCATTACTGAATGGGTGGTGGTGCCACATTGTTTAATAGTGGTCCTTGTAACCTGATATGAGATGGCCTGCTCACCTGGGGACCTTCTATTTACCTCACTTTCCACTGAAAACAGCCCATAGTGGACTTCAGAGGCCATTTGTAACAGATAGGGTGATACGCAAGCTTATGTCTTTAATAGTGAGCCTTGTTTCATGCACTTGAAAATGTTCTGTTCACCTTACTTCTTAACAGCCCAAGTGTAATTTCACCAGCTGAGGAACTGCTTCTCTACTTGTCGCTATAGGATAACAACGAACAGTGTAACATTTATATGTATTACTTATCTATGTACCTCACAAGAAATCACTGGAAAGTAAGTGTAATGGGTTGAGTGTGGTGCAGCTGTATACTGTAGGAGTGGAATTGGGTGGCTGTGCCTTTAAGACGCGTTGCTGACGACACGTCATCAAACGCGAGATAACCAATCAGTGGGGAGGATTGACTTGCTCAAAAGGTCTGGCGCTTACAATGGCTGGGTAAGCGCTATTGATTTTGAGCTTAGCTAGTTGATGCAATCCGCTTCGTTTGTCCTCTGTCTTTGTGCTCTTGTGGGTAGCAACTTGACTGCAACTGCCTGTGTGGAAGGTAAGTATGTAACAACGTCGATGTGGACATGCTGTGTTTACATGGTGCCGGTAGTAATGCTAACTCTGTGGCAGGGATCTACTGTGTGCAGTGGTGCCCCAGGATTATCCGTATATGCTGGCTTCGTGTGTGTACGGACTCTGCAGCTCGAGGGAGCGTGTTAAAACTAGGCCCTATCTGACGGTAGGTAACCGCTGGTTTACCAGCCAGCTTTGTATCGTCACCCTAGAATGTTTAATATAACATTATCCACCTCAACAGGTTGTGTGCCTGCTGACCACTGTATCGGTACCCCTGTGCGTGTGCCTCTCGTCATCTCTCGTGGTATGTAGCCGTTCAGTATTCCATCTGCATGTTTTAATCATGTACTGTTACTGAGTGAGTGTTTTTGTATGCTCGTAGGTTACAGGGTGATTGCCTTCGTATCAGCCAACACGCTGCTGTTTTGTCTCTCTGCTTCTTTGCTCGCTTCGCTACAACTACCGCTCCTTTGTCCAATCACTGTTTGTGGCCGGCATTCGTCGTCGGGGACAGTGACTCGACATCGGTGCTCTCGGGTGTGCTTGTGTGTGTGCGGGTGTTTGTGTATGCTTTCTTTTGTTTGTTTATTTGTTTGTTTGTTATTTTGTTTGTCCTTGCTGCAGCCTAATTGCTGTGTGCCTGCTTATTGTAGTGTCTTGTGTCTTACCTGTTGCCCCCAGTGGCTAGCTCGGGCTATTGCCTGGCCTTGTGAGCCTGCCTGCTTGGAATTGTTGGTTTTGTGTTGCTTTACTGTTTGTGTTATTTTTGGGGTTTATGTGCTGTGCTCTTTTATTTCATTTGGTTTATATTTGGTTCTATTTTCTTTACTTACTTACTCAGGCAGTGTGAGACGCCTAGCTCTAAGGGGCCTAGCTTTGTATGCTGGTCCAACTGGTGGCTGTGTGTATGGTCTGTGTCTGTGTCCGTGTTCTTTCTGTTTCAGGAGCTGGGGGATCATCTGTGGGGAGGCTTGTCACCTGGTGGCGGGTGCCCTTTTTGGTGTGTGTCACTGTGTGTTGTGTTAAAGTATAGTGTTCACCTGTGTGGTTGCGGTGCTATCTTAGTCCACGTGTGGCCTTCTGGGCTGCCTATGCCAGATAGTCTGCCTCCCTATGGTAAGTCCCCTTCCTCCTGTGATTTTCGTTTGTTGAGAAATTCTGTTTGCCTTAACTGGGAGATTTATAATTGTCCCCGAACACACACTTTTTAAATACAATTTTTTATACCACTGCCTCCGATGCCATTGCAACGTGTGCATTTGACCTTTAATAAATAAAGCTGTTCTTATTGTATGGAATTCTGTCTCCGCTTGTTATGTGCAACGAACCTGGGTGCCTTTAATTCACACCAATTTTGATTTAATTCTTAGTCCTTGGGGGCATAACCCCTCAAGGTGGCGTAGTCGAGTTGTTCCATTCCCCCCGCCCACTACATTTTGGCGTAGTCGGCAGGATTTGCATGAAAGCGGAGATTGATATTCTGTTTTGTTTTTTTTCTATTGAAACCTTGGTGGTGGTGTATATATGTATGTATGAAAGTGTGTACAAGTATATGTGTATGCGAGTTATTTTTTTTTTCAGAGACAAAACAGCAGCGAGTTGCAGAAATTACTGTCCTGGCTGGTGACCACCGTCTATG
>CM059287.1:15498907-15512130 GCA_030347295.1 Setipinna tenuifilis | reverse complement strand
CCCCTCCTCCCTCCCCAGTTCTCCCGAGTTCCCCTCAAGCGCTCCTCTCCTCTCCTCTCCTCCCCCCCAGCAAAAAGCCCGGCTCCTGATCCCCCTCCCCGGTCCTCCTGATCCCCCCTCCCCCGCTCCTCCTGTTCAAATATTGGTTTATTAGCTCCCAATAAAGCCAGCCGTCTCCCCCCAAATCCCCGCTGACATTTCCCGCAGCCATTTAAAGTGTCATTATTTGCGCTTCAGGAATTGCTCTCTCTGCGCCACATCTCAGTTGAGTTGAGTTCTGTTCCCCTTTTTCTTTTGTTTCCAGGGGAGGAGGATGAGGAGAAGGATGAAGAAAGAGTAGGAGTGGGGGGGGAGGGTGAGGAGGAGGTGGGGATGGTGGAGGAGGTGGAGGAGGAGGTGTGAAAGAGGGCTGGTGAGAGGAGAACAAATGAAAGCTGTGGTGATCCCTGCTCTGCCCGTGCCCCCTGTTTTTATTGCGGCGGGTGAACCCAATTGAGACGGAGGTCGCCGCTATGGGATTATGTTTGTGTGTGTAAGCGTGTTAGGGACTGGGAGAGGGATAGAGTCTCTCTCTTTCTCTTTCTCTTTCTCTCTCTCTTTCTCTCTCGCTCTCTCTGTCTCGCTCTTTTCTAACCTCTCCCCCTCTCTCGCTGTATCTCCATCTCTTTCTTTCTCAATTCTCCACTTTTCAATCTTTTTTTCTGTCTCTCTCTCTCTCTCTCTCTCTGACTCTGACACGCACACACACTCTCTCTCTTGCTCTCACTTTTCTAACCTCTCTATATATCTCCATCTCTTTCTTTCTCAAGTTTCCACTTTATCTTTTCTGTGTTTCTTGCTGACTTACTCAGTCTCTCTCTCTCTCTCTCTCTCTCTCTCTCTCGTTCTCTTTTTTTTCTTTCTGACTATGTGTGTGAGTTTGTGTATGTCTTTGTGTAAGGAATAGTATCCATGAACATGAGGCAGAAATCAAACTCTTTTAGGGTATTACACGCTTAAATCTACTTTTAGGATACATGTAATTATTTGTGTCACTTCAGCTTGAGGACTTTTTGTTGGTGTAAAGCGCGGGACGAGAGAGACAGAGAGAGAGAGAGAGAGAGAGAGAGAGAGAGAAAGAGGGGGGAATAAAATAGAAAGATAGAAAAGGAACGACAGACTGGAGAGACATTAAGTGGACAATAAAGCACCCTTAATATAATTATATTTATGAGTGTGTGAGAACCACACAATGGCTTTGTGTGTGCATACGTTGTGTGTGTGCGCCCGTGTGTGTGTGTGTGTGTGTGTGAGAGAGAGAGAGAGAGAGAGAGAGAGAGAAAGAGAGAAACAGTATGCACATGTGTGCATATTTGCATGTGTAAGTACACATGTTTGTGTGTTTAAGTGTTTGCTAGTGTGTGCCTGTGTGTGTGTGTGTGTGCCTGTGTGCATGTATGAACATGTGTGTGTGTGTATGTAGGCATGTGTGTGTGTGTGTGTGTTTGTTGGTAGAAAATTGCTCCATGTGTCATGGGCCTAAGAGGGAAGGACAGCTCATTTCAGCCTGGCAGCTGAGACACGTCCAACTGAGGGGCAGTAACTAACCTGCCACCTCAGCATCAGCCCCAGTGTGTGTGTGTGTGTGTGTGTGTTGTGGTGTGTGTGTGTGTGTGTGTGTGTGTGTGTGTGAGGATGTGTGTAAAAATGTGTGTGTCCATGTGTGCACGCATGTTTGTGTGTGTGTTTGTGTGTGTGTGTGTGTGTGTGTGTGCGCGCGTGTGTGAGAATGTGTGTGAGAATGTGAGTAAGAATGTATGTGCGTACGTGCACGCATAATTGTGTGTGTAAGTGTATGCCTGCACACATGTTTGTGTGTATGTGTGTGTGTGTGTGTGTGTGTGTGTGTGTGTGTATGTGTGTGTGTGTGTTTGCGTGTGCAAAAAGACAGAGAAGTGAGCAAGACTCGGAAAGAATCATCTGGGGAGGGGGAGAGAGAAAGAGGGATAGAGGGATAGAGGGATAGAGGGAGAGGGACAGGGAGGAGAGGCGGAGAAATAGAGGGGCAGAGCTTTAAGACACAAAGGCTAGATTCACCCGCTTAATGATCACATCAGTGCATGCACACACACACACACACACACACACACAGAACATGACACAGAACCAAACAGACAGAGCAGTGCAGATTGGAGGAGGACAGAGGCCATTCATACACATACCCACACACACACACACACACACACACACACACACACACACACACGCACACACAGAAACACACACACATATAGAAACTTACATACACACACACATACACAAATCCATGCATATAATCAGACACAAACACACTGACACACCCACACACACACACACAAACACACAGTAACGGACACACATACAGATAATTACATACACACACACAAATGCATGATTATAATCAGACACAAATACACTGACACACACAGACACACAGACACACAGACACACACACACACACACATACACACAAACACACAGAAACGGACACACATACAGATAATTACACACAGACACACACATACAATAATCAGACACAAATACACTGACACACACACACACACACACACACACACACACACACACACACACACACACACACACACGCACGCACACCGCTCCGCCTGCCCCAGTCACACACACCTGCAGGCCTCGGAGGAATCCAGGCCTGATGGGGTGCCAGTCCAGTCAGCTCGCGGGGAGAACCCATTCCATTACCAGCCGCTCTGCTCCACTGCAGTGGAAACTCATCTGGCTCGCACACACACAGACACACACACACACACACACACACACACACACACACACACACACACACACACACTCTGTCTCTCTCTTTCTCAAAATTACACACACACACTCACACACACACACACACACACACACACACACACACACACACACACACACACACACACACACACAGCCAGTGTATCTCTCTTCCTCAAACTTACATACAGGGCCACACACACACACTTTCTCTGTCTGTCTCTCTCTCTCTCTCAAATTTACACATACACACACAGCCTTTTTAACTCTCTGTCTTTTTTGCTCTCTCTGCCTGTGTGTCTGTCTGTCTCTCTCTCTCTCTCTCTCTCTCACACACACACACACACACACACACACACACACACACACACACACACACATATGCATATACACCCGGTGTCCAGGCACAAGGCTTCTCTGTGTGTTACCATTCATAGGAAACACACAGAGAGACGCATACACAGAGGTACACACAGCATACGCAGCTGGCCTGCATTTGCACTTATTTTTAGGTGCATGACAGTTTATTTCATGGTGAGTTAGCGCATCACAAAAACATCCAGGCACAATCATTTTTGAGCTCCAACATTGTGTTTACTTGCAGCTGTGGCGTTAAACTATGCGAGGTAAATGAATACGATTGTAATTTTTCCTTCAGTACAAACTCTTGCTTTTTGATTTTTTGAGTTTTTTTTTTTTTACCTCTAATACTACTGAGCTGACTTCATAAAAGGCATTTAGCAGCCTTGTAAACACCAACTAAGTGCAGTTCCCACTGAGAAAAGGATGCTAGTGGATTAGCATTGCTGTCTCCAGGCTATTATGCAGTGGAAAGCTTTCTTCTTTGTTATTATTTGTTTGTTTTTCCCCCTTTAATTAGGTAGAAAGGTGGAGAGAAAGGGAAGATGAGTGGGAGAGAGAGAGAGAGATATGGGGGTGGGATCAGGAAATGACCCCTGGTCAGCCGTCTGTCTCAAATGGAGTACTTGCACACTAACACTTCATATTTAGAGGGTGTAACACTGTAACACTGATGTTTGCAAGAACATTGACTGTACTGGGAGTACCTGAATGGTGCACTCATTTTCAATGGTCAAAAAGTTGAGTGTGGAAAGCTGGATAGTTTTCGCACTCAATGGCGGCCATCTTGTCTATGAAATCGGAAGGTGAGTTTTCTAACTCTTTAAAAAGGTGCAAAACACCTGAGAAATGTAAGTAAGAATAGTGTTTATATGTCCCTAAAAAGCCCTACTGTGTTGAACTGTGGTCAAATGTTGTGTTTGTCATTTATCTAAGCACACAATCTGTGTGTGCAACGTGAGAAAGAACTAAACAGTCAAATTTGGTGCACTGTACTGTACACGTAAGTGCATACTGCAGACAGTGCACTATAACAGAAGTGTACTGTCAGCAGTGCCTGGTTTGAGACCGCCAACTGGATATGTACTGTATGGTATCCCACGGCGATGCACTTTGTACTTACAAGGATAAATAGCACATAACCTAGCCTAAGAATGGGGATAGCAGATGTTGTTTTCTGGGTTTTCCTAACACACAACCACATGGCATCAAAATCGAATGTGAAACCAAATGTGGTTTTCTTTTCAGCACAGACCTGAAGTAATGACAAATTGCTGAATGTTGTTGCTGATAACTCAGTGTGATCCCCAACTATTGTAGGCATTAATGGCTTGTAGCAGGACCCTAACAGGGGGGACACAGCGGCGATGACACGGTCAGAAGGCCTGCTGGCTTGCTGATAGCTCAACAAGTCACTAGCGCATGTTTCCCCATCAACCATCGGTGGATGTTAAAGCATGTTTTTCATGCACGTATCACTATCCACATCCGTCTAACACACACACACACACACACACGATGTCTGTCTTTCTCAAACTCACACACACACACACACACACACCGGCAGCATACACGGTGTGGTGCGGCATACAATACTCCTCGACAATCCCAAGACATGAAAAAGGGCCGACCGGGCTGACCACGGACCACGGAGGGGTCAACTCCAATACCGTCCGCCGAACTCCTATCCTTCGCCTGCGAAGCAGCAGAGCCCGCTGCTGTGTGTTTCTGATTAGCCGAGTCGGGGAAGGAGAGCGAGGGAGCGAGGGAGCGAGAGAGCGAGAGAGCGAGGCAGCGGGATTACACTCCTTCAGAGAAGAGGCCATAAAAACCTTAGCACGACTTACAGTTCCACCGCATTCCACCCCACCAGCATGCAGGACGGGACATAAAGATGTCAATTGGAAAATCTCAAGTATGTCGGGGTTGAGGGGTGTGTGTGTGTGTGTGTGTGTGTGTGGTGGGGGGTTGTCGGAGGGGATGGAAGGGGGGGGTCGTGGGTCGGCTTGAGTGCTCGTCCACCCAGGGAACAACTGTGGGCGGGGGGGGTTGGGGGGTGTTGGATGGGATGAGGGGGGGGGGGATGTTGGGGAGTGAGTGGTGTTAGTTTAGAGCTCTCATTTCGGTCAAGGGTTACGGTAGAGCAGGGGAGGGGGGGGGTGGAGATGGGGATGGGGGGGTTACCGTACAGGGAGGGAGGGAGGGACAGGCTGTGGGTGTGGGTGTGGGTGGGGGAGGTTTTTTGCAAGAGGGAGGGAGGGCAGAGGGCTGGATTAGCAGCTCGCTATGGAGCAGATGTACGGAGGGCCTCCTCACCCCCCCCTCGCCCCCCCCCTCGCTCTCCAGTGCCTCCACTTGTCCTATTACTCATCTCCGGCACGTTATTGCCTTACGCACCAGCCTGCCTGCTCCAGATGAGGCCAGCGCCTTGCCTCGCCTCGCCTCGGCCCAGCCTGGACCGGCCTCACAGTGTTTTTTTGAGGCATTGTGCAGGCAGGAGTCTGGACAAGGGGTGCAGACGGAATGGTCTGTCTGGAAACTAACAGCCTCCCCCAACATTAGCCCTCCCCACCTCCTCCACCTCCTCCTCCTCCTCCACCCCTGACATCTCCCTCCTCCCTCCTCCCTCCTCCCTCCTCCGCCTTCCCCTCCACCTTTAATCCCCCGGTCTTTGGGTAGATGTACTGCAGGGGAGGATAGGAGAGCAGTAATGGAGAGGAGAAGGCTGTGCTGGGTTGTATCTCAATCAGTTGATGGGATAGTCTGTTTTGTGTGTGTGTACGTGTGTGTGTGTGTCTGTGTGTCTGTTCGTGAGTGAGTGTCTGGGTGTGTGTGTGTGTACGTGAGTGTTTGTGTGTAAGTGTGTCTGTATGTGTGTGTGTGTGTGTGTATGTGTCTGTACGTGAGTGTGTGTGTGTGTATGTGTCTGTACGTGAGTGTGTGTGTGTGTGTATGTATGTCTGTGTGTGTGTGTATGTATGTCTGTGTGTGTGTGTGTGTGTGTCTGTGGAGGCGGGGTGGGTCAAGGAGCTTTTGGGGGAGTACACGAGATGGTGCTGAGTTAAGCAGAGGAGGGTTTGGCGGGGCAATTTGGGATAGAACACAGTGTTCGAGTGTGTCTGGCATGCTGCATGCTGCAGACACACACACACACACACACACACACACACACCACCATTGGTTTCTTCAGGGTCAAAGGAGCACCCGGGTAACCCAATTAGACTCTATCAGGTTGGGACATGGGTATGTGTGTGTGTGTGTGTGTGTGTGTGTGTGTATGTCTGTGTGTCTGTGTGTGAGTCTGTGTGTGTGTGTGTGTGTGTGTGCGCGCGCGTGTCTGTGTGCGTGTGTGCGTGTGTGTGAGTCTGTGTGTGAGTCTGTGTGTGCGTGTGTGCGTGTCTGTGTGTGCGTGTGTGTGAGTCTGTGTGTGTGAGTCTGTGTGTGCGTGTGTGTCCACGTGAGGGGTAGTAAAAAAAAAAGGAAATGCTCCAAATGGAAAAAAAAAAAGATCTCTGTTGGCACAGCACAATGTCCACAAGTCACAGGACCCTGATCTAATTAGCTGTCCACACAACGCTACATCAATTCATTTATTTATAGTCCCGCTCCAGCACAAGCAGCTGATTATGTCAGCAGCTACTTTAAGAATACTTCGCTAAAGGCCTGTTATCCTCACTAATGGGACTTCGAGAGAGAAAGACGGAGAGAAAAGATAGAGAGAGAGAGGGGGAGAGAGACCGAAAGAGAGAGAGAGAGAGAGGGAGAGAGAGACAGACAAACGTTTTCGCAAATCTACTTACGCCCTTCCACCCATTTCGCTTTAGAGTTTGTAAATGCAACAGAGATAACAATTAGCGAGCGAGACTACATTCAGGTTCATCGTGCGGAAAAAAAAAACACAAACGAAGGGCTCGTCGGTCGTTTTTAGAGAGAGAGCAGCGCAGCGCCGTGCCGGTTGGATGGATGCACAGGATGGGCCATGCATTCATTAGTCCAATGAGCCACCGTGACTCAGTCACATTAGAGGCTGATTTGTTTGTATGCTGAGGCGAGTTTGACAGAGAGGCAGGGGAGGTGGGGGTGGAGGTGGAGGTGGAGGTGTTGTTATGCGGCTAGCATTTGTGTGTGCTAGTCTCGCTTGAATTCCCTCGTGAGTTTGAGTGCACTCGACGGGGCCAAGGTGTCAGCTGTAGCTCACCAGACACACAAAAGCGGTGGGTGGGGTGGGGGGTGGTGTGGGGGTTAACATTGTTCAAAGTTCCTGTCTGTTGAACAGATCAATTAGATTAAACCGATGCTGATGTGGTGGTGAGCAATACTAAGCATGTCTACTCACGGAGCTTTGTCACGGTGTTGTGTGTTCAACAATAAAAGTTCAAGCTAACAACCTGAAGAAACACACGGCAGGCTTACAGTATTTAAAACTTAATTGTTGTTTTGTATGCTTTAGTTGCTTACCACAAGGCATTTGTGAGCTATCTGGTACAGTTCCCACTAGAGGTGCTTTTTATAGTAGTAGTAGCAGTAGTAGAAATACTTTTTATCCTGAAGGAAATTTAGGGAAAAAAGGGAATTATCTTTTTATATCTGAGATTACTGCCCGACTAAAGAGGCCTCCACCATATCCTATCATATCAGCAAACAAACCCAGGATTCATTCAAAATTGAAAAAAATAAACAACATTATTACTAGAACTTGACTTTGACCTTTGACCTTGACCTTCTAGAACATTCTCTGTGTTGAGAACACCACAGCCCTCACCAGTCTCCTCATCTGAACCAGGATGGAAAAAAGAGAGATGCAGTGACAATGACAACATGTACAAAAAGAATTAGAACAAAGAGCCCGTTTGTTCTAATGGAGTGTTTACGAGTAAAGATGCTACTATTGTGGCCACTCTGTGACAGCTGTAGGGATAGCCATGTGAAGGGCCATCACATCATGCAAAAGCCACCGTCTGTGCACAGCAGGGTAAATACGTGATCTCATGACTCATGCCCCAGTGACATAGCTCCCTCCCCTCCCTACCCCCCACCATGACACACAAACACACACACACACACACACACACACACACACGCCCACACACACACACGGCCCACATTAATTTGTACATACAGTAACTGACTCATCGGTCATCAGATATAAGTGCACACATGCAAACACACACACACACACACACACACAAACACACACACACACACGCATAGAAACACACCACTGTTGTGCCCTAAACAATAGACGCCATAGACCCAGAACACCACACAGCAACAAAGGCATGTAGAGAAGTTCATGTAACAAGACTATCTTTACTGTGTGTGAAACAGGCGTTATATTTGCAAGCTGCACAGGCTCAAAGGGTCTGCCATCCTCTGGTTTATGTAAGACACACGGTCCGGACTCAGGGCCGTTCCTCCATTTGAGAGGCCTTGTGAGGCCTTTTTTTCAGGCACCGGGTTGCCCAAGTCTGCATACTCAAAGCTCCTTTAGGCTATTCTGGGTGACAGCTTTCAGACACATTCCTTTTAATATTATATATGACCACATCAACTGGCGCATGAAATGCATCCGGAGAAGAAGGAGAGAGAGAGAAGGAGACAGGAGAAGGAGACAGGAGGAATTGAGGCCTGCCTGGACCTTATCGGGGTGTGGGGGCGGGGGTGGGGGGGGGTTCATTAATGGTGACTTATCTAAGCCAGACTAATGGAGTTTTTTGTTCACTTTCTCATTTAATAAAAGTTCCACATGCCGTGTTTTCTCTCAGAAATAGTTGTCTCCGAGCCAAGAGTGGTTGATGCCTAATACTGTAGCTCTGGCTTGTGTACATTAGGTCCTGTATCCTTAACCCACTCCAGTGAGACAACCTTTAACCGTAAACCTGGAGTAAATAAAAGGACCAGGCTCAGGGGGCAGGTGTGTGTGTGTGTGTGTGTGTGTGTGTGTGTGTGTGTGTGTGTGTGTGTGTGTGTGTGTAGGAGGGGAAGGGGTGACAACACCTTTATTTAACCCATAATAACCCAGGCAGGAGGCCGGTCTCCGCTCCAGTGAAGGAGAACACCTAGTGGGGGAGGCACTAAGAGACAAGGACCATGCAGATAATAAGATAACACTTTATTTGAAGGGGTCTACATCAGAGGGACATTACCATGTTATAAACATGACATGATGCATATCATGAACATTAATGACACTTCATTGCCATTCGGTTTTTGTAATGTTAAGATATTTTTTCTGATATAGACATTGCAACATCGAATGACACTCAATGACAACAGTCATTGACATATGCCATATGTCATGTTTTATGAAGGGCTTATGTCACCCTTATGAAGCCACCTTCACACCAAGTGTTACCGCTCAGAATGAGGAGAGGGACATTACAGAGCAACCCCCCCCCCCCCCACACACACACACACACAAAACAAAACAAAACAAATGGAATCTGAAAGAGAGACATGGACTATTCAGGGGGGGGGGGGGGGGGGGCAGGATATCCGCAGATTATTTCCTGAGAAGCTGAGGAAATAAGCATTTCTGAAGAGGCAGAGTCACTGGCTTGAGTGTGTTCGCTCCGAGTGTGTTCGGTCTCCGGTTGTCTGGACGCTGGCTTTGTGAGGATGTTAATGCTGTTATGAAAGACGTGAGGTGTGCGTCAGTGTGCTGTGCTGTGTGTGTGGACCTCAATGACCTGCAGAAATAGAGACAGAGAGAGAGAGAGAGAGTGAGAGAGAGAGAGGGGCCCGTATAGTGGAAAAGTATAGAATGTTCTAGAAAAACAGAATGTTCTTTACTTGGAAAACATGACAAGGAAAAGAAAAAAGCGGCTGAGAGAGACAGAGAGAGAGAGAGGTTGAGAAAGAAGGGAAGAGAGACAGAGCAATGAAAAAAATGGGCGTCTTGGAAAAGATACAGTAGTTGTGCTCTGTTTACGGAGATCAGCTTGGCAAAAGCTCAATAATAATTCACATAGTCAACAACGGACAGGCACAAAATGTAAATAACAGCTTACAGAGGAAGGACTGGTAAAAGCTTGTGTAATTACAAAAAAAAAAGTTAAAGTAGGAAAAGCAAACAAAGCTTTTCAGAAGAGACAAAGACAAAAGGGAATAATAAAAAAAAAAGATATGCAGGAATACAAAATGTTCCATGACAGGGAGGGAGAAGCGAGTCCAAAAACTTTTCCCCCATTATTTATGTCTTTTGGCTAAACCGTGATCTCAATAAAGTTGAAAAACGTCAGTCATGTCCTCGAGAGAGACGTTCCTAGGAGACGGGCGTAAGGTAGCGTCGGTGTGCTGCTGCGGGAGCTCCTGCTTGTGGTGGAACATACGCATTTTTTGAAAGTATACAATATGTGGGTCAGACGCGGATTAAAGGACTTGTTTGAACACCTAAAAGAGATGTTTGATGTACTAGCAAACACAGATTCCGCGCTCTTCAAACAAAAACCTGAGGCGAACGCAAACGTAAACAGTCGCGGAATTTATATCTTCTCATTTTTCTCCCTTATTTGCGGTCTCACGCGTGGTCTCAAAGAATTTTTGTTGCTTCTGATTAGGAGTCTGAATAGCCCCTGGGTGAGGATAAGGGAGTAGACATGAGAAGCCTAGGCTTTAAAAAAAAGTAAAAGTCCAACTGTGAACTTCTTCTTGGTGTACTTTTGGTGTGATTTTACTGTGCACACAGGTTATTTTACTAATTAGCTCATCTGTCTCCCTGAAGGAAAGCCACTTATCTCACTTGGATTTTTACTTTTAGAATACATTTTATCTGCAGTGTCTACCTCTTTGAGGAGAAATGTAATCAAATGGTTTATACCATTCATAATATACATGTCTATGGTTTATACAATGGCTTAGTTACATTTCCCATTGTGATGCATTGTTTGAAATGTCAATTAATTTTCTATATTATTTCTATATCTGCTACATAATCATGACTGCATTACCACCTGGAACATGCCTAACACTGTCTCATCCATTATCCCTTACTTAATGCTTAATGGATGAAACAAAAGCACAGTTGGGACTTTTTTTCCTTCCAAAGTCGGATTTTCTTTCTCCGTCAAAGACTCTCCGCTTCCTCCACCTGCGACAGGACAGTTCGGAAATGTTATGCTATGTTGTATACACGGCCGCGCCATTCGTAAGATCTCCCCCAAAGTTCCCGACCAGCAGACACTCGTCTTGCTCAGACAGGGGCTTACGTAAGTGTACAGTCCAGTCCAGGACGGAATGGTGCCGTCACACGCTAAACACATGGCGAGTGCTGCGGATATATATTACTGTAATCCACGGCCCCTTTTAAAATGCATCTGTACGCTCCGCAAGATCAAGGCTCAGATATCCCTCTGCTTAGAGTGCCACAGCCAAATTAAAGCCAGCCAATATTCTGTCTTTTGTCTCACTCACACTCCCCCCCCCCCCCCCCCCCCTTTTTTTCCTTTTTTATGCCTTCTTTCGACCTTCTGCTTCCAGACCCCCCCACCCCCACGACTGCCTTTCCCCCACCTCCCCCCCCCTTCTTTCCTGCCATATCAAATGAAGACCACTTGTCTTCTCACCGGACAGAAAAGACTCTCACGTTCCATCCGACACCATCTCCCTTTCATAGGTCATAGTCTTATTTCATCTCACGCCGCCATCGCGACGCAAATTCTCTCCATCTCTCGTTCCGTTCAGCTCCGCTCAGTATCCCTTTTCCTCTTCCACTGATTTATCCATTCCTCTCCTCTCCTCTCTCTCTCTCTCATTTTTTTTCTTTTTCTTTTTTTTCTTTTTTTTTATTCTTTCACCGGGGGTTTCCATCGCTTTGATGCTTCCCTGCGGGTTTCTTTTTTCGCCTAGCGAAGAACCTGCGGGATCAGATGGATGAGCACTCATTAGCAAGGTATTTTAACAGTCCTGCCATAATCAAGGTTTAACATGAAATTTCAATTACAGGAGCCCCCGGAGGTCCTACCATCGCTCACCGGATCAGCACATGACCTACAAAAAAGCGCCGGCCGGGCAGAGGCAGAGGCAGGCCGGGCAGAGCCAAGCACAGCTCCAGTAGCTTCGTAATGATCTGCAGCGCGCGGCAAAAAGTGGCGGCCATTTGTCAGGGCGGAATTAACCGCACACGGCCCCTCCTGGACCTTTTTTTTTCCCCTCTCTCTCTCTCTCTCTCTCTCTCTCTCTCTTCACACAGTCTACATGCTCAGCATAAAGTTTTTTTTTTCTTTTTTTTTTTTTTGCAGGAACACCTGGAGGCCCTGCTAGGTTAAGAGGTTAAATTAGCGTGACATGCGACGTAAACAAACACTATCACAATCCATCCACCCACCTCCACTACACACACACACACACTCACACATACACACACACACACCAACCGCGCACCCCCCCCCCCCCCCAACACTCACCCACCCACACACACACACACACACACACCCACACACCACCTTTCTGCTGTCCCAGCCCAGCTCTAATGGCCTCTGTTGCCATGGGAAATGGCCTTTAGACAGCGCGTCCAGGAAGATAATTCTTCGCCCCAAGGCTACTGACTGGCTCTGAGTCAGCACGCTGTGTGCCTGTGAGCCCTGTTCCTGTGTCCTCCGAGGCCTCTCTTCTCTTCTTCTCTCCTCTCCTCTCCTCTCTCCTCTCCTGAATGCCGACACACTTGTCAGGGTGCTCTCAGGTACCGGCCGGCCTCACCTGTGGGACCGCAGCCTTGGGTAATAGAGGCCAGTGGAGCCATTAGTATGCTTCGCGAAACCCACCCACCCACCTCCTGTCGGCTAAAGCCCTCCCCTGTCTCAGCCTGGAGGTCTAGTGGGTGCTATACTTGCCTTCAGCCCTGTTGTGTGTGTGTGTGTGTGTGTGTGTGTGTAGGTGTGTAAGTGTCAGTGTGCACCTTTTTCATATTTATGTTCGTGATGTCAAGTCCAATCCTTGAGAGCACTGAAGTGAAAAAAGGTAAAGGTAAAGGCCAGAAGTGCCATCATCATCGTCGTCTCCTCCACCACCACCACCACCTTGCCCCCCCATCCCCGTCAGCCTCCATAATCTGCCCCTGTGCCAGTTAGCCTTACCTC
>CM059287.1:15491407-15493907 GCA_030347295.1 Setipinna tenuifilis | reverse complement strand
ATCTTTTATACAGTAGCCATCTGAAACGGCAAAATGAATTCACTGATTTCATTCTGTCTTTTTTTTCTCTCTCTTTCTCTCCCTTTTCTTTCCTATTCCTTTCTTTCTTTCCTTCTTTCTTTTTTTTTTCTCTGCCCCACTCTTCCTCCATCATCCTCTTTCTCTCCTTCCTCCTCATCTCATCTTCCTCCTCCTCATCCTCCTCTTCCTCTTCTCCTTCGCCTTTCTTGTAACGCTCTTCTTCAAAAACACGTTAAAAAATGCAAACCCCATCAAAGCCCGCTGCCACATGAAGAAGTATACACCCATGGCAAGTTTTTTTTCTTCTTCTTTCCCCCTTTCCTCTCCCTTACTGCAGTTACAATCGCATTGCAGTGGAACCTCACTACTTTAGGCCCAGCAGCTTGGGATAATTGAGGCCTTGTCCTGAAACCGAAAGCTAAAAAATATACTGCTTTTGGTCAGAATCGTTTTCCTGATTTATTTATTTTTTCGCTCCCCTATACAATTCAATTCCCTTCCTAGAGTAGACTCTAGATATAACCCTCTAAGTGAATTTGCACTGTGGTATCGTGGCAGCAAATGTGGGTGTGTGTGTGTGTGTGTGTGTGAGTGTGTGTGTGTGTGTGTGTGAGCGTGTGTATATCCATATACGTGTGTGTGTGTGTGTCTGTGTGTGCATGTGTATATTCATGTACGTGTGTGTGTGTGTGTGTGTGTGTGTGTGTGTGTGTGTGTGTGTGTATGTCTGTGTCTGTGTGCATGTGTGCATATATGCATGTACGTGTACGTGTGTGTGTGTGTGTGTGTATGTGCATATGAGTGCGTGGGTGTGTGTGTGTGTGTGTGTGTGTGTGTGTACGTTGGTATTTAGAGTAACATCTTAATTGCAACCCTGCTTTGTGGTTGTACCTTTTGGACGTGGCTCTCCTAAGTAAATAAACACTGCATGGGAAAATGTCAATCCTTTTTCGGAGACATGGGAGGAGTGTCAGCCGTGATTACGGGGACGGATTAAATCGATACAAAAAAATGCGCACGCTGTTGTGATCTCGATGATGAAAGAAACCGGTCCCTTTGTTCTAAAAGGTAGAGAGGGGGGAAGTAAGTGTTTTTGTAAAGATGGCCGCCTCACGAAGAGAGAGAGAGAGAGAGAGCAGCAGACAGCAGGCAGTCTAGGAGCCGTCTCTCTCGTTGTGGAGCTGCTCAGCTGTGGAAAATGCTACGTAATGAATACTGTAATTACCCAATCTTACACTTGTTACACAGTGTTATTAAGACAACAGTTTTGACACCTGATAGCCGAGAAGAAAAAAGCCTGTAGCTATCAAGTGTCAAGTAACACCACGCCTCATGTACAGATGACAGAGAGAGAGAGAGAGAGAGAGAGAGAGAGAGAGAAAGAGAGAGAGGGAAAAAGAGAGAGAGAAAGAGAAATGGAGAGAGAGCCAGAGAGAGAGAGAGAGAGAGAGAGACAAAGAGAGGAAGGGAGGGATAAAGGGAGAGAGAAAGAGAGAGGGAGAGGTAGAAAGAGAACGAGAGAGAGGGAGAGAGAGAGGGAGGGAGAGAGACAAATACAGAGAGAGAAAGACAGAGAGAGAAAGACAAAGAGAGCGAGAGACAGAGAGAGAGAGACAGAGAGAGAGAGAGAGAGAGAGCGAGAGAGAGAGACAGAAAGCCAGAGAGAGAGAGAGCTAGAGAAAGAGAAAGAGAGAGAGAGAGGAAGAGAGAGAGAGAGAAAGAGAGAGAGAGAGGAAGAGAGGAAGAGAGAGAGCATGCAGAGGGAGAATTAGATGACTGAAGTGTCACTTCCTGGTTTGCTGCTACACCATAATGTCATAATGGATTACACGCATGGCGGCGCTCCAATCAATAACAAAAGCGCGGCGTTCTCACGTAGACACGGCCTAATGGGCTCGACTGTCAGGAATGTCCTCATCGCTTTCACATTTGGAAACAGCAGTGCAGGGCAGGCCACCATGCGTAAATACAACACGCATTCATAGTATGTGCACGTTTACTAATGTACCTCAGTAGATCCTTAGGGACCTGCGTTTTGCATATGCATGAGTGAAAAGCCATAGCAGAGCACAGCACAGCACAGCACAGCACAGCCGTGGCCTATTACATCAGATGATGGTTAGGCATTCTTCTTCTATAGGAGGACCCAATCAACAGGACTTAATACACAGAGTGCAGGATTCCCAGTCGAGGATTAGATTTTTTTTTTTTTTTTGCTCAGAATTACCCCAGTATATTTCGAACGAGGCTTTTTTTTTTTTTTCCATTCGCAACATAATTAAGTCCAGCAATAGGGGCCTAATACTGGTCTGGGAAGCTGGCCAATGGAGTCATTTTCCAAACAACTTCACAGTGGAAATCACTGTATCGCTCTCTTGCCCGCCGCCCCGTCTGCAGTCCCTGGTGCATTGTTGGAGAATTCCTTTTCACTTTCGGCGGCCGGTTAACAATGAAGGATGTCAGTGGGCACCACCGCCAC
>CM059287.1:15488114-15491307 GCA_030347295.1 Setipinna tenuifilis | reverse complement strand
AGTTGATGGCTTTCCATGACCGCAATGTGTGAGTCAGCGAAAGAAGAAGATGTCTGTCTGCCTGCATAGCACACACACACACAGACACACACACACACACACACACACACATTCACATGCAAGCACTCACACAGTGCTGTCAAAAGCCATCATCAGCACCCATCGATCCCCATACCTCCCCAGCCTCCCCGCCACACACACAAACACACACACGTACACGCACACACACACACAGGCCTGTGAAGTATGACTGTAAATTACCCCTAATGAGAGTGCAAATCCAGGCCCTGCATCCAAGTCTGCCCCAATGATGCATGCTGGTGGAGCAACCAGGCAACCTGTCTTTCTCTCTCTCCCTCTCTCTCTCTCACTCACTCACTCCTTCCCTCCCTCTCTCTCTCCCTCCCTCTCTCGCCCAGCTCCGGTGACAAACGCTGGTCGCCAACGCAGGCGTCCGCTATAGGGGGAAGCCATTGTGGGAACCATGTGTGTGTGAGAGAGATAGCCTGTGTGTGTGTGTGTGTGTGTGTGTGTGTGTGTGAGAGAGAGAGAGAGAGAAAGAGAGAGAGAGAGAGAGAGAGAGAGAGAGAGATAGATAGTATGTGCGTGTGTGTGTCTGTATGTATGTATGAGAGAGATAGTGTTTATGAGTGTTTGTGCCTGTGTGTGTGAGAAAGAGAGTGAGTGGGGTTGTGTGTGGGGAGACATATGGCCCCTATCTCACCCCGGAGGAAAGATGGGGTGAATGTGTTGGAGGAAGGTGGTGGTGGTGGGGTTGCGTTAGTGGAGGTGGAGTGGCGATGAGGAGCCTTTATGAAAGGCATTGGTCCTGGTGCTGACAGTGGAGTCATCATCAGCCATCAGTAAGACAGGTAGGCTGCCCTGCAGTCCTCCATTAGCATAGGCAGAAACATGAAGAACAGAAAAGGGGGGGGGGGGGACAAAACAAAACAAAACGAAAACAAAACCATGAGAAACGGATGAGCTTTAAGGTCGCAGGAGAGATGGGAACGGCATTTAAAAAACTGCTCGACATCATCACCGCCTAGAAAAAAAAAAAAAAACAACTCAGAGATCGCAGAGCTCCGCCAAGCAGTTCAACCCTACCACACCCAACCCCCACATCCTTTATTTTCATCAATGGGATTTCCCATGTTAATTTTCCAAATCCGAGGTAACCAATGAACCGAGTTTCAACAAAAAAAGAATCACCTCAAGGCAGTAACAATACCGACATACTGTCAAACTTTGAGAACGATATGTTCATGACAAACAGACAGACAGACAGACCAACAGACCGACAGACAGGCAGACAGGCAGGCAGACAGGCAGACAGACAGACAGACAGAGACAGAGAGACAGACAGACAGATAAACGTGGCAATAACATAACTTCCTTGGCGGAGGTAACAAGAGGCTGGGACAGATGGGCTGCTGAGCTCTCCTTTGGCCCTCTGTGGCATTAATAGCGTTAATAAGTTGCGTTTACAAGGCGGTGATGCGTCGTTAAGCGTCCCGGCTTCCCGACTTTAATGGCCACATTACTCAGGCACGGCCGGCCAGCCTTGGCCCCGGCCAGCCATGACTCAGGATCGGGATCGGGCACGCCGGACGAGCCAAGCCATTTCCACCCGCTACCGCCCACCCCACTCCCCCCACTCCCCACCGCCCCCCCTTGCGCTTTTTCTCTCGGGGTGGGCGGGCACTAATGAGAGGTGACGTGAGTGACCCATTGATATTTTCTTCAGGTTGAAATGAAAAAAAAAAACCAAAACAAAACAAAAATAAACACTTCATCTATCACCCTACAAGCTGTCACTATGCTGGAAATGAAATAGACAACAATTGCCAACCATGTGCTGCTGTGAAGGCTGTTTTTTTTACCAGTGTTGTCTGTGTATGTGTGTGTGTGTGTGTGTGTGTGTGTGTGTGTGTGTATGTGTGTGTGTGTGTGTGTGTGTATGTGCATGCATGTATGTGCATGTGTGAGTGCGTGTGCTATGCGTGTGCATGCATGTGTGTGCATGTGTGTGTGCATGTATGTGTATGTGTGTGTGTGTATGTGTTTGTATATGTATTTGTGTTGTGGGTATGTGTGTGCATGTATATGTGTGTGTGTGTATGCGTGTCTGCACGTGCATGTATGTGTGTGCGTGTGTGTGTGTGCGAATGTGTGTCTGTGTAAATGTTTGTTTCCAAGCCTCCCACTTTATCTCCTTCCGGCTCTCTCTGCTGTGCTCAGCTGGAGTCTCTATTGATTGGTGGCTTCCAGAGGCGATCATCAGGTGACGCTGCGTCTAACCCCCACCCCCCCCACTGTCTAACACCCATCACACCACCGCCCCACCACTGCCTTCTCATCCTGTCACTCGCTCCATGGCGAACTTGAAAGCAGCCCAATCAAAGCTCTCCCTAGGCAGAGATTACAGACCTAGATGCCGCTAGGGGGGTGGGGGTGGGAGTGGTAGTGGGGGTGGGGGTGTGGGGTGTTGAAGGAGTGGGTTGTTTGTTGGTTGTGTGTGTGAGTGTACAGAATCTAGGGTGTGAACAGAGAAAAATCATCTCGACCCTGTCATTTTTTTTTCACCTGAGGACACGCACATACACACACACACACACACACACACACACACACACACACACACACACACACATACACACACACACTCTCACACACACATGTGCACATTTGTCACGGCGCATATCTCCGCAGAGTAACGGCCACTGTGGCAGCTCCATCACGTTGCGCCAACAAAGGCGGCCCATTTGACATGCAGACGACATCATCCCAGCTGGGGGAAAAAAAAAAAAAAAACAAAATCCCTCTTTCCCTGAGGTGATCCCTCGCTTCTGGGCAATGGGTCGCACTTCTTTTCCATTAGTCTGTTGAGTGAGGTTCCGTAGCAGGGGGGCCCGGGGCGGGTTGGGTGGGTGGGTTGGAGGTGGTGGTGGGGGGGGGGGGGGGAGAGGCCACGATGGGAGCCGTCACCTCAATCACACTAAGAACAACCTCGAGGGGGGGCTACGACACAGCCACAGAACCTTCTGGAGAAAAAAAATAGCCTTTCAAAAGCAATTACAGCCAGCCATTGTGACCACACTAGGGCTCCCTGTAGCCCTCTGCTCTGGGGACATACCTGTTCTCTATAATGTGCGTGACCCCCCCAACCCCGCCCCCCACCCCCCGCTCAGGG
>CM059287.1:15475614-15483114 GCA_030347295.1 Setipinna tenuifilis | reverse complement strand
CTCAAATTAGTATCAACAACTAGCATTTGCTGCCCCCTGCTGTCCAATAGTGAGATTACAAAGCCACAAAAATGTCCATTTCAGTTAAATGACGATTAAGTTTTTTTTTTTTATTATTGCAACGTGATACATCACGCAGCCGTCACATGTATAAAGGAAAATCTGTCAATCTGGCGAGTGTGTAGTTTAAACACACTGAAGTTAAATACTGCACTGCCTGAGTGCTTGAATAATGTTTATTATTAAAATATCAGTCAAAACCTTTTCATTACTATTGGGTGAATCACGTCCTTGAGTTGGGGCCAGAATACTTAAGTGAAAGCTGTATTTTGTCATGATGATAGATGCCTTTGCATTACTGACGTTTTCATCCCAGACAGTCCGTGTCATGTCATGCATTGAGGGATAAACTAATATTTGGATATTGATTAGGCTGAGATGCAAAGTCACAGTGGACAACAACAGAACAAACCCTTGGCAAAAATGTGACATTGAGCAGTGAGATGTACGTGTAAGTGTGTAATTACAGTAGCAGCCCAATGCCTCCCCTCTGAGTCAACCCCAGCTATTTATTGAGATCTCTTCTTGCTGTTTGCCAAACAAAACTGGACCATATGGTTTACATGAATAGGCTTTATTTTCATCATTGTACTAAATAACAGAGTAGTAAAAATAACATTTCCAGCCTGCTGTGGCAGGTTTGTAACTGTTTCAGGTTGTGTGGGGGGGTGGATTTTGTTGACAATAATGCGGTTAAGATTGTTCTGATGAGAATTAATGGGTTTTGTGCTGACAAAACAAATGTACCTTGCACTTACACCACAATGTAGGCATTGTGGTTAAAGTATAAATTCAAGTCTTGAGCTCACCAAGACCCCAACACTACAAGAGAGCTGCTCTAAGCATGTAGTCTACAGTAGTTTAGTGACTAACATGGCTATAGGGTATCAACACCTCATAAGCGCTCTGTGACTTCATTTTACTTCCATTAGAAGAATTCATTCCTTCCACTGTTACCTTAACCAGGGTAGTCACTAATTCACAAACTTGGAACACCCCTCTCCCCCCTCCGTGGTCATTTGAACGACACAACTGAGTAAACAACATTGAAAGTGTGCTTTAAAAACCATTAAGTAATTTGCGCACTTAAAATACAACTGACCATTTCTAAGTTTCTGTCTATAAATGGTCTTAAACCTTCCTTGAAGTGCATTCTATTCTTATTTCTACTGGCAATGCTTTTACAATCCTTTCCTCTAACGGGTTTAAATTAGCATTGTGTGTGTGTGTGTGTGTGCGCGTGTGTGTGGTGTTTGAGGTCTGACAGCACACAGGTAGCCCTTCTTTCAGCATGTGTACATGGTTACCCTGTTACAGATGTTGATGTTTAAGCAATAAAAACATTCTAGACAACTTAAGTCAGCTGAGCGTGTGGGAACAAATGTGTGTTCTGAAATCATTACACTTCAGTTTAAGAGCTCTCAAAACATATCAAAGTCCACTTGTCAAACTTGCTGTTTGCCATGTCTGAAATAACAAGACCGAGACGTGAGAGAGTGAGAGAGAGAGGGGCAGAGAAAGTAAGACACTGAATCAGAGAGAAAGACAGAGAGAGGAAGGGAGGAAGAGAAGGGTAGTCAGAAAGGAGGGAGAGAGAAAGTGAGAAAGGGGGAGCAAGCAAAAGAGAGCAAGGTGGGGAGAAAAGAGTCCAGTGAGAAAGAGCTAGAAAGAGAGTGGAAGCAAGCAAGACAGAAAGAACGGAGGGGAGGAGAGGAAGAGAGAGCAAGCAACAGAAGGGGACAGACATTAAAGTAAGAGAGGAAAGGAGAGAGAGGGGAAGCAAGCAAGCAAACATGAGGAAGGGAGAGAGAAGAGTGAGAGGGTAAGAGAAAAAGGGAACAAATAGAAGAGATAAAAAGAAAAAAGTAGCCGAGAAGAAAGAGAGTAAGAGAGATGAGAGATATGCAGGTATGGCTTGGGCCTATGATGCAAATTCCCAGGCACCCAACATTAAATTATTATTTCATGTCCGAAATCTACTGTCCAGCATGTCCAGCCACTTTCATATTTTACCATCATTGGCTGGTGGCTGGTGCGAATTTCCATCTCCATTCCGGCCGCTATGACAGCTCACTTCCTGTGACGGCTCACTTCCCGTGACGGCTCAGCTGAGCTCGGCTCGCTTGTCTCGGCTATCAGACACCGATCGCCCGCCGGCTGGTCACTCACTCTCACTCTCACCTCCTCCTCAATGTTTAACAAGCGGCTGCGTCTGGGTAAGCGAGCCGGCAACCCCTGCCCTCCTGAGCCAGGTTGACAATGGATGCCGCTCAGCTTAGATGAGCAATGAGATGAGTTGAGCAATGACTGGAGAGGACTGACTGGAGAGGACTGGAGGTTTTGAGTGTCTGATGGTTCCTACCACTATATGACCTTCAGCTTGCTCTTCGCTGCAGCACGGCACACAGTCAGCAAGGTCAACTTGAGGGGAGAGAGGTAAAAGATGGCGGGGAAACAATGCATCAACAAAAAAACAAAACCAGAACTGAAAATAGCTCTGTGGGAAGCGGGTAAAATGTAAAAGAGACGGGCAGATTCTCTGGCAGATAAAGGTCTGAAAGAAATGTGTTCCACCACAGCTTAAGAGCTAAAAAATTCTGCGTATGCATGTTATGCATATTGTTCCTCGTAATAAAGGGAGCCACCAATAGGCACGGCAGTATACATATCGCATCACACATAAATTACAACACACACAGCCCACATTGCTTGGGATTATATGCATGTCATGTCATGAGTGACCCTTGCATGTCACGGGGCAGTGACTTCAAGCTCGCCACAATGACGCTGCAGTCAGTCTCCATTGATATATAATTCACATACACTTGCACAAACAGTCTCAACCCCATCTGCACTGTAAACTTCTACCAACAAAAATCACAGTCCCGAAACCTAACGCTGTCGAAACACAAGCCTCTGAGGGTTGTAAGCTGGCAAACAACACCGAAACAACAGTATCGCTGAAGAAATCAGGGCTCTTTTCATTTATTAAGGGAGGAATCTCACAGGCCACAGCTGAGAATACAGACAACATCAATGACCCTGAAAGCCATTCGGTTGAGAAGTTCTCCATGGCAAAGAAAAAAAAAGAAAAAGAAAATCTCCCCCCACTTTCCCCCAGTGCACAAAATTAGTCCTGTCCTACTGTCAAAGACAGCAAGAGAGCCCGGGGGAAATCAAAACCCCTCACTGTGCTGCAAGTCTCTCGCTTTGACAATTAATGTCATTGAGACACCCTGGAGTCGCCCTGGGCTGCTTCCAGATCAGTTAGGGGGAGCTAACGAATGCCAAAGTGCAGCCTCCAGGCAAATTAGGCCCAATGTCAGAGGCTCAGGGAAAAAAAGAGAGCCCTTCTTCTTCGTCGTCATGCAAGACACATCTGCTCGAACAATACAGACTCTGTGCTGACATTATGCTCGTACTGTGTCCCTTACCCCACTGCTGCCTGCTAGCTTCTAAGGGGGTAACCCCATGCTTCACACTGCTACATAGATGTACTTTACCACCTTCACTTCACATAATAACATTAGCCACCAACAAAGATAATCTCTTGGAAAAAAAAGGAACTGCAACAGTTGTTAGTCTACCTGCCAAGAGAGGCACATCCTTTTTTTTACGTAGATAACATTCACATTTTATTGTGTTTGAAAACACTGTCTCAGTTCACTTGATTAAATACATAAAAAAAGGACTTTAAAACTATGTTTATAAACATTAAGGCTTTTTTACATAAAGTGTAGAATGTCAGTACCAAATAAGTCAAAAGTCTAAGCGAGCAAAACAAAAAAATAAAAAATAAAAAAATAATACTGAAACCACATGAGATAATGGGATATGTGGGAAGAATAGTTCGAATGGTTTGGACCTTGCATTAGTTTTTTGTTATTTTAAAGTCAACTTTTTTTTTTACCCAAAACCGTACAAATCATTCTTTCTTTTTTTGCCTGAGATTGTGCCGAGTGCAATAGAGCAGTGTGGTGGCCGTGGCCTTGGCCTGCTTTGGCTCGCTGCTCGTCCTCTATGCCCTTAACTCCTGTCTCGTCTCACCACCCCCCCACCGCCCCCACCACCACCACTCTGACAAGGCAATCAATAACCATTAGTCACGCCGGTCCAGTGCCCTCGCAGCCCCTTCACCCCCCCACCACACACACACTCCCCACCCACCACTTATCCCTGCTAATGAAATATTTCAAGTGTGTGAAGATCATGTAAAAAGCGCGAGACTCCTCTGCACCTTTAGTGTTCTCTTAACTGACTTGCAGAGATAAGGTGAACTTGAGGAATGAGAGAGGTTTTTTTAAATGTGTGAAAAATTAACTTGCTGTGGAATTAAAAGTGCCCCAAAAGAAAAAAAGGAAAAAGAATGATATACTGTGGGTTCACTTGGGTACGTGAAGATTAATAATGAGAATAATAAGGGGAATAGTGAGACACAACATGGGTATGTCTGGACTTCCCCTCCGACATTTCCTGACACTTAGAAGCGTGAGCTAAAAATATGCCTTTTGGTCAGACCGACTTCCGCAGGCCTGTAACCTCATTCCCCCACCCACCCATCCAGCTATCCCCAAACTCCCACTAAACTACCGTACCGCTCGCTTCTACTCTACTCTACTCTACTCATCCTTTTCAACCATAAAAGAAAGAGAGAGACAGAGAAAGAGGAAAGAGACACAATAAAAAGGAGACCAAAAAAGGAGAAAGGAGAGCGACTGGGAGAGTTGTCCTTTTAACCACAAAGGAAAGAGAAAAAGAAAGAAAGAGAGACAGTCAGAAAGAGAGAGAGAGAGAGAGAGGCACATATAAAAGAGAGACCAAAAAGTGAGGAGAGAAAGACTGGGAGACTGGCAGAAAGGCTATGAGACTTTTAACCACAAAAGAAAGAGAGAACAAAAGAGAGAGAGAGAGAGAGACAGAGACAGAGAGAGAGAGAGAGAACGAGACAGACAGACAGAAAGAGAGAGACACCCATAATAAAAGACAGACCAAAAAAGTAGAAGAACTCAAAGAGGGGGGAATAAATGAAAAGTGCGTGGAGAAAGCCAGGGATCATAGTGTGCTTTAGAACCCAAACAAATGGCTGCAGATGTGACGGTTGGTGGGCTGTGTGTAAAAAAGATGACGGCAGCCAGCCAGCCAGCTTCTCCACAGACACAGACACAGACACAGACACAGACACAGACACAGACACAGACACAGACACAGACTGCCATTGCTGCCATTGGCCAACCTTGTCTCGCCCGCCATCACAGCCTGTTACATATCGCTCCCGGTGACGGCCATCATGGGAGCCAATTAGGCCCTTGGCTTACACAGCCTCCGGGTCTCCACTTCCTGCTCGCTTGGAAAATGTTAGAAACAGTCACAGGACACAGACACACACACACACACACACACACACACACATATACAGACACACACACACATGCACACACACACACACACACACACACACACACACACACACTCACAAAGCAGAAAATAATTGTCATGACAGAATATCCAAGGGGAGTTCGATATGCCAGGCCTGGGCTGCCGTGGTCTTGTCCCTCATGTCCCCCTTGTCGGTTTCTCTGGACAATGCCACCCACCCACACAACACAAATGTTCCAGTCCCCCTGGTTTGTCCACTGTGACAGACGGTACCATGGCAGACAGGACCAAGACTGAAAGCCAAAAGGGGACGAGGGGGGGGTGGGTGTGTGTGTGTGTGGGGGGGGGGGGGATCCTCATCTGCTTTGGGGCCTTGATGTCTGAGCATGAAGTTCACCAATCACTGAGTGGAGCACAGAGCAAGGAGGGTGCTTAGTCTTTTATAAAACACACACACGCACACACACACACAGGTCTCTGGCCCCTCTCCTCCTCCTCCTCATCCTCAGTACTTATTGATGCCAAAGAGGCGGACGCCGTGTAGTTGGGGCAGCTTAGGGATGAGCACGGTGAGCAGGGACACGGTGTTGATCATGAAGTGCATCCGGTCATATTTTGTGTAGAAGCTGGTGAGGAAATACCTGCAGACAGACAGAGAGACAGAGGGAGAGAGAGAGAAAGAGAAAGTGAGAGGGGGTGGGTGAGAAAGAGAGTGAGGGAGAGAGAGAGAAAGAGAGAGAGAGAGAGGGCGGGGGAGAGAAAGAGAGGAAGAGGGGGAGAGATTGAGGTCTAATACTGCTTTATTAAAGCACCGTCTACCAATCATACATTAATGAAAAAGCCAATTTTAAGAACACCAGCAGCGAAACAGAGCGAGACAGAGAGAAATAGAGAGAGACAGAAAGAGAGAGAGGAGAGAGAAGGAGAGAGCGAGGGGGAGAGGAGGTTGTGAAAGTATGATGTGGATATAGAGACAGAGGAGGATAGTGGGCCAGACAGTCATTAAAGACTAAAGATGATGGTGGGGACAGAGAAAGAAGGGATGAGGGAAGAGGAGAGAGAGAGAAAGATGAGAGAGAGAAAAGCAATGAGAGACAGAGAAAGGGAGAGAAAGACAGAGAGTAAGACGCAAGAGAGCAGAAGAAAGACATAGAGAGACTAAGAAAAAGACTGAGAGAGAGAGAGATGAGAGAGAGAGAGACACACACAGAGACAGAGAGATATTTGGAGAGGGTAAGAAAGATACTGACTCACAGACAGTATGAAAGAAAGAAGAGAGAAAGAAAGAGGGAAAGAGATGTGGCGAGGGTAAGAAAGATAATGACTCACACAGCATGAAAGAGAGAAAGGAAGAGAGAAAGAAAGAGAGGGACAGAGAGGTGTGGAGAGGGTAAGAAAGATATTGACTGACAGACAGCATGAAAGAGAGAAAGAAAGAGGATGGAGAGGGGGAGAAAGAGAGAGGATAAAAAAAAGAAGGAGAGAGGAGAGTGAGAGTGAAGGGCATGTCAGCTGGCAGAGGTGGTCAGGGGGAAACAGGAGATGTGCTGAGCTCTCATCATCATCAGCACCCACAGCAGATGGGCTGGAGGCCCTGAGACAACACAGCTGCTGCACACACCACACCACAGCAGAGCAGAGCAGAGCAGAGCAGAGCAGAGCAGAACAGCACGACTGCACACACACACACGCACACACACACACGCACACGCACACGCACAGACGCACACACATACACACATACACACACGCACACAGCACACAGCACACAGCAGAACAGCACGCCTGGGACACACACACACACACACAGCACACAGGAGAGCAGCACGCCTGAGCCCTACACACACACACACACACACACACAGCAAAGCAGAACACAGAAGAGCAAAGCAGTACGCCTGCGTCCTACACACATACACACACACACACCCACAGCACACAACACAGCAGAGCACAGCAGCACGCCTGGGCCCTACACACACACTCCACAGGAGACTTCTCTCACACCCAACACCCACACACTATCTACAGGACCCGTCTCTCACACACAACACATACACACTA
>CM059287.1:15425614-15473114 GCA_030347295.1 Setipinna tenuifilis | reverse complement strand
TGTGTCGAGCGACAATAAATCATTTCCTTTACACACACTCTTTTTGCAAGCAAAAGTGCACAGTCTGGATTTGGGGGAGCATTTGTTCTTACTCAACCAATGCAGCTAGTGCATTATTGTAGGACCATTCCTCTCTATAAAAAAGCGTGTCAAGACTGTTACAATAAATATAACACTAGTGTATGAACATATATATCTTAGAGTGTGTGTGTGTGTGTGTGTGTGTGTGTGTGACTGTGTGTGGATTTTAATAGTGTGTGCACACACTGTACTGTACTGTATCTGTCCTGTCTCTACTGTGTAGTGTACTGTGTATCACCAATTGTTCCTGGTGAAACGTTTTTTTCGTCTCACTATGTACTATGTACTATGTATATATGGCTAAAACAAAAATAAGCACCTACTTGACTAACTGACTGGACTTGCAACTGTGCCTTTACTGAAAAGACAACGGGATCCTCAAAGCTCTCTGCTAGTCAGCATGTTTGGTGTTTTTTGCGTTGCATGTAAAAATCTTACACCACATTACACCAAAATAGAAGTCATCAACAAATGTTGTTCTGTTAATTCATATTCAGCACTTGCTCCCCATGTCTGCATGTGTATGTACTGTAATTTACGCCACCCAAACACTTGTCAGACAGCAGATCACATCGATGTGAAATTGCATTTTACAAGCATGAAATACAACACCTCCAACATTACGTAAATGAATGTGCAAACATAGACAGCTGTTTCTGTCAAATTCAAAGCACAAGATCAGACAGGGTTGTGAGATCTGCAGAACTGCATATGTGTGTTGGCGTATGTGTGTTTGTGTGTATGTGTGCAAACCCTTAAATGTGTTTTTGTGTGCATCTGAATGTGTATGTTTGTATGCATGTGTGTGTGTGTGCATGAATGTGTGTACATGCATGCATGCCTCTGTTAGTGTTAATGTGTTTTTGTATGTGTGTTTACGAGTGTGTATGTATGCATGCCTATGTCTGCGAAAGAGAGTGTTTTTTCAAAAGACAATCTCAGAAGCAGGGCTCTGCGTGATGCTCACAGTATGATGGGTGTGATGCTGAATGTGTATGTTTTTATGTGTGTGTGTGTGTGTGTGTGTGTGTGTGTGTGTGTGTGTGTGTGTGTGTGTGTACATGAATGTGTGTACATGCATTGCAGAAAGTGTTTTTTCAAAAGACAATCTCAGAAGCAGGGCTGTGTGTGATGCTCACAGTATGATGGGCGTGATGGTGAGGAACTTGCGCGAGGCGGTGAACTGGACGCCGTAGTCCATCTGCTCCCAGTGAGTGAGCAGGCGCGCCTTGCCCTGGTCCGGCGTCTCGAACGGCGTCCCCTTCACCGTATGCAGCAGCAGGTACATGCACTGTGGGACATGACACATGAGGGGGACGGGGACACACCAGAACACCATCAAATTAACCATTTGGTTATGTTTTATTGGTAACACTTTATTGTACGGTTCCTTTTTTAGTGTGTTTACATGTAACAGCATGTAATATTATGTACTTACACTGTACATATCTAACAGTAACCTTAACCCTATGGTACAGTATAATGTTACGTTACATACTGTTACACTATGTTACACTGTACCTAATTGATGTAACAAAGACAGTAATGAATAAAAAAATAATAATAATAATAATATGATAGCAATAAATGTGTTTAATTTGCCACTGGTGCTAATTTTCCTGAGTGCTACAACAGGAAGTGATGAAATAGGGGCTCAATATCGCTTGGACACCTGGCCAGCGCAACACAGAGGACCACAAGTTGCTTGACTGAAAAACTGAATGCATGAAACTTTTTTTTTCCTCTCTGTTTTAAGCGGATGTAATGTCATCTCATCATCTGAGTATTCGATTCCAAAGCAAATGGAACCCACTTGAAGTCAGTCAGCTTTTTTCTCAGGTGGGGAATCATGATGTCAAAACTCAGGGTCTGGTTGCACTATACATCTGAAGTTGTTTACCTTACGTGTGAGAGTCAAGGCCTAAATTTTCCTTAGGTAAGGGATTTTTTTAAGGGTAACATAAAATGTACTTAAAAAGGCATCTATTAAGAAAAAAAACATTATGAATTTTGCAGCATTTAAAGATATTTTACTGCAGTTACATTCTACAATTTTCACAGAATGTTCTCTTTACCGTCTGCTTTTTGAAATGCATTTGAGTCATGTCTGATCACTTTTTAAGTGTCTATATCAGAAGCACCAAAAATGGCACCAGTTAGTGGAAGGAATCTCGGCAATTTCATACGAGTTGCCAAGAAACAGTTGCAGTTGAACAACCCGGGGTCATGATATCATGGCAAAAAAAACAAGACGATATCATGAGACCTCACAAATTTGCTTCTATCGCAATGCTACTGGGCATAAGCCAGTCTACACACACACACACACACACACACACACACACACACACACACACACACACACACACACACACACAGAGGGGTGTCTAGTGTTGACCAATACAGTGGTGATGATCAGATAAGGCGAGTTTTGGCCACTTTTGGCCTGCATAGTCCACATGGTGTCAGCAACTGTGTGCATGGACACGAGCGGAAGACTGGCACTTTTTAGGCACAGGATGGAGGTAAGCTGATACAGGATGGCGCTGTAACTCCAACTCCTCCAACTGGGTGAAATTACAACCGCTGTGGTCAGCAATTTATCGCGCCAAATATTCAGCAAAACAAAGAATGTGAATGTTAGATGACCATGTGAAAGTGAAAATAATTACTCAGTATCTATTCTCGTGTGTTGGTTTGTACGTTTTGGACCCAAAGTATCAAAATATGTGCATTTGGGAAGGCTGTTTGTTCTGTAAGCCAAGACCAACACAAAAGTCCATTTGCTCTGTTTTTTAGGGTAAGACCATGCAAACCATTTTTTTAGGGTGAGACCATGCAAAGTTTCAAAATACTCTAGAAATTGCTTTTAGTGGTGAAGATGTACTTGCCATGTTGTGTATGAGGTTGGTGAGAGTCCAGACAACTGGGACACTGACGAAGGGGATGCTGAGCAGGATAACGTGCAGCAGTCCGATGCCCAGGACGTAGGCCAGCCATATGCCACGACTGTTCATCACCTGCGTGTTAGGGTTTACCTCGCTGTGAGCCGTGCCCACATTCATGGTGCTCCCACGCAGGCTTGCGCCACTTGTTGGCGCACTCCCTCTGCGAACCTGTATGAATAGGAAAATGAGGTAGCACTGGAATGCACAGCCAACTGTCCGTGAAGGTGGGGAGCAGGGATTTGTACTAAAGCTACAGGATATTTATATTTTACATGAGAATAGTGGCTTACTAACAAGCTGCATGGGGCCTAATATTACATTATTATAATCATCTTACAACAATAATGGCATAATCATCTATTCAATTGATCCCTTTGACAGATAGAAGTAAATATGTAATGATGTGAGTCATGTATTACATTAAAATACCCAACAACTGAAATATTACAATGGGGCATGCATAAAGTGTTATCAGTATTCATCAATAAGACGCTTCCGTTGTCTTTCAGGCTATAGGTTGTGATCTCCCAAAATTTCTCCAGGCTATCACCTTCCGAGAGAAAGTGAGTGGATTTCCGTGCGAGTGAGGAAAGAGTCATACTCACCGGACTGTGACTGTAGATCTGGGCCAAAGATACAGCTGAGAAGTTTGTAATCAGCCAGGGCTTTATTTAAGGCGACCTTTAATCACTGCTCTTTCCCACTCCACCATTCGATATCGTCTTGCAGTCTTATGTAAGCACTTGTGTGATAAAACATTGTTCACTTTCGCAAACTGCCATTCATTCCATGACTCGTTTTATGTCTTCACGTAGCGATCGCCTTCATACTTACATTACTGTGTCTAAATTCCGGCAAAACAATCTTGTTCACTGACACTTTGTTCCTCTTGCAAACAGCTGGTGTGACAACACAGCAAGAGTTCGTAATTAAACGTCATCGTTTCGGGGGCTACACCATTACGGCTATATTTTTTAACCCATCTGTTTAAATTCCGATTGGTTGCCTTCCGTCACATGCAACTAATGTACCAATCGGAGATGAATGCGTTGATCATTTGCTGAAATAACAGCACGCCCACCTAAACGTCACACTACGAAAGTGAAGTCTGATTGGGAGATTAACGGACAGAGGCACTTAGCCGTAGGTGCAATAGAGCCGGTGTTCTATCATTCTATCCTACATATCATTTTATCCTACAAACACCCACGGCACATGCGCGCGCATGAGCAGATCACGATACTCAATTTCCCGCCATTTAAACATCATTTTGTCCTACATCAGCTGTTACTAAAACTTTGCAGAGCAAGCGGGGTAGATTAATGACGTAAATTCAATATTAACCACACAATGTAATATAATTCTGATTTAAAAAAAGTGAGCGAGTCTTGAAATACAAAAAATATCTTCCCTAAACAGTTTAATTTTTTAACTTTTCTACTTTAGGTTGGTACAGTCATTTATTTAGGTGTGTATAGAAAACGCCAAACTGGTGGCGTGGTGGGTATACTACCTGCGTATCACGTAGACTAAATTGCTGGTAAACTTGAATTTTCATGACGTCCTGCATTCGTGTGTTGGCTAAAATAATACTCGGAAGTCTACATTATCCTTAAATGTTGGGTAGGTAGCCTATCCTAAAACATGTTATGGTAAAGACGTGTCTGATAGTGTCATTCCTCCTACCGTAGGATGCTTTGACAATGTAGGACAATCTGACAGATTATGTCTGTCGAGACATCCTACCGTAGGATTTTCTGACAATGTAGGACAGAATGACAGAACACCGGCGGTTTACAGTAGGCTACCCTTTTGAAATAAATGAGGGTAACCTACGTTTGATGTTTTTTTTTTCTGGGCAGGGAATTTGCTGAATTAAGATTACTGTTAAACTAGTGAATTAGGCTATTTAAACTCATACAATTCTGGTAGAACCAAGATGATCATAGCTGATGCAATGACAACACTTAAATCTCCTAACAAGCCTAATCGAGATGCTCTACCTTTACAACTTAACTTTCAACAATCCGTCTGGGTACAGATTAGTCTACAAAGCGCAACTTTCACTCTTACTTTTTAGCGAGGAGTCTTTAGATCCCGAAGCAGCGCAGGCAACTATCAGACACAGTGTGCTCAACAGAACAGATCAAAGAGAGGATCAGGAGTGTCAAGTTCCAGATGTTAAGATAAAAGCCCGAACTCCTTGAAGAACCAAGTGCCCCCGGGGCAGCGGGGTCAGCCCTGTTTTATGTCGCACACTGAGGGGAATATATGGTGACTCTTGGCAGGGAGGGTTTCAGGGCTGAGGGGTATTAAACTGGTTTGGCCAACTGTGGTTTGGTGTGGGCAACATGCTTTAAGCATAGACAATAGCTGCACAGAACCGCAGCTTCATTCGATTACATTAGTCTTTAAGCAAAACAGCCTCAGAGTGATTAATACTACAGATGGCAAAATGATGTCAGAGTGAAAAAACACATTGTTGACTTGTTGATGCATTAAATTAGCAGCTGTGCATACAGTCCCAGTTTTTTTTTTTTTTTGCCACTAGACAAACTAAAAGAGCCTTTTTGGAGATGACAGCATGTAGCACATTCATTGGCAGAATCTCTGCAATCCATTATTTTGCATAACACATCAGTGGAGCTATCAGGTTATCTTCTGACAGGTTATCTTTGGTTTGACAATAACCCACTGTCATGAATTGCACAGATCAGCTATCGGATTCTCATGTTCTGTGCCTCTGGACTAAAGACTAAGAGAGAGAGAGAGAGAGAGAGAGAGAGAGAAAGACAGAGAGAGAGAGAGAGAGAGAGAGAGACGCATCAGCTTTCCTGTGGACATATTTCATGTTATACACAGCGTTTTAACCATGGCGGTGGTGATGAGTCTCCTCCTTTTGCACTGTAGCCTCCCGGGGATGGAAACCTGAGTCGTGTCGTAATGCAACTGGCTTCCGTGGCCGATTAAAGCGAGGCAGGCGTGCAGGACTTCAAAGCCTCATGGACACCGTCGGGGGTCCTGGCTTTAATGCCACGGCAGAATATATGCTCAACAGCTTAGTGCACTTTGGTCTTCAAGAGCTGTAGCTCAGTGCAGTCTTCGGTGCACCAAAACAAAAAACACATTTTAATAAGCAATACTGCCATAATTGAAGTATTATGATATTGCAGTCTTAAAATGAAGAGAAGAGATTATCGAATTTAGGAGATGGTTTAGTCTGTGCAAGCATAACATATTGCAAAAAAAAAAAAACTGCAAAATCTGCTAAAAGCTTAAGATAGTACTAGCAGACATCTAATACACGCTCAAAAAGACCCGCAGTGCTGATCCCTTAAGAAGATGTCCTCTAATGAGACAAATGTATCCTCCATTGGGTCCTACACCTGCACTGCTAGGAGGCAAGAAAAAAAATGACTGGGTTGTATTTCATGACCCAGCAGATTTGAAGTTTGTCTTGTAGTGATGAAAGGCACGGGAAGCAAAAGTGTGACACTGTTGGTGATGCTGAGTGTATCTTTATGATGCCTCTGGGACTTGTGGAAGGTAGCAGCAGCAGCAGTAGCTCTTGGTAGAGCGGAGTAGGCTACAGCTCTCCTGCTCTCAGGGCATGCTCTGGCGGGCCGCAGACCGTAACATCTACGGTAAGTGGTGTGTTTGCTCATAAAACATGTCCAGACTAAAAGGTCTCTGATATCTGTGTTCTAAACACACTGGCTGGTGTCAAAGGAAATCCCATTTCCACAGATAAGGAAGGGAGTCATCAAATACAGACACAGTGCAAACAATAGCATGGAACTGTGGGTAATAGTAGGACATATTTGCTAATTAGAGCTGAATCAGTAGTGTGCAGACATACTGAATACAAGAGATTATACATATACAAACATGTGGTTTGTATTTCAGCTACTGCGTGTTAAATATTGAGGCAAAGGTGTAATCACTGAGACTATCCAGTAGATGTCAGCCTAAACCCATTGCCACTGTTTTCAGCAAAGGCATCTTGAGATGAAATTATGCCAGAACTCTATTTAAGAACTTGAATATCTTATATATGTATTATCCTATGGAGTTTAGTTATGAAATATCATGTTATAAATGTTGTCTTAAGTAATATTACTAGCTTAATAACTTGGTGTAATCTTGACCAAACAGCTTCTTTTTATCCCCACGTTATTATAATTAATACATTTTTATTAGATTGAGAATAAAACTATATCTTATCTTATAACACTTAATTGACCATCATCAAGAGGTTTAAGTACATGTTGAATGATTCCGCTGGACAGACTTAGGGAGAAGACCCTGTGCTGAGGGTTTGCACTGTCATAGCACATAGGGGCATTACATGCACCATTAGCAGAAATGGCCTATTTGACTTGATTTCTCTCTTCCGTCTCAAAAGTTCACTTAAATCCTCTAGTGTTTTTGTGGATTTTGCAGCTCATAGCAGAGGAACTTGCGAGTGAATCCCACCACTGCAAAGTTGGAGGAGGCAGAGGAGAGAAGGGAAATACTCACTTTGAGAGGAGGACCACACCGACGACCAAACCTAACTTGGTCCAACCACTATATATTTACACATTTGTACATTTGTTTACACTTTTATTTTGTTGTTTATTTGGTGCTGTGCAGAGTAAACTCTGCACTCTGGCATGAAAAAGGGGCTTCGTCGAATTCTAAATGGTTGCACAATGCCTATAAAATTCTTCGAGAACATTCTGTGGAGTCCTAACCGCACAATGTGAAGTTTACACAATCTCAGCCAGCTCAGTTCAAGTTTTACACTACTATGGCGGCATCACTATGACCTACCAGTGCATGTTTGGGATCGACTAGAACCACCAGTTTCAATGAGTCTTTTTATGTACATGCTTAGTTGATTGTTTTTTTTTTCTTTATCTTTGACGTGCAGGTCTTTGCTCACATTACAGAAGCCATTATCTGTTGAGATAAACATGCAAGGTGCTTTTGGGTAGGGGGGTGATCTCCATTAAATCACCACCACCACCACCACTACCAGCACCGCCACAGTCTCACCACACCACACTCACTAGATCTACACACCTCCAACTCTGTGACCTGTTTCATCCGCCCTGTGGAACACAGAGTGCATTATAAGCAGCCATTACATGACTTATGAGAGCTAATATTACATTGGACACTGAAGCATTAAATTCTGCGAACCTCAAGCATGGGCATGGGCAGTCTATCCACAGCACATACTTCCAACCTCTAATATTTTGTTTATTTATCCTTTTTTTTTTTTTTACAGCGACTCAGAAAAATATTGAGTCATGATTTTGTGGTGCAGCAGCTATTAAGGATACATTATCGTGGATACATTTGTCCCCTCTCACAGCAAAGAAAAACACAAAATTTTATCAAAACAAATCACATCTCAACATGCACAACTTCAGCAGCATAAAGTTGTTAGTTCTCAGTACAATCTCCTACAGTACTTCCTTAAAGGCTGTCTACGAGCAGATCCTTAGCTCAAGAACAGGGGACAACAATAGGAGGAGGAGAGGGCTTGTGACCTGGGCCAGGCTGGATCATAGCCTCACTGGAAAAGGCTGCAGGAAAGAAACTCCATTATTGCCCTATGGAGGAAGCTAGGGATTAGAACACCAAAGAATTTCAATAAAAGAAGTGTCTGTTCGGGGGTAGAAGGGTTTGAGGGCCTGCAAGGGGCTTTGGCCATTGTCCTCCGGGTGATTGAGAGAGTGAGGGGAGGAGAGTGGGAGGGCATTGTTTTTTTTTCTGGAGTGTCGGGGCTGAGAGAGGTAGGGGGGCGGTGGGCAGGGTGGGAGGTGATGGTGGTGGGGAGTACTTTCTGAAGGTGGTTATTAGTGAGGAGGTGGTGGTGGTGTTTGGGGGGGTGGGGGGGGGCTGTTGACTCTTCATCTTGTGCGAACAAAGTCTCTGCCACATTCCCCCCACCCCCTTCCATCCCACCCCTCCCTCCTCCTTCTCTCTCTTTTTTTGCTCTCTCTCTCTTTCTGTCTCTCAGACCCCTGCTTTAAGGGTGTCATGAATACTGGGCCATGACTGTGGGGAGGCCTGGACCTGCATGGAAGCGTATTGTCCAGCTTAAGTGCGCTTTAATTAACCGAAGCTCTTTGTGCAGGTTGAAGCCTAGTCCTGTGCGAGTGCTGAGAGGCTGTATGTGGGTGGATGTTTTGTGTGTGTGTGTGTGTGTGTGTGTGTGTCTGTGTGTGTGTGTGTGTGTGTGTGTGTGTGCGTGCATGTGTTTTAGCATATACATGTATATCTCAGCGAAACAGACTTCCCAAAGTAGAGTGGGAGGAGGATGCTATGGATGTTATCTCAAGAAAATACACTGAGAGAGGTGGGGGGGGGGGGGGGGGGGTGAGAGAGAGAGCATTTGTAGCTCTAATAAAAAGGTTTGTTTGGGGGGTGGCGGGTGAGTATAGAGTGAGGTTGGTTTGGGATAGGGGGGTGGATGGTGGGGTGGGGGGGGGGGGTGTTATTGAGGGGTGTGGAGGGGGGGTCTGGTTCTTTGTCCCCAGCTTACAAAGTAGGGACAAAGGGAGTGATATTATACAAATGCCCCTGTTTCCCCAAACACAGGGGCGCGGGGAGGCAAGAACGCGGGCCAGGCCATGCAGATGGCGAAACAGCCAATGTGCCCCCCTCTCTTCCCCCATCACCACCACCATCACCACCACCACCATCACCACCTCCCCAATCCTCAGACACCTCTGTGCTGAGTGGCGTTTGGTGACGGAGCTCAGAATGCAGTGCATTTCCTGCAGATGGAACACACATGGATCTGCAGACGAGAGCATGCTACTGACAGGTGTATCTGCAGCGGTTGTGGAGCTGAAGAATTTCCTTTCGCGGGGTTCGTCTCTCAGGCCAGAATGTATTAACGCTGTAGCTCATCTTTCCAACTGCTATCGCTCACACACACAAGCACACACACACACACACACACATACACACACACACACATACACATACACACACACACACACACACACACAAACACACACACACTCAGCATGCTCTGTCACTGTTAAGGCCTGCATTTCATCATCTTGATAGGACAGGAAAGGAAACGCACAGAGACAAAAACTGTAAAACAGTTTGCAAGATCGGGCAACATGATCACTGTGTACCAGACAGATGCCACCATCCCAATGCCCCCCCCCCCATCTCCACCCAGTCCACCGCACACACCCCCCTTCTTGAGGGGACAGGAAAATTCATAAAAGCGTCTTTGTCCCACATGGCAAATAATGAAATTCTCAGGCCAAGAGGAAGAAGAGAGGAGGTGATCCTGGCATTTGTGGGGACGGTGGTTGGGGAGTGTCACGCACAAAAGAAGAGAAGAAAAAAAAGATGATAAGACTGCAAGAGAGGAAGAGAGGGGGACAGAAATTACAAGGAGGAGTGGGGTGGATGTCTTAAGACACTCTTTTTCAGTGTGCAGTGCAGCGTGTGTGTGTGTGTGTGTGTGTGTGTGTGTGTGTGTGTGTGTGTGTGTGTGTTTGTGTGTGTGTGTGTGTCTATAAGGACAACCCCTAATCCGGGTTTTATTGGGTGCTTGTGTCCGGCCATGTTGTCCGGATTGAGAGGGTGAGGGTGGAGGAGGGGGAAAAGAAGAAGGAGGAGAGGGTGTGGTGTGTGTGTGTGTGTGTGTGTGTGTATGTGTGTGTGTGTGTGTGTGTGTGTGTGTGTGTGTGTGTGTGTGTGTGTGTGTGTGTGTCGTGGGGGGGCACTGGGACTCTACACATGTCCCTCTTTGTAGCTGTGCTGCTCAAGCTTCTTGGAGAAAGGCCTGAGAAAGAGCCGGACCTGGTTACAGCCCTCCTCGGGTCGCCATAGAAACCAGCACCACAGGGGTCCTGAGTGTGTGTGTGTGTGTGTGTGTGTGTGTGTTTGGTAGTCACCTCCTAACACAAGTGCGCACTAACACAAGCAGTGAACACATTTTCTCTTATACATAAGTATACTGTCACACACACAGACACACATAGACACACACACACACACACCACACTCAGTCTTTCTGTCTCTCTTTCCCTCTCACTTTCTCCCTCCTTGTCCCTTGCTCTATCACTCTTTTCCCAACTCACCCACTCTCTCCCCTTGTCTGTGTCTGTATCCCCCTACCCTCCACACACACACACACACACACACACACACACACACACACAGGCATTTGCACACAGCAATAATAAATAAAAATTCCACGATTCCTACGCATACTGTGTGGCAACGCTATCACAAACACTTCCTACTGTATACACCTCCCCGTCCTTCCCGCACCAGTCCGTCCTGACAAAGCACTTGTCTGCCCACAATGACAGCACGTCTATGGCTTTATCACTGCCGGGTCTATTTCCAATCATGACATGAATCACACCCGCCCCAAACAAGGGGCGTTCACCCACACTTGACAACCCAACCTCCATGGCTGAGCGTGATCTATTATACCAACACTAAATTAGAAGCAGGGGTGTCAACAAACACCAACACACACACACGCACGCACACACACACACACACACACACACACACACACACACACACACACACACACACACACACTAAGGGCTTAATGAGGAGGGATGTGACTCTCGTGACCTCTGGGTCAAATGCTGAGACCCAGCACTGCCCCTACCCCTGCTGACAGGCGTTCATCCAAGACACTCCTGGTTAATTTAGTGCTCTGGTAGTCATCCATGGGACACTAAATTCACCCTCCTAAATCAGCTCGCGACTGTGAGATGCAACGAGCGCATTTTGGCACATACTCATGCAGGGGTTGCAGATGTTCTGTTGTTTGTTTGTATTCTTTTTTTGTTCGCAGTTTCGTCCTGTGTGTTAGGTTGTTCTTGCGCATATATTTATTTATTTACTTATTTGTTTGTGATTTTCATCTCGTAGAGGCCTTGACCCCGGGAGGAGAGGTTGTTTTACGGTGGCGAATAGATCCAACCGCAGACCACTCCTTGGCTGTTCTTGTAAATTGCATGCGTTGTCGTCGTCTCAGCCCCCTCACCCACCCACCCACCCAAAAACTTCCCCCTGTCCTTCTCCCACCAATATCCCCACACACACACACCCTACAGCCGCCCCTGGCATGCACTGCCGCGAACTGTCACTCCTCAAGAATGCGGCGAGTCTCATCGAATCGCTGATCTCGGCACATTTGGCGATGCGAGCGCGAGGCGCTGTGAGACAACAATGTTGCTGATGGAAAACAGATCCCTCCCCACTCACTCGCTCACCCCTAAACCCCCCCCCCCCCCCCCCAACGCCCCCCCAACCGCCCCCCCTCTTCTTTCCCCCCGTTGTCAAGACCACATAGCATCTCGAAGCGGTCACAACTCATCAGGATCCCTAACCCTTAAACATCTGTCTGTCTGTCTCCCTGGCCCTGTCAATTAGTCTGTCTAAACCGCTGCCTGTACTTCTGTTTATTTAACTCATCTGTTTGAACAAATGTCTGTGTTCCCCCCTGCCTCACTCCTCCGTTAGAAGCGCTTGCAGGTGTTTTCGTGCTAAGTGTGGTTAACTAGCCCACACAACAAACGTGGTCTCCCCTCTCGTCTGCCCCTCCTTGCCTCCGCTGTCGGGGCTGCTGTGTGAGGTGCGGTTGCACCCAGGGCTGGCTGTGAGGCTGCGGGCCTTTGATGTGGGGGTGTGGGGGGGATGGGGGCGGGGGCCTGGGGAAGAAAGAGAGGTCATTCGGAGGCTGACCTGTGGGGCTGGGTGCCTGTGGTCTGCTGTGTGGACCCTCTCGCTCTCTCTTTAACTCTCTTTCTCTGTCTGTCTCTTTCTGTTTCTGTCTCTCTTTCTCTCTGTTCTGTCTATCTCACAGTGGTGGGTAACCTGCACGGTGGGAGCTTGCTGCTGTGGTAACCTCCAGCCCACAAGATCTAACCTCTTGTTCCACAGCTAATACACACACACACAGACACACAGACACACAAGCTCTGCTGGTCAGCACACAGTCTAGCGCCAACTGCTACATTTCATAGGGCAATTTTTTCCCCATTAAACGCTGTCCTGACAGAGGAATCCGGTCAGCCTGTTTGCTTTAACGCTTGGAGACAACAATTTCATAAGCAAATCATCACCTAAATATTGGACTCGTATGCAAACATATGCATTTGTGCTCTGTGAGTGTGAGAAATCGCAATCTGATCAACCCAGCACAGAGTGTCTGAGAAGTCTTAATAGAGACCAAAAGACAGTGTAAATCACACATAACAGGTTAGTGGGAGATGCCTGGAATTTTTTCCAACGCTCTAAATCTCCGCTGTCAATCCCATCAGCAGTCAGCCCAGTGTGCTAGTGAGTGATGCCTAATGGGCCCAATAACTTCTAGTTCCATTATGTCTTTGACAATAAGCCCCGAAACAAAGATGGAACTCATTAATCCCCAGGCCACATTTTCTTAATGACGTGACGTTGCATCAGATGACTTGGGAATGATGAGACCCCAGGAATTAAGAGTGCCAGGAATTAAGAGTTAGAGGAGCAAGGATAAGCTTTTCTCCAAACACCCAGAAAGTGACATCTTGCGGGCGGTTGGGCGGTTGTCGTCCCCTCCTGTCTTGGTGGTTGGCGTGCCCCGATACGAATGACAATGGCGTCGGGGCAGAAAAATGCCGCCTCTGGGCCGCGGGGACACCATAACAGTGCATGCCGGGCCCAGCCACCGCGTTTTATGGCTTTATTGTGCTACCCTTTGTGCTCCATCGTCACGAGGAGGACGACACCCACCGAAATTCCCTCCACCACTCGCCCTGTGTGTGTGTGTGTGTGTGTGTGTGTGTGTGTGTGTGTGTGTGAGTGTGAGTGTGTGTGAGTGTGTGAGAGTGTGTGTGGTGTGTGTGTGAGTGTGTGTGAGGAGGAAAGTATGAGAGAGCGAAGAGAGAGAGAGAGAGAGAGAGAGAGAGAGAGAGAAAGAGTGAGAGACAGAGAGAGAGAGAGAGACACATACACACAAACAGAGACACTGTCCAAGTCTTTGTCTGTGCCCATGTCTCTGTACTGTATGCGTACATATCCGGATCAATTAGTCAGGGGCACCCCCCCAACCCCCTCCAGAATAAAAGATGGACTCAGCCATCTCCACTGTGTCACCCAACAGCTGCAGCCAACCACTAACCTGCTCTTGCATGTGCCTGTGAAGGCCAGGATCACGGCACCTCTACTCCGCCGCACCAGACAAGACAGCTGCAATTAAAAGCGATAAAACAACTGTGAAAAAGCCTACCTTTCTTTTACTCCTCCCCAACCTCACTCTCATCCTCCCTTCTTTTCTCCCTCCCTCCCTCTCTCCCTCCCTCCCTCCCTCTCTCACTCCCTCCCTCTTACTCTCTCTCTCTCTCTTTCTTTCTTTTCCACATGACCAGGGGGTGGTGTGTGATTGACAGATGGGAACGAATAATAATTTTTTTTTCGTAACCTAAGGCCATCGCCTGTGATTGGCTTGCAAGCTGACATCTCCAAACCTCACTTGTCCCCCCTCCACCTCCTTCCACCCCCCCCTTTAATACCGGCCCCTGTGGATGAGACATCCGAAGGGGAAGAAAGTGGTGAGAGAGAGGGAGAGAGAGAAAGGGAGAGAGAGAGAGAGAAAGGGAGAGAGAGGGAGAGAGAAAAAGATATCTACCTTGGGGAAGAACCTCAGAACGAGGGAGGGATAGAGAGGACGGGTAGGAGCGTGTGTGTGTGTGTGCGTGCGCATGTGTGTGTGAGAGAGAGACACTTACTCTCTAACTACTAGGAGACAGACACACTCTCCAACTAAAAGAAGATCAAGAAGGAGCAGAAGAGAAGAGGAGGGGGAAAAAGAAATCTTGGAGTTCTTTTAGTTCTTTTTCAAAAAATTTTCAATTCAAAAAAATCCATTCCCCTCAGTCAAGCAATCAGGCACTTCTTTTTTGAAAAAAAAAAAAAAACTGTACCTCCTGGGACTTCCATTTTTTTTCCTCTCCCCACTGGAAATTATATGCACTGATCAATTTCCTCCACCACCCAAACAAGGCATACCTCATGGATTTGAATCTGATTGGATATATGATGTGTTTGTGGTTGTCCAGCTCCAGGGTCCTTGGAGGCTATCCCATCTGGTGGTGAGTACACTATCCCCCATCCATTTTCTGCATCACTTTCTCCAGAGCGGTATGGGGAGGAATGGTGGTCAGTGATCATTTTATAGGGAGGGAGGGCAGAAACAGTAAGCACTTTTCAGTTTGACTGCTTGGAAAAATGTTCTACGCTCAGGTTCCAAAAACTCCTAACCTCAGCCTGTGCTGTAACGGAAAAGACTAGCTCCCGTCTCCTCTCTCTCTCTTTCTCTCTCTCTCTTCTCTTCCCTTCTCTTCTCGGCTACACATTCTCTCTCTTTCAGGTCTTATTTATCTCCTGGGTTGAGTGTCGGGATGCTCAAAAATGCTGGAAATTCCAGGTTTTTGGAGTACTGTGGGCAGGTCTGGTGACTACCGGATTGGTTTCATGTTTTAAGTAGCAGTCAGGGTTGTCAGCAGGAGGAAACCGGATCATCTGTTTTGTTGTCCCACCGCTTGCAGCTGCCGTAATGCTACTGACCAAAATTTTTGCTAATTGAGGAATTGTTGGGATTGCTTACTCAGTTCGCTTCGAGCTCTAGGGGTTCATACCAACTCACAAAACTACATTAATTGTACAAAACCTTGGTGTTGATTGTAAATTGTCACAGACCACCTGGTACTTGTGGTATTCTATCTGGATAGTTTCTGTTTTTTCTTCATTGCCAGCTGATTCTTCGCCATGCTTTTTTTTCCTGCTTGTTTCACTAATTGTGCCTGTGGTATAAGGCCATTGGCCCACAAACTGACCTAAATTACAATCCACTTTTCAAACCAAAGTTGTTTTTTTAAAGGATGGCATGCCATTTTCATATAAAATTGTTATTTTTTCCAAAGGAAATAATTAACAAATGCACATTAATCACACTGAAGCAAGTATACTTTTTTGTGCATGCTAATTACAACAATGCTAAAAACCTCCAAGCAATGTCACAGACGGGTTAGAGAAAAAGATTTGTGCAACAAACCAACATAAATGTAGCTGTGTGTCTCGGGCGTGCAGGTTAAATTCACTGTCTGTAAAGCCGTACACTTGTCTATCTCCGTCTGAGAGTTGCTGACAACTTTGCCAAGTCACCAGATTTATTGGTAAGGATTCCCCCCCTCCTTAGCTCCAACATTAAAGGATCTCGGTCTGTCACATAGCGCTGGCGCTTCAGGATGGCTGCGCCGTGATGCATACAAGTGACCTCGTTGGCTGCATGTTTGTAGCGTGAGGCCATTTTGTCTTGGCAAAAAAATATTTGTGTGGGCGTGTGACAAAAAAGCCTGTGCTGGCGTCCGATGCATTACGTGTCAGAACTAACGGGCTCAAGTAGCCTCAGTTAGCATGTGGTCCCTGCAGCCGCCGCGATCCAAAACCACCAGCATCTTCTGGTTTTGTTTACCAAGCTAGCGCTGCCAAACACACACAATGATACATACAAGACACTTAAACACACTCCCACACTCAACCTCACACACACAACCTCACACACACATGCACACAGGCACGCACACACACATAGTAATGCATACCAGACACTTACACATACACACATACGCACAGAAATGCACAGGCCATAGGGCTGTAGAGTTAAAAGAAGGATGGGCTTACACCTCCACTGGCGTCCACTGCCACCAGACAGAAGTGACAAAGGGGGTGGGGGGTGGTTGTGGTGTGTGTGTGTGTGTGTGTGGTGGTGGTGGTGGGGGTCCCTGTGTGAAGGCCCCTGCAGCTGTGCTTCTAAGCAGGTTTACATGACACCGCTGTAATGCTCACCGGCACCTACAAGGCACGGGGGCTTTGATTTTGGGGGAGCAAATTTGGTAGTGCAAGAGAGGGATGATGAGAGGGAGAGAGAGAAAGAGAGAGAGAGATAGAGAGATGTGTGGGCGAAATAGAGGGAAAGCAATAGAGTGGGGGTGGAGATGAAAAGAAAAGGTGTATATGGCTCGAGGTGAATGGACAGGTGCTGAAGAATGGGTGTTGTTACGGCGGTTGTCCTTACACACACACATGCAGACACACAAGCACGCACAAGCACACACACACACGCGCACACTCACACACACACACACACACACAAAAAAAACTTAAGTCACCCTGAGGTATCAGGCAAAGCCACAAGGGACAAAATGAGATGGCTATGAGCTGTGTCAAGGACTCACGAGGTGCAGAGTTTCACTTTGAATACCACTCGCACTCACACACACACACACACATACACACACACCCACACCACACACACACCACACACACACAGCCACATACATGTACTCACCCCCTCTGCACAAGAGATGAGATTTTGCTCATAAATTATCCACCCACAGTGCAGAGCTAAGTTTTGACTGCTGCCATGTCTTGGAGCCAGTTGATCACACAAGACACTGAAAAAGGGAAAAGATTCCATAAATCACACGACCAACCATAAAGACTTTTTCAGGAGGCAATCTGGCCTCTGGGAACAAAAAACATCGACCAAAAACAAAACGAAGCAACACATAAAACACATTGAAAAAATAGGAAAACCCCGTCCACACACAAAAAAAGTATCGAAAATATATAATAGTGCTCTTTCTTTCATCGAGCACAAAACGGAATAAGGCAAGGCCAGGACAAAGTCATATCTATTAGCGAAACTGGTGATTTTAATGTCACAAAAGATACTGTTATTAATTTCTCAATAGAACATCTGAGTTAACGATCAGGCAGTTACTCGGGCCAAGTTCACAAAACTTAAATGTCTTCCATGGTAAAATCTGTCAACAATTCACAGTTATGTAATTGAAACAAAAACCAGATTAGTATTCAGATCAAAACCATCCCCTAGAACAGCACACAATCTTCGCTCATATTCCCCTTCACTTAAACAAAAAGATTCTCAACAGCAAATTCCAACAGAGGATAATTGCTGAATGTTTGTGTTCAGAGCGAAAGGTTGAGTTGTGTTGTAAAGGACTGCAGTTGATTTTTTTTTGAGAAATGTGTGCTTTGAAATTGTACCTGCCACTTTTGCTTGTGTTGTGTAAAGACCCAGAATGAGTCACGGGTGCAACCCCTGTGTGTTTCCCAAGCAGAAGAGACAATCGGGGAAGGTGGTTGACAAAAGTGCGAAAGTGATCCCGTCCTGTCAGGCTGTTGTGCTTGGTGCGTTTACATATGCCTCACAGATGATGAGTGAGCCCTAATGCTAGGGACTCAATCAAGCAATCACTCCAAATCTCTACAAATACCAGACAAAGAGCAACATGCCATCTGTGGTTTTCTCCCACAGCAGTTCCGCAAAAACCACCATACGTTTAAATCCAGCTGGCTTTCCGAGCCACCATCCCCATCTGTTCCCCATCACAACTACTGTTTGACTACTGCGCACAGCAGCTGAAGGAGTGTATGTGACCCTAAATTATGGAGTCAAGGGCTGACCTGGAAGTAGCTATTTTAAAAGCATTATTAGTCAGAGGTTCTTCATCTTTTTTTTTGCTTCACTTCACTGCGCCCAGCCACTCTACAGCTCTCGCTCTGTCTCTCGTTACCATGAGACTCGAGTGGCTCAATGAACCGGGCTAAAGCTGACTAAGTTATCTGTGATGCATGGTATGTGAGTGTGCTGAAAGTTAGATGATGATGATAAAATTGCAAATAAATATTTCAATGTCTTGGGAATAAAGAAAAAAACATTTTAATTGACCAAAATGAGACCTAATTCTGAAAATGTCAAAATAAAATCTAAACCATCCAGTGAAACTATTCAGACCATTTGTTTTTTTTTCGCAGACACTGCCAATGTTATTTTAGGGATATAACATTTCCAAATGTTTTGGTGGTGATGCAGAAGAAAGTTATCTACAACTCACACAAAAGATTTCAGCAAACATGCTGCACACACAAAATTAGTAAGGGTTATGCCTGCAGTCTACTATTATTAAAAGAAAAAAAACAAAGATTTCGAAAAGCATGTATAAAGCGAAACAGTGAAGACAAAGTCTGAAAAAGGAGACACACATCAGTGCCAGTGATAAGAAGTTTTAAGGATATAATGAGAACTGAGGTTGTGCTTATTTTCCCCTAGTCTTTTTGATTGCGAGCCTCATCTGGGGCTCTTTCTGCGGAGCTGCTCACTGCTGCAGTGGCCAGTGAAAGGACCTGCCCTGGGAGGCCTGTGGGGACTATGACCTGCTCCCGCTGTCCCCGCCGCCCCCAGTGCCACTGTGGGACTCATCTCCCAGTCTCAGGAATGTCATTATCCCCCCCCACCCCCCCCACCCGAAAAAAGACCCACCCAACACCCCGACACACACACACACACACACACACACACACACACACACACACACACACCACCGGGATCACTTTAATGATACTTAGCGCGAGAAAATCCGGCCCTGTCTGTGAGGCACTGTGTGAAAAGATCAAGGATGTTCAGGGGGCATTACGGCAACCACTTAAGAGGGGCAGCACTGAAAGGAGTGGGGAGGACTTTGGGGGTGGGTGGGAATGGGGGTATAAGGGGGGGTGGGGAATGTTATTCTTGAGACTTACAGGTTCAATATCAATAGCAACGGGTATTCTAAAGAGCGGATCCTGTCCCCTTGGATAGGGTCAAAGGCATTCTCTGAGGGGGCTCAGGACAAATATGTGACCTGGGGGCCAAAGCTTCAAATGCAAGATTTAGACTCCTTGGCTGGTGAGACTGATGTGGCTGCTTTTTGGTATTTTGTGACATATGCTGGGGATGCTCTACCCTCTGTGGTTAGACTGGAGTTTGTTGAGCCTGCATGAAATTGAGGTATCAATAGAGATGGATGGGTTAGACGGCCCCACAGTCCTACAGGATCCTGTTCAAGTGCAGGTAACTGGGAGTCACTAGGATGAGGGCAACACCTGTGCCCCCCCCCCCCCCACCTCCCCCACCCCGACCCAGACCTCTCCCAGGTTATCTCTTAGGTCATCGCATCCCACACAAAGAGAGAGCCAGAGAGAGAGAGGGAAAGAGACAGAGAGAGAGGGAGAGAGAGAGAGAGGATGAGTGAGTGTGACAGGCATGGAAGGAGGGAGGAGGAAAGGAGAGGGTCTTCAGGGACAGACCCCTGACCTGCAGACAGATACTGATATCAGTCTGATCTCGACATGTCTTAGAGATGGATAGATGAAGAACAGATACATCATGAACAGAGTGACTTATCCTCTATGGCAGTGGTGTGTTGTGTTTTTCGCCATTATGTACATCAAGCACTTTTACCAATAAAGACAGCACAACGTGATTGTCATTTGTTTTCCGAAACACAGTTTTCTGCTTAATGTTTGTATACCTAAATTTGCCTATAAATCACATTTATCACAAATGAATGCAGTAAACTTCCTCAGTGGTGTGAAGCCTACATAAGCCAAGAGGCAAACAACCCCAGTTCATTAAAGCGCACAATACTTTGCCAAAGACACGAATGCCTGCTGAACACATGTTTTCGGTTTCTCTGAAACACAATTGTGATGCTTAACATATGAGGGTGGCACAGTGTTAACATCATACAGATGGAGGTGGGCAGGGGTGCACGATCCATCCATTCACTGGTAATTACACAGCTACGCTGCTGCTTGGCCTACATTCAGGGCTTCCTGACACAGTCTGAAGGGGGCTGATAAGGGGCAGATGAAGACCCAGGTTTCCGGAGCTTTCCGTTAGCCGTGAGTGATGTGGGGCCTGGCTCGTCAAAAGGTGCTATCCAACCTGTCAGCTCAGACCCTGCCCACTCCTCTCTTACTTACCAATTGCTAGCGCGCGCTGGCTAGCTAGCTTCCTGACAGCCAAGTTCACAAGTTTACAGCTCCCTGTTTTGACTGCAGGGGATCCCCGTCCCTGCCCCATCTTTGTGTCTCAGCAGAGGACTGAAGTAAAGGTGAGAGACAGAGACAGACAGACAGAGAGACAGACAGAGAGAGAGAGAGTGAAACAGAGAGAGAGAGAGAAAGAGAAAGAGAAAAGGGAAGAAAGAGAAAGAAGGAAAGCAAAACAGGTTAGAACATTTTTCAAGGAGCGCTGTCATTTTTTATCTGATCAGCCCTGAGCTGTTGGACGGCTGCTCAGCAAAAAAAAAAAAAAAAAAAAACGGAACAAAAGGGAAAAATACAAAACAAAGCGGCGCATCACAACCTCTCTGGCGTGTTCCAGAATTGGCCTTGGGGAGAGTTCCACAATCTCTGAGGGGAACTGAGGTGTGTGTGTGTGTTTGTGTGTGTGTGTGTGTGTGTGTCTGTCTGTCTATGCGCAGGGTGCAAGCAGCTCTCTACCTTTTTGTGCAACACAGTACCTCCCTGCCTCGTGTTCTCCTGCACCTCCACATCTCTCTCTCTCTCTCTCTCTCTCTCTCTCTCTCTCTCTCTCTCTCTCTCGCCTCTGTGTAGTAATTAGTGCTCATGGAGCCATGCTTTACACAGCGTGCCGAAAGCTGCACCAGAGCTACAATTACCGAGGCTGGCCAACAATGGCAACACTGAACACTGAGCAAGAACACCAGCTAACACACACAACACAACACAACACAACACACACAACACTGCTCACACATGGGCGTGTTTGAAGAATTAACTCTGTTTATATCTCCTTGAGGGGGAATTTGTGAGGAACGGCTGAATCGTTTCGATTTTTTTTTCTTTTTTTTTTTTCAAATCAAGACTCCTGATGGGCTCTCCCTTCTGCTGCCACAGACGGCTGTGCGTTTGATCATCCACGGTTCTGATCTTTAATGAATTAGAATAATTACCTGGCCAAATATAGAACATGGGGATGTGTCAGTGCGGAGAAGGAGAGCTAGTGTGCACACGTACGGTGGGCCTAAAGAATGACTGGTATTCATTAACAAGCACCCTACATGCAGTGGAAGACTCTGCAAAGGTGCACTCGTCTTCTCTTTTTGACAATAAGGCTTTTTTGCTCAGGTAAACCTGCATCGGCCAGGGAAGATGAAGTCATGTATTTTCCCATGGTGTCAAAACAGTTCTGCTGTTTCTGCCTGGGAAAAGAAACAGTATTTATATTCAGACCAGACAGCCTGAATGACCTAAATCAATCACAAGGCAGCGATCGCTGGTATGATACAAGTTACACTATTCCATCATTAAGATAAATCTGCTTCAGACTAGGTACTAAGTCCAACTGTAGTCCCCTTCCTAGAGTAAGGCAATAGATTGTATAGCCTCAGGCTTTTGTGCATTAGTTTTTTTTAGCTGTCTCGGGAGGAAAGAGACAATGGCCCCTGTAGCACTGCAAAGACAAGAGTATGATGGGGAAACACTCTCCTGCAAGGCACCCTGGTAGATAGAAAGAGTTGTACAAGTAGCAACAGAGAACCCTACATTCGAAAGTACTCTCTCTCTCTCTCTCTCTCTCTGTCCGTCTTTCTCTCTGTCTCTCTCTCTTTCTCACTTACACACACACACACACACACACACACACTTACTCCCTCTCTCTTTCTCTTCCACACCACCCTACTTTCCATGAGTCTTTGAACAGTGCCTGAGGAGTAAAGCAGAGAGGAATGGATTGTGACAGGCCGGTTCTCTCTCTAATCCCTCTCATCTCTCCTCTCTCTCTTAGGGCCCCATTTCAGTCATGGTGCCATGGGCAAACATGCTTTGCCTTTTTTTTAAACACATAAAGAGATGCGTTATTGCCAACAAATGCTAAACTTCCCCCTCTAATAATCAAGCATCTTAAAATGTGAGCTACTGCACCATGGGTAGGTAGGAAGACATAAATAGGTTCGCAGGTGTGTGTGACCAAAATATCCAGTGTTCCATTGTTGTCATGTCAGCATGACGAGACTATTTCTTTACTTGATAAACACCGATACAGGCTAATATAGACAATTCAACTTTTTACTGGCAAACTGAGTTTGTGTCTAGTCAGAAAAATATGAATTACCTACATGTGGCTATCTACAAGCTACATGTCATTTAGACACATCAAACAGAACTGTCTGTTTACTAAAACGATAACGTCAATTTAACTTGGAAGTGTAACGCTCGTGGAGCTAATGGAAATACATTTTTTTTATGTTTGCTCTTTCTTGGAAAGAGTTTGTCTTGGTACCCACATTACCTGAGCCTTTGTAGTCTCCGGAACCAGTCACTGGTAAGGCACTTTGCAGTACAGGAATGGTAACGCCATATTTCTAGAAAATGTTAGAAAATTCTGTTTGGTGTTAACGATGCAGATATGTATTTGGCACATATCCTTTGATGACGCAGCGCGCGCTAACAACAGGCGCCCTAGCTCTGTCGCGTGCATTTAAATGAACACTACAACCCAAGTCTGCTAATATCAACAAAGAAATTCCGCACAGAATATTTTCCTCTGGTGTAATTATGTTTAATTAAAATAGGTGATACTGGCGGCTAGTCTGGACGAATACATTCTGATTATACCAGTTTGTAAAACTTTCGTTATCCAATTGCATGTGACACAAATCTTGTCACATTCCAGCGGAGCTACTTTGCATGGCTGCCAAAAAAACTTTCATGTTCGTCTTCGCTGATGACGTCCAGAGAAGCAGGAGAAATGCCAGGGGGCCAGCTGGGGTGATGGCTTCACCGACCTATTTAGGACGAGACGGGACATTTGGCCTGGTAATGAACTTCAAAACAACCTTAACAGGGCATCAGGCTTCAGGGCTACAGGGGTCACACGTCGTAAATTCACAGCTTAAGAACTCTGAATTTTCGTAATCCCTCTGGCCATGTTGGGAGTCTGAAGAAAAAATACTGACAGAGGTTGCTTTAAGGCAGGTGCAGAGAGAGTGACCCCCCTTTTGACACAGAGACCACCCGTGTATACTGCAGTCTGTGGTTCAAGACAGCTAGTTACATAAATGTTTCATAGAGCAACCTAAAAAAACAATGCTAGTTAACAACACATTTGTTGTTGAATGGCTCCTGTATTGTGTGCATTGAAATCTATGTCTCATATTCTTCATAGCTGTGGTTTGCACTGGCCTGTGGGCTTTGCGTCACATTTACCTTAAAAATATTGCGATCACCCGCCACCCCTCTTCCCCAGCCATCCCCCCTGCCTCCCGCTCCCACCAGCAGCTAAAAACGCAGGAAAACGCCCCCGGGCAAGAGGTGGCCGTCAAACCTGCACAGACAAGCACCTGCTGCGAGGCCCTGGAGTTTCTCTAGGTCCTCCCCCAACCACCTTTCTGCTGCACCCCCCTCCCCTTTCACACAAGCACGCTGAATGGTGCGGATTCCCCCATCACACACCTCCCTTCCTCCCTCTCTCCCTCCCTCAGTGTGTGTTTGTGTGTCCTGCCTCGTCTCGACAAGTCGCTCGCAGTTTTATTCTACGCAGACCTAATGAGGCACAGAGCGCAGATGAGCGGGGGAAAGGTGCAGGGATTAGAGCGTGTTATGCCACAACCTCACGCAGCAGCAGCAGCAGCAGCAGCAGCAGCAGCGGAGAGCAGTCCTCTCTCTCCCTCTCTCCCTCGTTCTCTCTCTCTCTCTCTCTCTCTTTCACTCTCACTTACTCGCGCCCGGGAGACTCCTGTTTGGCACACATGCCGCCAAAGTCAACTGAGACTCCCTCTTTCATCTGCCTAAGAGGCAGCGGTGCGGAGCCTGGACAAACAGAAACCCCCCAGGCAGAGCTGCCTGGAAGCCTTTGGTTAGGTAATTGACTCCAATGAAACGCATCTCTACACGTCAGGGCCTCAACCACATCATCAGTTGCACTCGACTGGGCAGACTGTTTGAGAATGATTGGAAGCTAAGTACAATGCGAGATAGAAAGACAGACAGGCAGACAGACACATGAAGAAAGAAAGAAAGAAAGAAAGGAAGAAAGAGAGAAAGAAAGAAAAGGAGTGACAGACAATTAAGACTGTGGTGTAAATGTGTGGACCATGATGAACCATGTAACCATTAAACAAAGGGGGGTTAATAAAGAGACAGTGCGTTAGACACAGAGAATGAGAATGTGTGTGTGCGTGTTTAAGGCTAGCAGACTGTGTAATTATGCCACTTACTCACTTAGTCACTTGACAGAGTGGGCGAAAGAAGAAGGAGACAAGAGAGAGACAAAGGGAGAATGAAAGAAAGACAGAGAGAGAGAGTATGGGACAATGAAATATGGAGAGACAGAGGACACAGAGAGAGAGGAAAAAAAGACAAGAGACTGAGAGAGTGAGGGAGAGAGAGAAGAGACAGGGAGAGAGAGAATAAAAGAAAGTAAGAGGGAGTGAGAGAAGATAGAGAGGGAGAAAGAGAGGCGGGAAAAAGGTGCTTCCAGGCAGCCGCCACTCAGCCATTCCTGGATGTGGACTGGCAGCTGGCTCAGGTTGGGGCATAAATAATTATCGCATGGGGGCGCGGGTGGAGTGGCTGAATAAGACAAGAAAAAAAGATTGTGTGATTACACACCCGAGCAAGCTCGCCGCTTCCACACCTGGAAACAAGATTAAGTCGGTTCACCTCGGAGAGCAGTGAATAGCTGGCTGCGTAGCGCAATGCCACACAGAGTGTGTGTTTTGCTTAGCACAGCCCTGCCTTTCGCCCTACTTTTTGGGGAGGGGTGTGGGGGTGGATGGGGGGTAAGGTGGATAATGTCGTGATGAGAAATCACCACACCTGTTCTGTCATCAGGGCTTTTTTGTTGTTTTTTTTTCCAGAGAAGGACGGAGGGGAGTAATGAAAATAATGACTGCAAAAAAAAAACATTAGTGAACCCCCCACTAACAGTTCATCATGCTTAACTTTATCCCCATGATCTTTGCGGGCTTGTAATTTTCAACAAATTTACACGCAAAGACAAACATTACACACACACATGCACGCACACACACACACACACAAGGAGGGAGTGTGAGGGTGGGGGTGGCACACCCAGCTGATCGGCATCTCGGATATCAAAGGGTGTTTGACGCAGGCAGGTTCGCTCACCTGTGCTCCGCTCATCTTAGCTTTAGAGAGAGAAGCGCTTCAGGCCCTGGCTCCCCTCTGATCAGTCTCCCTCTGATACCTCTGGTTGCCGTAACAATGGCCGTTTCTCTCAGGGTGCAACAACAGCAAAGCACAGAACAGAGCGAAAGCAAAGGACAGTGAGAGTGGAGAGACAAAAAAGAGCAAGAGAGAGGGTGGGCATGCAAGAATCTTTTCTCTCTCTTTCTCTCTCTCTCTCTCTCTCTCTCTCTCTCTATCCCTCTCTCTTTCTCTCTCCATCTCTCTCTCTTTCTCTGTCTCTATGTTGGAAAAGAAAGTGAGTTACAGTAGTGAGACAACAGTGTGGACTCTGTAGAGAAATATTGTACCCTGACCTTAAGCGCCAGCCAATGTCTTAGTGTTAGTAAGTTCTACAAAGACATTGATGGTGAGTTAAAAGCAGCAGCGACAGCAGCAGTAAGATCAGCAGCGGCAGCAGTATGACCAGCAGGAGAGGGAGTGGAGTGGGCACGGGAGAGGGAGCGGGAGCGGGAGAGGGAGAGGCAGTAAAAGAGGGAGCGAGAGCGAGAGCGAGAGCGGGCGCAGTAGCGATCATCTGTCGGGGATCGTCTGTGGGCAGATTGGGTGTCAGCCCCCGCGGGCGGCCTGAGCTCATCTCATCCACACGGCAGCTCTGATCAGGAGAGCGGCCACTCACTTACTGGCGCTTCTTTATGCAGCCCGTGGCCCACAGCGATAGGTGCTGGCTACCTCCAGTCCTCTGTGTGTGTGTGTGTGTGTGTGTGTGTGTGTGTGTGTGTGTGTGTGTGTGTGTGTGTGTGTGTGTGTGTGTGTGTGTGTGTGTGTGTGTGTGTGTGTGTGTGTGTGTGTGTGTGAGGGAGAGAATGCACTGGCGTCATCTCTGGCAGAACTATGCTGTGTTGTGCCTCACAATGGTCATAGTGATCTCACTTCTTTTCATCTCATTGAGGTCTTTGCAAACACACACACACACACACACACACACACACACACACACACACACACACCAAAATAACCATAGCTATCAATGCACAACCTGTGCATGTTGGCCCAAAATTCATGAGTATGTGTATCTATGTGCCATATGCACCATTTGTACATTTGTATGAGAGACTGCAGGCTTTTGATACATAGACACAAGGCTAATGTGTGTCTCCTTGGAGAGTGTTCTGTCTGCATTGTGTCACAGGTGTGGTGTGATGCGATGTCTGTGTGTGTGAGAGTGAGTGGTGTGGTGCAGTGTGTGTGCAGTGTGATGCAGCGGTGAGATGTGTGAGAGTGAGTGGTGTGGTGTATTGTGTGTGTGTGTGTGGTGCGATGTGTTTGAGAGTGAGCACTGTCGTGTGATGCGAAGTGTGCATACTGCAGGTGTGTGTAAGAGTGAGCGTTGCGGTCTGGTGTGGTGTGATGTGTGTGAGATTGAGCAGGGTGTGTGCAGTGTGATACGATGCGTGTTAAAGTGAGTGGTGTGGTGTAGTGTGTGTGTGTATGTGGTGCGATGTGTATGAGAGTGAGCTGTATGGTGCGATGTGATGTGTGTGCACAGTGTGGTGTGTTTGAGAGTGAGTGCTGTGGTGTGGTGTGTGTAAGAGTGAGCGTTGTGATGTGATGCATTGTGAGTAAGTGGTATGGTGTGTGTGTTTGAGTGCTGTGCTGTCATGTGTGTAGTGAGATGTGTGTCAGAGTAAGTTGTGTAGTATGGTGTGATGTGTGTCAGAGTGAGAGTGGTGTGATGTGCTGCGTTGTGAGTGGGATTGAATGGTGTGATGTACTGCATTGTGTGTGAGAGTAAGCAGTGGGGTGGGGTGTGGTGCATTGCGTGTGACAGTCAGTGGTGTGGTGTGATGTGTGTGAGAGTAAGCAGTGCAGTGCAGTGTAGTGCGATGTGTGTGAAACTGTGTGGTGTAGGTGTGTGTGAGTGGGTGCAGTGCGAAGTGATGTACTGCGATATGTGTGAGAGTGAGCGGTGTGATGTACTGCGTTGTGTGTGAGAGTAAGCGTTGTGGTGGGGTGGGTGTAAGAGTGAGTAGCGTGGTGTGGTGTGGTGTTGTGTGTTGTGTGTAAGAGTTATCAGTGTGGTGTGCTGCATCGTGTGTGGGAGTGAGCGGTCTGATGTACTGCATTGTGTGTGAGAGTGAGTGGTGTGGTGGGTTGTGTGTGTGAGAGTGAGTGGTGTGGTGGGGTGTGTGTGGGAGTAAGCTGTGTGGTATGGTGTGTGTGTGTGTGTATGTGTGTGTGTGTGTGTGTGTGTGTGTGTGTGTGTGTGTGTGTGTGTGAGAGCGGTGAGGACATCTCCGTGTCAGGCTCTGGATCCTCACCAGCGTGTCTGGTCTCCAGGGACTCGCAGGGATTTACGGCCCTGCAGCTGAGAATGGCTTCCCCCTCACAGGGTGGGGAACACACAGTGTGAGGGTGGGTGTGTGTGTGTGTGCACGTGTGTGCATGTGTGTGTGTGTGTGTGTGTGTGTGTGTGTGTGTGTGTGGTTTTCATTTAGAAAGTGGCATGTGTTCACAAATAAACAATAACACATGTAGACAGACACACACACACACAAAAACAGAGAGCGAAAGAGACAGAGAGAGAGAGACAGACAGAGTCGAGGAGGGATGGAAAGGGAGAAAGGAAAGAGAGAGAGAGACAGACACAGAGAGAGACAGACACAGAGAGAGTCACAAATCCCATAAATATTTCATGAAAAAGGCAATCGTGTTTCAGGAGGGTGCTGCAGTGGTTTTGTTTGAGCCTGTCACAACAGCATGCATGTCAAAACATGGACATTGCAAACACTGTGTGTGTGTGTGTGTGTGTGTGTGTGTGTGTGTGTGTGTGTGTGTGTGTGTTTGTGTTTCTTCTGCTTATCTCGGGGAGAAAAGGCAGGCAATTACAATTAATTACCTCAATGAAACCATAATGGTTTCTGGCAACCCTAGCAGATCTTGCCTGTCTCGGTGCGTAGATGAATCCGTGTTGAAGCGGATGCCAGCTCACCGCAAAAACTAAGGGAGCGTCTCTCTCTCTCTCTCTCTCTCTCTCTCTCTCTCTCTCTCTCTCTCGTATGCATCCACAACACCTCCAGTACTCGAAAGAGACAGAGACACAGTCATGCAGTCAACACCTCCACACCACAAGTGCACAAAGTGCATGGATTTGCGTAGCTCCAGAATGCACGCCCATCCGTATGGGTGCGTACACACTTTGGAAAACCGAAGTGTGCGCCTCTCTAATGCTTCCAAAGCACTTCTTGTGCTCAAAAGGGACAGAGACAAAGTTGTGCAGTCACCCACACCCACACACAAGTGTACACAGTGCATGTGTCTGCGTAGCTGCAGAATGCATGTCCATCGTTGTAGGTGCGCACACTTTGGGAAACTGAAGTATGCTTCTGAAGCACCTCCTGTACTCAAAACAGACAGAGACACAGTTGTGTAGTCAACACCCGCACACAAGTGCACGAAGTACGTGTATCTGCGTTGCTGCAGAATGCAGAGCCATCGTGTAGGCGAAGTGTGCACACAACCGTGCTTGCACTTTTAGTGTACTTAACACGTACTTATGCAAAACCTCACGTGCATGCACACGCACACATTCTTCTACATGCGCAGACATACAAACACATAGAGACACATTCTCTCGTACCCTTCTAAACTCTTCCTCAAGAGAACATTTTAATGTCTATCCAAGTATGCTGTTTGTTTCCCGTCAAGGTCAAGGTTCAGAGAGTACGCCACCCCAGCTGTCAGCGATAAGCGGACGGCACAAACACACACACTACCCTCAGGCGTCGGGGAGGAAGGGAGGGAGGGAGGGAGGAAAGGAGGGAGGGATGGAGGGACTCGGTGTAGTGAGCGCATCCTGAGGAGGGAGGGTGGAGCTGATGGAAAGGGGTCTACATGCTACATGTGTCAGAATAAAATGTTCTTTTTTATCTCTCTCTCTTTCTCTTTCTTTTCTTCCCACTGTTTCTCTCTCTTTCCATACGCTGTATCTCGGTATACGTTCTTTGTTTCTCCCTCTCTTCGATCTCAATTTACCTCCTGCCTTCTTGCTCTCCTTCCATTGCTACTTTTTCCCCTCCATTTTCCTTCCATCTATTGTCTTTTTTCTCTCCCTCTCGTTTCTCTCTCCTTTCTCTCTATGCTCTCTCTCTTTTTCTCTGTCCCCTCTCTCCCTCTTTCTCTCTACTATCTTTCTCTGTCAATTTTTAAACTCTTCTCCTCTATCTTCTCTCTCCGTCTTTGTCTCTACCATCTCTTTCTCTCTTTTCACCCTCTTCCTCTTTATCTCCTCTTTCCCTCTTTGTCTCTACCATCTTTTTCTACCATATATCTCTACAATCTCCTCTCTCTTTTTACCCTCTTCCTCTCCATCCTCTCTCCCTCATTGTCTCTACCTACTATCTCTCTCTACCATCTCTCTCTCTCTCTTTCTCTTCCTCTCCATCCTCTCTCCCTCACTGCCTCTACCTACTATCTCTCTCTACCATCTCTCTCTCTCTCTCTTTCTCTTCCTCTCCATCCTCTCTCCCTCATTGCCTCTACCTACTGTCTCTCTCTACCATCTCTCTCTCTCTCTTTCTCTTCCTCTCCATCCTCTCTCCCTCATTGTCTCTACCTACTATCTCTCTCTCTCTTTCTCTTCCTCTCCATCCTCTCTCCCTCCCTCCCTCTGTTCTCTTCGCTCCTGCAGGTCACTGGCCCTGGGGCAGCAGTACTCCTCGCTGGGCTCGCAGCCCATCCTGTGCAGCTCCATCCCGGGTCTGGTGCCCAAGCAGCTGCGCTTCTGCCGCAACTACATCGAGATCATGCCCAGCGTGGCGGAGGGCGTGAAGCTGGGCATCCAGGAGTGCCAGCACCAGTTCCGCGGCCGCCGATGGAACTGCACCACCATCAAGAACAACCTGGCCATCTTCGGACCCGTGCTGGACAAAGGTAAGGCGATGACTGGTGAAGCAGGAGGAATCGTCTTCCAGGGTGTTTGGGTAGGCTACATAATTGTGGTTATGTAATGATGGAAAAGAATAGATATAAGAAATAGATCAATTCTCAATAGAACAATCAATTTATAGTCCATTTATAGTCTATTTATAGTCTAACAGTCGCTTGACAGAAAAATAAAGTTGACAATAATCGATAAAATTGAATACTTCTTCAACCCCATTTAAACAAGCTCACATGTTGCGTGTCATCAAAGCAACACTCCAGAACACAGAACTTTGAGTTGCTATCCAATCAAAGTAGGCAACAACATTTGTGACAACATTTGTGACAGTGACAGGAACCTGGGGTTAGATCAGTCAGTCAATACTATATTTAAGTCCCCTCCTCTAAAGTAAATAAGTAAAAGTTGTTTAATGATATTTTTCTGTTTTTATATTACATGGTTAAAGCATGCATGAAACATGTGGCCATAATTGCATAGTTAGCATAATTAGTCATGACAATAATTATCGCTTAAATAGCACACACTCACACACGCACACACACACGAGAGCAAAGGAGTGCTGAATGAGTGTTTGTGGTGGCTCTCTTTTATATTCCTTCCCCTCTGGTAGAAATAGGATTTGGTGGCCAGGGAAGGGGAGAGCAAATCAGTGCTGAATTGGGCTGCAGGTCAGGAGGGAACCCTGCAGAAATGAGAAAAGAGCTATGAATGAAAAGAGCAAGAGAGAGAGAGAAAGAAAGACAGCAAGAAAGAGAGAGAGAGAGAGAGCAAGAAAGAGAAGGAGAGAAAGAAAGAAAGAGAATGGGGGACAGAGGGGTGAGAGGGAGGTGAAAGTGAGCGAGAGAGTAACAGGCAGAAGGGTGAAAGCGAGAGACGGACAGAGTGAGTGAGTGAGTGAGCGAGTTAGAAAAAGAGAGTATGAATGAGTAAGGGAAAGAAAGAGAGACGGAGACAGAGAGAGAGAGACACAGAGAGAGAGAGACAGAGAGAGAGAGAGAGAGAGGGATAGAGAAGGCCAAATAAGATTACAAGTGAGAGAAAAGGGCTGGGGGGCTCAGCTCAACCCCTACTGTGCGTGAAGGCCACTGTGAGCCATCTCTCTGTGTGTCTCTAGGCTCCCGTCTCCCACGGACGGCCCATTCACACGCCCTTTTGACTCGGTCATGGAAACAGCCTGAAAGGGAAGCTCCAAAAACCTTCCGCGAAGCGACAAGGTGCAGAAACAGAGGGGGAGCCAGGGAGAGGAGAGAGGGGGAAGCCAAGGGACAAGGGAGAGAGAGAGAGAGAGAGAGAGAGAGAGAGAGAGGGAGAGAGAGAGAGGAGAAAGGAGACTGACAAGACAAGACAAGAGCAGGAGGAAGAAGAGGAGAGGAGAGGAGAGGAGAGGAGGAGAGAAGTGGAAAAGTCCGGTCCTGTCTTGGGCAGACAACAGCGTGCACTCTGGACCACCTTAGGGCCTAAGATGGGGCCAAACAATTGTGGCCACCATGTTGAGCAAAGAAATGTTTGAAAATATGTGTCCATCACCCAGTGGACTACAGCAGTAAAACAGAGAAGCTTCCACTCACTTGTACAAGACTTTGAATAAATGCATTTGATAAATGCAGTGCAGCAGAAGTGCTGAGAGGAAAAGTCTCTCTGGGAACTATAAAGGTGGAACTTGAACATTTACAATTATTGTTCAGGGCAGAGGTGGAACCCCAGAATAGGAATAGGAAACAAGATAAACAGAAGAGAAGGCAGATGGATAGACTGGGAAAGCAGGGAGACAGAGAGAGAGAGAGAGAGAGAGAGGGAGGGAGAAAGAAAGAGAGAAAAAGAGAGTACACAAGAGAGAAAGAAAGAGAGAAAGGAGGGTGGAGGGATGAAGGGATACAGGGCAAAAAGGGGTGGAAGGGGTGTAGGGTTTGTGATCCAGGGTGGAGAGAGGGCGTCTGAGGGGCCTTTTGGTGGTTCTTGGTTTGAGTCAGGGGGGCTTTTTTTCGGGGAAAAGCCATGTTTGGATGCGGCTGATCATTCTAGCAAAGCAATGTTAGCCAATTTGTGTGTGTGTGTGTGTGTGTGTGTGTGTGTGTGTGTGTGTGTGTGTGTCTGTGTGTGTGTGGGGAGGCTGGGGAAGAAGATGGGAGGGGGGGTATGGTGTGTGTGAGTGGTGGTGGTGGTGATGGTGGTGATGGTGGTGGTGGTGGTTCGGGGGGGTCGGTTCCTTTGGGGAATGCCAGCCCCAGCTCTGGGTAGATCAGTGTGTTGGGGTTTGGAGCTGGCGGGGTGCAGGGCTCCCTTTGTGTGCGTAATACAGTGTGACACCGGGCAGACAAAGGCGGATTCATGGGCCCAGCAGGTAGCAGGAGCGGCGCCCCCTTTGGCCCTCCGCCAGCGCTCCCGGGGCTCCGCGCTCACAGGCCCCTGTTGTGGCCAACCCTGCTGGGACTGCCAGCCTGGGCCTGGGCCTGGGCCGGCTACCCCCTGCCCCCTCTCCCTGCTTGCTTCCTCCTGTTCCCTTCCCTTCCCTTCCCTTCCACAGCTAAAGGTGCTCTCCCAACACACACAAACTTCTGGAAAGCTATGCGGTTTTTGTGGGTGTGTGTCTGTGTTTGTGTGTGTGTGTTTGTGTGTGTGTGTGTGTGTGTGTATTTAATTGTATCTGAGTTGAGAATGTGTCTGTGTGAGAGAGAGAGAGTGTGTATTTTGGTTTTATTTTTCCCACTGGTCCCTCGAGACACAATTAGACAAAAATGAGAAGCGGGTAAAAAAAAAAAAAAACAGAAAAACAAATAGTTGAGGTCAATATCATGTCTCTGGACTGGTATCTGCCTTCCGCACGAGCTGTTTATGTAGCAGTTCCCATAGTTAACATGGTGGCAGCAGAAAGGGATTGGGTGACACACATCACAGCCTGCCAAGACTGTGTATCAAATTTCACAGGCATATCATCAGCTGGGTATTACGTCATGTGACTCAGTGTCAGCCAATGAGAATGCCGGCCCATTCTTCAGAACGCGACATAAAAGAATAAGTCAAAAGCCCTCAGAGAAAGAGATGGATGGATGGAGAAACGAGGGCGGAGCGAAGCAAAAGAATAAGAAGAAAGAAAGTAACAAAATGCTGAAAATAAAAAATACTAGTAAAACTGGGCATTTCTCACCACGTTTATCACACCAGTAAAGGTATATGTCCTGGGTCACCACTGTCAATTGTCAGAACGTAAGCAGACTTTTGGATGAAAGGTGAAACGTCTTCTAGCTCCAAAGAGAAGTCCAGTTGCCTACAACTTAGCAGTTACGAGTTACGACTGTGGACATTTCTCATGTCATGACATTTTAGGTACCCATCTTTGTACTGAGGGCCTGTATGACAAACAACTGAACCTGTTAAATAAGGCCCACTAAGCAGAGAGAGGGGGAGAGGTAGTTTGAGTAGCTAATGCCTGGATTGGCCTAGTGCTGCCCTGAGACTTAAATTCAACTTCTGAAAAAAAAAAATCAACGGTGCTACTGTAAGGAGGCAGTGTGGGGTGTGGGGTAGAGCCTATGGTACGGGCTATGGGTAGGTACTGGGGTGTCGGGGTACACAATATGCTACTGTGGGGAGGTACTGGGGTGTGGGGGAAAGAGACTATGCTACTGCAACTGTAAAGAGGTTGTGTGTGGTGTGTTGAGGTATAAACTGTGCTAGTGTTGGGAGGTATTGGAGTGTGGGGGGGTATAAACTGTGCTACTGTGGGGAAGTATTGGTGTGTGTGCGTGGGAGGTAGAGGCTGTGCTATTGTGGGGAAGTATTGGGGTGTGTGTGTGTGGGGGGGGGGGTAGAGACTGTTCTACTGTGGGGAAGTATTGGGGTGTGTGGGGGTATAGACTGTTGTACTGTGGGGAGGTACTGGGGTGTGGGGGGGTATAGACTGTTCTACTATGGGGAGGTACCCCAATACCTACTATGGGGAGGTATTGGGGTGTGTGTGCGTGGGGGTAGAGACTGTTCTACTGTGAGGGAGGGAGCCCCCCCCCCCCCCCCGGGCTCCTTCAGGCTGGTGAGGGAGATGGCGTGGGATGGGGTTGGGTAGAGACAAGCGCTGCGAGTAAGTGTGCTGTGATTGAGAAACAATGGTGTCCAGTTACATAATACTCTGTTGCGTTCAAAGAAGGCGTAATACCATCTCTCAACACATGCCTTCAGACAGGGCAAACACACACACACTGACACACACACACACACACTGACACACACACACACACACACACTCAAACCGACATACATACCGGTACTCACTGCTGGTTTTCACAAGTGGCCCGAGGGGGCTTTTGAGGAGGGGGGAAAGGTGAGAGAGAGAGAGAAAGAGAAAGAAAGACACGAAGAGAGAGGCAGTGAAAGAAAAGAAAGTGTAACATTCCTGAAACACAATCTCCTAGAGAAAGCCGCGCAAACCCCCGCGACGCCTCGCCTCAGCGAGCGACTCAGTGAGCGCGTGACAGGGCCAACAATCGGGGCCGCCACACCGTCAAACAGGCCGAGCCGAGCCGAGCGGAGCACCTCTCACTTACACCGCAGCGCATGGTCGCTGGTTCAAAACTCGTCAGGGGAAACTGATCCCCCTCCCCTGCAGGCACAGCACAGCAGCAGAAAGACGAGGCAGGCAGAAGCAGACTTCGTTTCTTGGCCTTTATGTACAGGGGCTGAGGGCGACAGAGCTTTATGTCAGAGTAGAAGTAGTGTGTCATCATATCTCAAGATGGTTTTATGCGGTTAAATCTAAATAAGTGTAACATATGGTACAGGAACAATGCAGTTACCACATATGAATGCACCCCTATTCTAACGCAACCCATAGGCTTCTTCTAAGATTAAATATTTCTTTTTTTTCCTCTCTATTTCTTTCTCTCTCTCTCTGCTCTTTTGTTGATGTAGCCACGAGGGAGTCTGCGTTTGTGCATGCGATAGCGTCGGCCGGGGTGGCCTACGCGGTGACACGCTCCTGCGCAGAGGGCACGTCCACCATGTGCGGCTGTGACTCGCATCACAAGGGTCCTCCGGGCGAGGGCTGGAAGTGGGGGGGCTGCAGCGAGGACGCGGAGTTTGGCGTGCTCGTGTCGCGAGAGTTCGCCGACGCCCGAGAGAACCGGCCGGACGCCCGATCTGCCATGAACCGGCACAACAACGAAGCGGGGCGGATGGTAAGACAACACGAAAATTACATGACATGTCATTTGTGGGGCAGCTGTGGCCTAATGGCTTGCAGAGTTGCTTTTGCTTCCTGTACCATGTGGGTGCGGGAGCGCTCTCCTCACTCCCATCGATGAAGTGCCCTTGTGCAAGGCATCTAACCCCACGTTGCTCCTAATTCACTGTAAGTCACTCTGGATTTAGAATGTCGCCTAAATGTAATGAGATGTAATTTAACTAACAATGAGCTAACTGCAGGTAGAGTCCCTCTGGAGCAGCTTGGGGTCACATGCTTTGCTTAGGGGTCAAAGGTGGCAGACCCTGAGATCGAACTGGCAACCATTTTCCAAGACTTCAAGGCCTTTCTTGTCATTGAACAGTTGCCTGTACAATGAAATTAGACAGCAAGGCCAGAAAGGTGCAAGGTAAAAGTATAAAAAAGTGCCTCAAGTGAGGAAGCACAGTAGAAACAAAGAAAGAAGGGAGTATATACATGGGCATAATAGATAATATATAGTAAAAGATGGAAAGATGGGCTATGTACAGAGGCTATGAATAATAATTTCACTTTTCCACTATTTTGGTGGTCCTTTTGCAAGATCTAAATCTATAACCACCAACCCAAAGGCAACACTAGACAGACACAAAACGAGAAAGCAAAAGACAGCAACTCCATAGATAAATAGCATTTAAAAACATAAATGCTAATAATTAAGACTGACATTTAAGAATTCAAACACTGTTGTAAATGCTTTTAAATGCAAAAAAAAAAAAAAACGTTTAACTGTCCAAACATAAAACTTTGTTTAGTGTAGGTAAATCTCAAGAACTAAATGCGGATTTGAAATGGATTTGACATTTCAGGCATGATATATGTGCTTGTTGACACACATGGATGAACAGTCATGCTGGGTTTGTGACACTGGTATGCGTAGCCTGTGGAGATATCATAGCTGTTGGCCTACACCTGAAACCAGGGATTAAGACACATAATTGAAGCAAGGATAGGCTCATGTTGCCAGTAAGGAAAACGCAGTTCAACTAAACATGACCTCACAAGACATGCAGCCGGTTCTTATGACTACCATATCTCATAAATCTTGTTTCCCCCTCCCCCTTTTAATTCCATGTTGATTCGAACGTCCAAATACAGTAAGGCTAACATTGGCAAACTTAACAGTGCAGTTAAACATAAATCCTATTTCTGGTAAGGCATAACTCGGGACAATAATGTCCCATTCATCTTTATTTTTCATCACATTTTGGTGTCACCTCCGAGTCCAGACCTGATGGTGATGGAAGAGAGAGGTGTTATTATTGCTATTATATGGTAGTTAAACCTTCAACTGTGCCCCGACAAAACGAGCACTCAAAGAAAAGGCAGCACAGCAAAAAACACAACAGTCTGCCATAAAACAGGGCTGGAGGAGACAGCGAAACTTAATTACTACTGCATTAACAGTAATGAGACAATGAACAATGATGTGTTTGTTTTTTTTTTGCTTCTTCTTCTTCTTCTTTCGCACGAGGGGGGCTCCCACTAGGTCGTCACACTCACGAAAGGCACAGGAAATGTCTGTATGTGCCTGTTTCTTTTTTTTGTATGTGTGTGTGTGTGTGTGTGTGTGTGTGACGCTCCCTTCAAACCCCCCGAAAAAACAAGCATTTCATTTTAAATTAGGGGGCAATTACCACCACCTGAAAGGGCCCAGATTTCTCATGCCGCTCATAGCTCGCATCCTTTCCAAATTCCGTAACAAAAGGAACAAACCCACCACCACCAATGCGCTTGTGTAAGGCTTGTGTGAGGGGGAAGAAACGGACGAAAAAATGACTTTGGTGGGTGGGAGGTGTGTGTGGGCGGGCAGGGGTGGGTTGTGGTGGGTTGTGGTGGGGTGGGGGGATTTAAAGAGTCACTGGGGCTGTCAGGGCTTAGTAGCGGAGGGTGGGGGGGGGGATTGGTGGTGAGTCGATGGCGCTGAGGGGCAATACCTGAGACCACACTGCAACAAGCAGCCCTTTGATCTGGGACAGACAGGAGCGGCAGACCGAGACCACAGGAGCAGTGGTAGCAGCCACAAACAGAAGAAGAAGAAGCAGGAGGAGAAGAAGAAGAAAAAGAAGAAGAAGAAGAAGAAGAAGAAGAAGAAGAAGAAGAAGGCTACCAGACAGGCAGCCCTTTTCTCATCAGGTCCCTCAGGCAGCTCCACCTGTCCTGACCCCCACCCCCGATTGTCTCTCCCTGCTCTCCCCATGTCCCTCCAGGGGGAGGCACACAGGAGTGTGATGGTGGTGTGATGGTGGTGGTGGTGGTTAGTGGGGGGGGGGGCGGCCGTGATAATAGTTGAGACATGATGTCAGCGGCCCCCCGTTCTGCCTGGGTCTGGGCCCTGGCCCGGCCTCACCCTGGAGGGGGCCAACGCCACCTGCCTTCCGCCACAGCTGGGGGAATTCTAGAGCTAAATATAGCCGAGGAAATTAAACCAAACAAACCAAAACAAAGAGTCACAAGTGCCGATGGCGTTTGGGTGCTTTCTCTCCTTGGAGCGGGACTTCAGAGGGGAGAGAAAGAGAGAGAGAGAGAAAGAAAGAAAAACAGAGAGACAGAGAGAGAGAGAGAGACGCTGAGAGAGATGACACTGCACTGCAGGAACCTGCCTGCAAAAACTTCACAGCTGCACAGCACCTGTAGCACTCCAACCTGTAGCCATGGGGAAGCCCTGGTAGGAGACCCAGGGACAAGGTGCTGGTGAGTCACAGTAGAGCAGACAAAATGGTGCAGCAGACTGTTGACTACCTTAAGGGTGGTGGAAAAGTGGAAACGACCTTCTTTAAAAGCAACAGTTTGATAGAAAGCACATGTGGAGGTCTAAAAATATGGTGGAGTCAGACGTGAAACTGAATTGCTGAAATTTTCTGGACAAATGAGTTTCATAGCGGAAATACATAATGTACACAGTATATTACATAGCACTGGTTAACCAGTGGTGTCAGGTTCAGAGTGAGCTTGGCAGCTAGGAAACTTTCCAGAGCTGTGTGCCCTGAACCCCATCGTTGAGACTGCTTCTCCAGCCAGCTGTATTCCTTAAGAATGTTTAATAGAGTTTGTTAATGTTAGCTAATGTTTCCTTTGTTTCTCCCCACCGTTGTCTCTCTCTTTCTCTCTCTCTCTCTTTCTCTGTCTCTCTCTCTCTCTCTCTCTCTCTCTCTCTCTCTCTCTCTCTGTGTCTCTCTCTCTCTCTTCCATACCAGACCATCCTGGAGAACATGCACCTGCGATGTAAGTGCCACGGTCTGTCGGGAAGCTGCGAGGTGAAGACCTGCTGGTGGGCGCAGCCGGACTTCCGCCTGCTGGGCGACTACCTGAAGGACAAGTACGACAGCGCCTCGGAGATGGTGGTGGAGAAGCACCGGGAGTCCCGCGGCTGGGTGGAGACTCTGCGCGCCAAGTACGCCTTCTTCAAGCACCCGACCGAGCGCGACCTGGTGTACTACGAGGGCTCGCCCAACTTCTGCGAGCCCAACCCGGAGACGGGCTCGTTCGGGACCCGCGACCGCGTCTGCAACGTCTCCTCGCACGGCATCGAGGGCTGCGACCTGCTGTGCTGCGGCCGCGGGCACAACACGCGGACGGAGAAGCGCAAGGAGAAGTGCCACTGCGTGTTCCACTGGTGCTGCTACGTCAGCTGCCAGGAGTGCACGCGCATCTACGACGTGCACACGTGCAAATGAGAGAGGGGGGGGGGGGGAGCGGGGAGAAGGAGGAGGAGGAGGAGAGGATGGAAGAAGGACAAGCCAGAGGACAGAGAGAGAGAGAGAGAGAAGGAGAAAGAGTGAGAGAGAGAGAGAGAGACTCAAAAAATAAAAAAAACTGGTGGGATAATAAAGAGGATTAAAGACACACCTGAAACACACACAGATATAGACATACACAACCACAATGTGACAACTGCCCACCCCTAAAAAGGGTCTATCTCTGTGTTCTTTGTACAGTCCCCCCCCCCCCCCCCCTCCGCTATAATAGTTTTGACTGTTTTGAGCCAGTCTAACTGAGCAAGCTCAGCAAGGTCCACAGTATGTCGGTATGACTTCATGGCCAGCAAATCTCACAGTTTGGGTCATAGGGTCACACTTTTTAGCCCCTAAAAAAGATAATATTCCCCTTGGTTCCTTTTCGAGTAATTTATTTATCAGATGTAAATTTCTGTTGGGCCTTTTACGGCTCTGGGCATTGAAAATTGTCCCCACCCCCATCATGTAGACTTAGCAACAGCCTAGCCTTTAGCCTTCAGCGTGTGCTGATCCCGCCTGCTTGCCGTACTTCCTTTGCATACTTCCATGCTACCAAGCTACGTGTTGCTGAACATTTGGTTGAGGTGATTTATAACCACCAACTGTAAATCCTGCTCCCTTGTCATTGTGGCCTCCTGTCTGGCGGCTATATGTGCACACATACACACACACACACACACACACACACACACACACACAGAGTGGTATATATCTGGATTTTAAATGTAAGGTGATGAGGGAAACGGACACCTCTGCTCTTAGACTACTGAATGAATCAACCCCCTCTTACTTCACCTGTATCAACTCTTAGCTCACTTTGCTTAACTACTGAACCCCCCTCCCCTTTAGAATGCCACCGCTACCCCCCCACCCCCACCCCCACCCTAAAACATACACAGCTACAATTCATCCATAACCCATTGTGCATCACTATCACTATAATGTACACACAAGCAGATGCTTCTTCAGAAAAAAAAGAAGGGGGGGAGGTGTAGAGGAAAAAAATGCCTGGAAGCTGACATCCCAGTTGTTTTTATGGGCCCTACATTTCTGAAATACTCACACAAGCAAGGTTTGGAGAGCGACACAGGTATGCACATTGCTGTGGTGCTGGCGGGAAAAAGACGATGAGCGTCAGCAGACATGCCTATCTCTCCGTCTCCCCCCACCCCCATCTCTCTCTCTCTCTCTCTCTCTCTCCCCCTCTCTCTCTCTCTCTCTCTTTCTCTCTCTCTCTCTCTCCCCCTCTCTCTCTCTCTCCCCCCCCCCCCACCCCCATCTTTCTCTCTCTCTCTCTCTCTCTCTCCCCCTCTCTCTCTCTTCGCCTCTCCTCATCTCCTCTCCTCTTAGCTCATCTCTGAAGCCCCTGGACTATGTGCTGCTGCAAGCTCTGTCTGTCACTGAGTGGATGGTCCACACACACACACACACACTAGCCTGGTAAACCAGCCCCTTCTACTACATTTCGTACAGAGGGTCTGGCTGTGCTGTATTGATACACGATTTCTTCCTGGAGGTGTAGACTATCTGCTGAAGTTTAAAACAATTGGATCTGCCTTTACCCAATCGCTAACATCTGGGCATAACGTATGCAGTTAACCTGGCTATAAGCCTGCCTATGCACTACAGTTAAAATGTAGCACACAAAGGCAATGTGATCGCTCACAAACACTCCCTCTACTCACTGATTGGTTAGGCAAGATTCTGCCTGAGGAAACCATATCAATGGAACCCCAGTCAGACCCCCTGTACAAAATGAAATAAAGTATGAGGGGCTGGTTTACCAGGCCACACACACATAACACCATTGCATACTCTTGCTGTATGTCTTTGGTGCCCGTTAAGAAGAACGAGATAGGCACACAGGTAGTGGGTGGTGTTGCATAAGAGGGGTGGGGGAAAAAACATACAAAAAAAAAGCGTCCTGTCTGTGTTTTCTTTGCTGGTCTGTGTTACCTTATGTGGGCGAATGATGTTTGTGGTAATTGTGTCAATCCTGAGGGAGGGAATGGGGAACAACCCTCCACCGCACCCCTCCACCCAAAGCAGGTTTTCTTGGCCAATCTCCCTTCCTTAAAACCCCCCACTGTCTTAGAACCACTCAAGGGAGTCCAGAGTCCAGAGGTCCTTCTTAGTCCATCCACCTGCAGAAGAAAACCACAGCAGAACCAGAAATCACTGGTGACAATGACCACGTGACCAAGAAGGACTATCTGAAAGTACAAGAAAAAAACAAATTCAAAGTAATGAACAGAAACACTGATATGTGCAAATAGCAGTCAGTTTTGCACTTACACAAGCTACTAATGACAATACTAACATTAGGAGTTACTCTAATGATGATGATGATGATTGACACACAAATCTGTGGATGAGCTAACCCTGTGTTTGTAAAAGCTGTGGTACAGTGTGCACCTCATACTACTGTGAAACCGTTCAGTCATCTCAGTCCCCTCTTGGCTGGAGGGGGAGACACAGACACGCAGTCACGGAGAGAGGGACGGAGAGATGATGGAGGGGGAGAAGAAAGAAAGAAAGAAAGGAAGGAGAGGGGTAGCAAGTGTGTGTGTGTGCAAGTATGTGTATGCATGTGTGTGTGTGTGTGTGTGTGTGTGGGGGGGGGGTAAAGGTGGTCTGTGAAGTGGGGAAATTAGAGAAAGTATGTATGTTTGTGTGTGTGTGTGTTTTTTTTTTGGGGGGGGGGGTGCTGTATGAGACTGTGAGTTTGTGTGTGTGAAGTACAATATGTACTATATAATAGTGTGTGTGTGAAGGGTTGGGGGGAGGTGGTAAAAGGTGGTCTGGGTACTGGAAAATTAGAGTATGTATGTATGTTTGAGTGTGTGTGTGTGTGCGTAGAGGGCGGGGTGGGTGCTGTATGAGACTGAGTTTGTGTGTGTTGAGTACAATATGTACTATACAATAGTGTGTGTGTGTGTGTGTGTGTGTTAGAAAAAAGGGGGTAAAGGTGTTCTGTGCAGTTGGGAAGTTTGTGTGTTCGTGTGTGCGTGTGAGGGGGATATTGTATAAAACTGTGAGTTTGTGTGTTTTCGATACAATATGTACTATATGATAGTGTGTGTGTGTGTGTGTTTGTGTGTTTGTGTGACAGAGAGCCAGGTAAAAGCGAGACAGAGAGAGAGGGAACGCTGGGGTTAGAGTGACACTAACATGGTGGAAGAGACCAGCGCAGGTTTCCATACACAACATGTTCTGACAGTTCAAGCAGCCATGCTTGCTCCCCCATTAATTACCTTCCGAGATGAAAGCGTACAGCAGATGCTAGAGTGGCGTGCTTCACGCACCGCTACTGGTCCCTGTGCCAAGGCTTCTCCCCACTACACACACCCCACTACAAACACAAACACACACACACACACACGCAGACACAGACACACACACCTCCTCATCCACCCAGATACAGCCGCTTTTCAGATTCACCACACTTAAACCCATATCTCCCCCCCTGCTATATCCAAAGTTTTGTACAAAAAGTTTTAAAGTTAATAATTCCCTTTTTATTTTATAATCTGAAAAAGTTATGTTTTTATAAATATTATTTATTATACAATGTATATATCTGTATGAACTAAGATTATATATTTGAAGACCTGAGTTGGCTCCTGTTTTTCCTTCTTTTCACTCTACAACTGCAACTTAAAAAAAAAAACTGTTTCATGACAATAGCCCTGCATTGCACTGCGTGTTAAAATCTGCTAAAAATAGATTGAAATTGATATTATTGAATTTGCACACTGTTGCACACTGGTGTGGTCTCATGCGTAACACTTAAGGGAACATAAACTTTAAGTTTCTTAAGTTTCCTTCCCGAGGTTTTCTAAGTAGGCTAAAGGCTTTTTTTTGTCTGGCAACCCAATGTCTCTGAGTTTCCCACAGTGTAATAAATAGTGGCATCCTAATCATCACCCTCCCCCAAAGCCTCCATCTCACAATAGACGCAGCTGCACTGTCATTTTCACACATGGGGTCACATGATGGTAAATGGCCGCAGTCTGTACCCATGTGAGGCCTTTTTGCTCGCCTGGTTATTGTCTCTCTCTTAGTGTTTGTATAAAGGAGAGAGGAGAGAGAGAGAGAGAGAGAGAGAGAGAGAGAGAAAGAAAATATGGATCTTATATTAACTCATCGATGTCAGACATGCAACATTAGGGGACTCTTAATTATTCAGAAGTTGCAAATTTCCACAAATGAGGAATATTTCAGAACAAAGATGCACATTGAGGAGAAATTTTAAGTTTGCTTTAGTTTTGAAGTTCTGACATCAATTGATTTGATCTGACACCCACTGTTACATCCTCGTCAGTTTCACTTGGGCCCAAATTGAAATGACAGGCAAAAAGCAAAGTCCAAGCCAATTTCATGATGGGGCTAAATTTGTTCAGTTCACACACTGGGCATTTTGCTTTAAACTAACTGCCCACTTCGGCCCCTAATTTGACGTATGACCTTCAAAGTATGCATTACCTACTGACAAACAACCAGGGGTCAGATGAACATGATGGGGGATGGAAAAAAAAGATTTACTAAGTATTCCAGTCTCATTGTAGTGTATTTACTGCAATCAAAACTGCACTTTAATAACGTATTTTATTTTCATCTAGCAATCAATGTTAATCACAACATTAGAAACATATTTATTAGGATTATATGTATAAAGGCAGTGTGTCTGTCCACTTTGCACAACTATCTTACTAATTTTGACACTACAGGAAATACACACACAAAGTCTGCAGGTAAAAGACTTTAAAAAACCACTACATAGCACTGAGGTCTACTTTTATACAGTCGGTTGTTTCTAAGGCAACACTGATGTGCAGGGAAGGGTAAGCAACACGTGTAAGACACATCACTGTATATTCATACTGTTTGGCAAAATAAATTGGGCTAGCTTCCTGAAATTGCAACCACAGTCATACGTCTGACATTACCCTGGTTATGAGTGCTACATAAGCCTTTATGACCCCTTTGTGTACGAGGGTAGTGGCCCTGAAGTTTTTTTTTTTGTCCTTTATTTATTGACAACTAGAAAAACGTCTTTGCCCCTAACTTAACTTTAGGTTTTCATCTGATAATTCTTTGCTGGAAACATGCGTTGTTCGACTGGAGTTCTGACGTTGTGCAGTGCCATACAAACCCATGCATGATAGACAGACACGAAGACAAACCGTGTTCCCCATGCAGTTCATCCATAACCTTTTCTGATTCTTCAAAAGGTACAGGAAAGGGGTGGGTGGGTGGTTTGGGGGGGGCAAATGTGAGAGACAGAGTGGAGGCAAGAGACGAGGGCTGTAGGGTCCGGTCCGTGCCAACAGGCAGCACAGCGCAGCGCAGCGGGGCACACATTGGGCCCAGGGGAGTCTGGGTAAGCGTGTTCTGTTTCACGGCGCACAGCACTTTTAAAAAAAAAGAAACGTGACCAGCCATGACATCAGTGCTTCTAGACCCACTCGTTCGCCAATCCGGCCATTCTTTCCAGATCGGCCATCTTGGTGTAGTTTGGCTGACTGAGTCTAGGGTACATCAAAAAAAAAAAAAAGTGCGCTGCTTATATCATTTGCATCGTTTTTTTGTGAGGTGGCAAGAAAGTGGGATAAGTTAAGGATTCTACACTACAGAGACTTCCATGTTTGCCTCCATGATGAGATCTGAAGTATTTTTTTTCCTATAGCTGTGCACACACATAAAATAATAAAAAACAAACAGCTGCCCCCAAAGGGATAATGCCTCTTTATGCACAGCAGTGGAGTGATACACTGTAGTGGAAAAAAACAACATATTTTACAAAAGACAACAGTCAGAAATGTCACAATTGAGGATTTGGTCAGGAAGAGAACAACCAGTGTCCTTGATTAGAAACATTATCATTGTAAATTTAAGAGGCTAAGTTAGCTCAGGCACTGGTACTGTGATTAAGAACAAGGGGTGAAATCATAGATAAGGCATCAGCAATAATAATAAAAAAAAGATTCAATTTCTGAGTTGGAATGATTTTTTTTTTAAGTACAGTCAAATATTAATCAAACTTGGCACAGCAAGTTTTTTTTTTTTTTTTTCATATACATGCTCCAGCATGCGTGCATACAAACACACATACACACACGCACACACACACATGTTTCAAGTCCAGCGTTTACATTGACCAACAGTATATATCTGGTCAAAACAATAAAACACCTATACAGAGCTACTCATGGGAGTGTCGGGCCGGTTGAGGGCAAGATGGAGGATCCACAGAGGGCGGTTGTGGTGTCTGGTGCTGCTTTGAGGAACGTTGAGGTGAGGCGGTCAGGCAGTGAGCGGAGGAGGGCAGAGGGGATGGCACTGGAGTCACTGGATGGTCACGATAATCACTGACGACACCCCTGTTATCAGTGCCTGCCAAGACCACAAGGAACTCTCTCTCTCTCTCTCTCTCTCTCTCTCTCTCTCTCGCTTCCTCTCCTTCTCTCCTCCCGACACAAGCTGACCCAATGGTCTTCTTCTCCTTCTTTGGCCACTGTCAAGGGGAAAGATGAGGCTGGTATGAAAGAGAGAACTCTATTCATGATAAGCAATGCAGTGTTTATGGGGTCCTGTCCCGCACGCCTGCATTTCATTGTCCTAAAAATTCAAAGCATTGACAAGCTCACTGGCTCACTCTATAGCTGCAAATAAAACCTTGTAACATGTCCCCCCCGCCCCCCAGACTCTTCATGCCAGACTCTTCGTCAGTTGGTGGTGTTCTAGTGATGTTAGAGTTGCTACCTGGTGGCCTTACCATGAGGTTCTGCAGGGCACTGTGACAGGGGGAGTGCCTATATTCTCATGTGAAGGTCAGAATCCAACCTGAGAAGGACAAAAGTCATGTCTGTGAAGGTTCTCATTCATCAAGGTCATCATGGTACTCAAAGAAGCCAACTTGTGAGCAGGCGGACCTATTTTTTGGAGCTGAATGAACTCATGCGACCTCAGTATTAGGTCATGTGACCTCAGTGGAGGACATGAGTGGGATTTTAAAGGCCAAGGACCAAGAAGTGTGCTTCTTATAAGAAGATGCAGAGGATGAGCAGGTGTACTTACGCGCCTTCTTCCCTGAGCAAGGACAGGAACTTGCTAACTCTGTATTCAGCATGCATCTGAAAAAACACACACACACACACACACACGCACACGCACATACGCACACGCACATACGCACACGCACATACGCACACGCACATACGCACACGCACATACACACACGCACACACACACAGGAAAAAGAGAGCAAGAGAGAGTAAATTCGAATGACAAAGAAAAACAGCTGCCAACAAGCTCATTCTGAGAACACCCAAGAAACACGTGTGTATCAATGGAAGAATATTTGTCATCCACAGGAAAATTTAAGTCTTATGGCCTTTGGAGTCTGTCCCTAGCTTTGACTGACATGTTGACAACACCACCCACTCACGGACACACACACACACACGCACACAAAACTCACAACATGGGCAACACATAGTCAGACCAGGCCGCATTCAGCACG
>CM059287.1:15408114-15420614 GCA_030347295.1 Setipinna tenuifilis | reverse complement strand
GCATAGGACTTGTAAATTGATGAAATAAATAAATAAATAAACATACCAGGTCTCAATACCAAAACAACAGTAACCAAAAGACAAAGGTATCTTACGTAAGGGGCCTCTAGCAGCTGACGCTTAGTTCACAACTGGCTAAACCCCATCAGCAACAGTACCAGTAAAAAAATGATGAGTTTCAATTCAGCTCGATACTTTTGTTAGGTTACTGATCACTAAAAGTTGACCCAGCTTTCAGTTTGACCATTTCTATGAGCTCTGTCAGGGGGGAGTACAGTATTACCCATGTTTGCATGCATTTGCTTGTAGATGCATGAGCTTTATGAGTCCTCACAGATCCCAGGGACATATCAGCCGTGTTCCAGTAGCGGTTTTAGGCACGGGCATTTCGTGGGGGGCGCCACGAGCACTTGGGGAAAAAAAAATGAAATAAAAAGCTCCGAATGTCATATCGCTGCAATCGGCACAATGGCTGAGAGGTGGTCTCGCCCCGGGCGTAAAACACTATAGAACCGCCACTGCCGTGTTCAGCCGAGACCTCACAATGCAGCCGGCAGCATGCGACTCTGGGCTGGGGCAAGGCACACATGGAGCAGTTAGTCTGCTGCAGCAGCCACCTTAGCTCGTCTTGTCCCCGAAACTAAACAAAAAAAACCCCAAAACACCATCTACCCCCCCCTCCTCCCAACACTACCACCTCCACCCCTCTCCCCGACCCCCCCCACCCCGCCTTATCTGCACTCCACCTCGCCTCACCCCGCCTGCCTCCACCGACCCCTTCTTGTCCAACTAGGCCAGGCACTGCTGGATTCCCAGAGGCCCACAGCTATGAGAAGAGGGGGATTATGGTCCGTACACCCCTTCCCACCCCCCCGCCCCCTGACGACACCACCACCTCCCTCCATCTTACATCCCCAGCCACCAACCCCCCCCCATCTCCCACCCACCATCACCCCCCACCCCCAAAAAAAACCCTCCTTCCCCCGCAACCGCCCCTACCTACCCCCCCACCGCACCAACGACCCTTACCCTGCACCCCCCCCCTACCCCCCGTGGCGTGGGGCTTGTGTCGGTTGCATGCAGATGAAGTGCCACACAGGCTGCGGGCTCTGCCAGCTCGCCGCTCTCCCACCGGCCCCCATTCTGCTGGGGGACGGCTTCCCGCTGGGCTCCCGGGCTATGCGGGCCCCTTACTCCAGCTTCCCGCTCCGGGGTGGGGGGTGGGGGGTGGTGGTGGTGGTAGTGTGTGTGTGAGTGTGTGTCTGTGGTGATAATAAGGTGGTGGTGGTGGTGCTTTTGTGTGTGTGTGTGTGTGTGTGTGTGTGTGTGTGTGTGTGTGTGTGTGTGTGTGTGTGTGTGTGTGAGGGAGTGTGTGTGAGGGAGTGTGTGTGTGTGTGTGAGAGAGGGAGGGGGTGTGTGTATGTGCGTGTATGTAGTGATGATGGTTATGCTGGCTGTGTGTGTGTGTGTGTGTGTGTGTGTATGTGATTGAAACAGCACAGCCATTTGCCCCCGCCCCCCCCCCCCCACCCGGCAAAAGCAGCAATGGCCGCACCACAGCAGCACAATGAGACTCCGACGCGACACACAGATCATAACAGCGGCGGGTTCGCTCACCAGGCCTCGATACGCTATACACTTCGCCACAACACCATACCGCACACAATGTGAGCAGCAGACGCCACACAACAGCACACCACGCAGGCCTGTGACCAGATACCGACACAACCACACACATATACACACACACACACACACACACACACACACACACACACAAACAACCAAATGGCAAACAGCAGTAAACAACGCTGCCTGCCCTTGTATTCTTTGACGAGGAGTTGGCCCTATCCTAACCACTGTGTACGACCCAGCGATGCCCGTTTAACAATGCTTTCTAAAAGCAGATGAGGCATGACAAGAATAGGCTATTTCTGTGCCAGACTACACTACACTTCATGCCTGACATTCTGCCATCACCCTCAAAAATCTCACAGTTTCAACGCTCAAACAAGCATGTTTCACACCTCATCTAAAAGCCATCAAATTATAAAGCACGATATGTTATGCCACGCTACGTGTTAAAATTATAGTTCTTCCTAAGATACGTGCAACCGTAGCTATATAGTGAGAAGTGTCTGAAAAAGGGGAGAGGTGCATCTCACATTCTTTTGGGGGTCGCATAGCTGAGTAAAACCACCGAATCAGAAACAATGCCCTTTAACATAGGCACATACATCCATCCAGACACAACAAAAACAACATTCTCTCTCACCAAAACAATTACGTCTAATGAGGTGCAGATTTGAAAAGCAGCACGAAAAAACACAAATAACAGTCGAAAAACCATAATCACAACAAAAACCATAATCACACGCAACAAACACATGGACTAACAAACATACACACAGCCGACCGCAGACACATTTTTACATAAACTGCATGAGTAAATACCATAAATGCTTCCCATTAAGCCTCTCTTCCAGTGTAAACACAGAGCTGTGGGGCCGAGCTACTGCCCCCTCTCTGTCAGAGCCAGTATTGCACTTACATTCCTTATCTTGCTTCAGTATGTCGGTTCTCATAAGCAGCACTGCCACAGGATATACCCATCAGTCAGTTGCAAATGAACAGCAGTGTAGCAACATATAATTAATTCTTGGATGTTTGACAACCTTGATGAACCAAACGAAAACGCCCCAACAACACTGCTTTCTTGATGGACAAACCCACTTTAATGGAAGGTTTTAACAATCAAGTTGACGTCTAGGTCAATCAGACCTTCATCGGAGATGTTTTCCAACTGACAGAGCAAAGGTCAACAATGGTGCTGTGCTGGAAAGGTGTGTTATGGTAAACCTGCTTTGAGGCAAACAGTAGGCGGCCTCAAAACTGCCTCAAAAACCAGTTAGATTAAGGATGAAGTTCATAGACCTTAATCATCAAGGTCAACTTGGGTTCATCCTCGGTTTCATGCATCTTACTGAAGCACCGAGGAGATAATATGTGCAAGCATAAACTCGCGTCGTGCTTAAGATGCCGAAAGACCCACAAATCTGATAAGTGTCTCCACCGCATACCTCCCACATCCTCACTGATCCCCTCTTTGGCTCCGTTTCTCTCCGTACTTACATGTGGAGGTGGTTTCTTCAGCAGAACCAGCAAAGCTTGCAGAACCAGATTGGAGAACCGAGGTCCAATTGGAACGTAATCTGGAACAAAAGAGTCACACACACACACAAACACATACAAACATTACTTCTCAGCGACGCCCACTTCGTTTATCATTGGGGCCCTTTCTCTGGTAAATAAAGAGAGTGTGTGTGTGTCTGTGTCTGTGTTACTGTCTGTCTGGCTCGGGCAAGGACGCTTACCCAACAATCGCTCAATGTCATCCACCACCACACAACTCAGTTGCGACTTGTAAGCATCGTCGAATATCTACAGGGACAAGCAAGAAAACACACACGTTTCAGAACAGAAGATCTGAGCCTCTGAGGCCGCCTCTGAGCAGAGACGTCTCATAACAAAAGACAAGCAGAACTAATTCACTCAGCACATTTAGTTTCTGAGTGATATGTCGCTGAAATGAGGCATCTCGCAACCAGTCACGACAAACACATGGGCGGCAACGATAGAAAAGCTTTAGAAAAAGGCTGTGCCGCGGTAGGGCCGACTCTTCACCTTCTTGATGGCTTGGCACTTGGCGATCTCCGAGTGGCCGATCATCTTGTCTGGAGAGCAGATCTTGATGAAAGGGAACTGGGAGTCCTCAGCGATCTTGGCGGCCAGGGCGGTCTTGCCGCTGTGTGGCGGCCCTGTGTGTGTGTGTGTACAGACAGACAACATTATATGATTTTTATGATTTTTTTTTTTTTTTTTTTGTGTGTTTTTCGCTGGGAGTGTAATACATGTCGAAGCTGCGGGTGGCGCAGAGTGTGTGTGTGTGTGTGTGTGTGTGTGTGTGTGTGTGTGTGTGTGTGTGTGTGTTTTCATGGGTGATGAAAATCAACTAAACAACTGCGCTCTATGAAAGGCCAGCGTGAAAAGAGTGCGGCTGAGTGACACGGAGAGGATGAGTGGTGAGAGACGAAAACCACAGACACACACAGACACACACGGAGAGAGAGAGAGAGAGAGAGAGAGAGAGAGGGGTTTTAGGCTTTAATCGCTCTATGATGGAGCAATGGTAAAAATTAGAGAGAAGACACTAATGCACCACAAAATAAGAGCTAAACAGGGAGCAGAGAGAGGGGAAGAGAGAGAGAGAGGGAGAGAGAGAGAGAGAGAGAGAGAGAAAGAGAGAAAGAGAGAGAAAGAGAGAGAGGGACAAAAAAGCTGAGAGAGAAACACAGAGAGGATGGAGGGCAAGGGCAGGGGGTTCATCACATGTATATGTTTATATGTTTAATTATGTTTACTGTGCCCTGTAAAGTTTAAAATGTTATGGTTTGGCAATGCAAATATTTGGTCATTGCAATAAAACTTTTTCAATGGAATTAAATTTGAGAGAGGGTACAGAGAGAAAGAGTGTTTGTGTGTGTGTGAGAAAGAGTGACAGAGACGGAAAGAGAGGCAGACAGGGAGAGGGGTAGAGAGAAAGAGTGAGAGTGAGAGAGTGTTTGTGTGTGTGGTGTGTGTGCGGGAGAGAGTGACAGAGAGACAGAGACAGTTAGACAAAGAAAAGGAGAGAGAGGCAGGCAGGCAGGCAGAGACAGAGAGGGAGAGAAAGAGAAAGAGAGAGAGATAGAGGCAGACAGACAGAGAGAGAGAGATAGAGAGAGGCAGAGGCAGACCGACAAAGAGAGAGAGAGGGAGACAGAGAGAGGCAGAGAGAGAGAGAGAGAGAGCGAAAGAGAGAGAGAGAGGCAGACAGAGTAACAGAGACAGAGGGAGGTGGTGGACAGGCAGTAGGGCAAAAGCGTGCTGCAGACGGCAAGAGCCACTGACCCTCCAGCAGGACGGACACCAGCGGGGTGCGGTCGCTGTTCTTGGTCTGCTGCACCAGCAGAAGGCCGTCGTCCAGCACGGCAGTCACGGGGTCGCCCCACTTGATGATGTCATTCATGATGTAGCTGGCATAGTCCTCCTGGTGAGTACCGAAGGCCTGAAGGCAGAAACAACAGCAACAAATCAAAATAACCCCCCGTGACCAAAAGTCAACGACGTGCGGTCACGCAACCATGTTATCAGGACGTAAATGTCGCAAAGTGAGTTACAATGCGTGTCGCCGGCGTCCAACGGAGCCGTTTAAAACGGCCGATACTTGTTAATTAAATCCTCATCACTTTACATCAGCACCACCGCTAAAACGCACAAGAATGAACTGGAGGAATACATACTGCGAACACCGACCATTGCGTTCATTTTTCTTGGTTACCATGAGTGGGGGGATATGAGCACAGCACATTTAACCAGACGTTTTTAGGAGAAAACATCTTTCCACTTGAGTAAAATGTGCCTGTGACGGGGAGGAGTTGCTGTGTTGTACACTTTTACCGGTTTGATGTCGTTTTCCAAGGACGCGAGAAAGTCGTCTCTGTGCACTTGTAGCTTCTCTGCCCTCTCCATGTCCACCTCAACTGTGTTGCTGGCCTGCATGGATAGAAAGAAAGAAAGAAAGAAAGAAAGAAAGAAAGAAAGACAGACACACAGACAGTCAGACAGTCAGACAGACCGACAGTCAGACAGACACAGTCAGACAGACAATTACTTCAGTAGTGACAAGGAACCACAATGGAAATAAAGGAAGTAAAGGCTTTTAAAAAATATATATATCTTCACTTTTCTTGTAAATAGATGGTGTGGTCTATACAGAGGCTTATTATGTAATTTTAAAATGGAATTGGTGAAATAAAATCAATTAATCTACCAGTCTAGTATCAAGCCAATGATTTACACCTTTTAAGTTATTCTGCTTGAGGTCATTGTAGCAGACTGTAGTGTTGTGAGGTCTGGGCTGGTGTTTGCCCATGCACAAGGACACACACACGCATAGACACACACACGCATAGACACACACACAGACAGACACAAACACAGACAGACACAGACACGCGCACACACACACGTGCCCATGCACACACAAACACAAAGTAGACTGCTGCCTTAGTACATTACCGAGTCCATTTTCCATATCATGTTAAATTAGTTTTGCCTTCTTAAAAGCCATCAGCACTTCCTTCAGTATCCATTTACCCAAGAAGAGATGCTAAGAGGCCTGACAAGCCCATTTGATTCAGCACAAGTCTGCATTTGAGGTTGCGAAAAAATGAAAAGGCTATGCTTTAACATTTAAAAAAATTAGGGCAAAGTCAGAGAGGGGGAGGGGGGGGGGGCATGACTAATTATTTTTAACTTGCTCAGAGAGACAAGAATGACATGAGTGCGAGACAGCGAAGGGAGCGAGACAGATGGTTAGAGGGAGAGAGGGAGCGAGAGTGAAACACTAATGTCGGCCCATCCCCAGTAAGTCAGTTGTGCGAGTTGCTGTCAATCCGTTTTCAACACCATCCAATATGGAGCGGGCTCTCGCTGGGCACCCTGCTGCTGCTAAGCCCCTCCCCTTCTCGCTGGGTGTTTGCTCGCCTGGGTGTCATAGTCAGCACGTCTGATTAAAGTCTGGGATGTGTCTCATGAGCAGCGCGCACACACACGCGCGCACACACACACACATACACACACAGACACACATACACACACGTGCGGACGCACATGCGCACACACAAAGAGACACACACACACACACACACACACACACACAAAGACAAACACACACACAACGACACACACACACACACACACAAACACAATCAAGAAAAAAATGGCTGACCAAAGTGGAGACAGACATATTAACTGAAAGCTCACCACACTGGACTACTTAGTTCTTTACAATGTTACTGGAGCATACAGCCTTTGGGAAGCTAGACGTTTAAGCACACAAGGCAAATTGCAGGCAACTTTGTCTTTTGTCCAGTTCTGAGCACTGATCATGAGAGAGGGCTATTATACGTTTAGTTAAGGTCAGGGTTTTAGCATTGGGCTGCCATTTACACTTCTATTTCTTCCTTCAGTCGGTATTATTAGTTAGCTACTATTAGTTAGCTTGATTCCAGTAATCCTGGGTGGCTAGGTCTAAATGGTTAGCTTTCTAATAACAATGTTAACAGATTAGCTCATTTTATTGAGGTGTTGCTTTTCTACTGATAATGTAGCAGATGTAGCCAAAAAAAAGTCAGTCGTGAGGCAATTCTAACCTATACAAGGCAGAAAAACGTGACTCTGTGTAATGTAGGACTCTGCAACATTCTAAACTTTTTGGTCATATTTTTTCCAAAACTTCTGCCCAGATTCTGTCTCTACAGTGTTTTTTTTTTTTTTTTTTTTTTTCGATCCAGTTGAGCCTTAGCCCCAACATATAAACCCCATGACAACACGGAATTGCAAATTGATAACAGAACCCCCTTAGTAAAAAACAGATTTCCTTATAGTTTCATTTACTCTCACTTTCAATTACTTTTGAAATGCAATTTTAAGCAAAGAACATTTGCTCCCAAAATTATTAACCCAACGGGACCGCAGGACAGAAGACAGACTTTATCTTTCTGAGTAGCTGTTTAAAATATTTCTCCCCCCCCCCCCCCCTGCCTTATTTGGAGGAAGAAGACACTAGCCTTGATGTGGCGGTTCATAGCTGTGGACTGGGCAGCCCTGACCAGGCCCTCTAGCTCGGCACCGCTGAAGTTCTTGGTCTCTGCGGCCAGTTCCTTGACGTCCACGTCGGTGCCCAGCAGCTTGAACTCACGCATCTTGGCCGTGTGGATGTTAAGGATCTGGACTCGTCCGTTCTCGTCGGGTAACCCTGCGGAAAATTGACACAGGCCACACACACACACACACACACACACACACACACACACACACACACACACACACACACACACACACACACACACACACACACACACACACAGGTGAGCAGTTAAAGTCTTCATGACCATTCATGACCAATGGCCTGCAGTTGGACAGGGACGGTTCCTTACCGATCTCCATCTTCACCTCCAGTCTGCCAGGTCTCAGCAAGGCTTCGTCGATGAGGTCCGGCCTGTTGGTCATTCCTGAAGATGAAGAAAAAAAAAAACAGACGGAAATTTCCAGTGAAGACAATTTCACATTATCTGTGATTTGAGCAGTTTTCTACAAATAAGCGGTTGTGGAATATTGGTGGAAAATAAGCTTTAGGCAGATCAAACTTGAATGCCAAACGCCAAAGCCAAATGTGATGGGGGGGGGGGGGGAATATGTCACGGACACTCACCGATGACCAGGATGTTGTTGAGCTGCTCCACGCCATCGATCTTGGACAGCAGCTGGTTGACCACTGTGTCATGGACCCCCGTGCTTCCGGCCATGCTGCCTCTCTGCTTGCAGATGGCATCGATCTCGTCGAAGATAATGATGTGAAGACCGCTGTTGGCACCCAGCTGTGAAAAGTTTTAAAAAAAAAACAACAACCATCTAGCAACTGGAATAAGCTTCACAAAACCGCACATCGATTCAACAGCGTCAAGGATAAACCATCAATCTCCCCTGGAACAAATTAAACAAACATTCCAGCGACTCAATTCAAGCCTATGTACATAAAGCAATCATCGCCAAGGTCAACGATCGGTCCTTTGGCTTTGGCTAGTTGTGCACGCGGCAGCACTGCGCCAATTAAGGCTTATCGCTCCATCGCTGACCACCCTGTCAACCCACTCCGGGACACAAAACCGTAACATTTAGCCCAGGTGAGGGGCTGTTATTGGGATGGGGGGGTGGGTGTGTGGGTGTGGGTTCAGGTAGTCTAGGGCCACCCTCATGCCCCCTGTGGTACAAGAAGTACCGGGGTGAGCGTGGAAGGGTGGGTGGGTGTATGTGTGGTTGGGGGTTTTGGCTGGAGATAGCACCACACTCATTAGACAGGTGTTGAGTGAGTCCCATCAATGTTACACAAACACAAACCCAGAACAGCCCAGTCCAGTCCAGCTAAAAGAAAGATGTCTCACAGCGAATTAGCAGCCTAGCATATGTACCACAGTGGTGCAGCCTAACTTCAAGCTACTCAGGGCTTCCATTGTTGAGGTTTGCCAAAGATTTGCCACCATCATCGTGACCATAACCCTTAAAGAGATATTTTAATTAAAACACTGAAGAGCAAAACTGACAGACTGTCATGGCAGACTAGACTCTTGGGGCTGCTTCCAACGATAGGGATTATGCTTAGTTTTGGTCAATATTGGAAGTTCAATGGAAATTCCCCGTTCCCCCAAAAAAACAATGTGGTGTGCAGGAATAGACTTATTTCTTGTATTGGCCACCAGCCACTGGAGTTTGATGGAATCTTAAGACCATAATGCTTGTGCGGGCGTCCGCAGATGTGTGTGTTTGTGTGTATATGTGTGCCTACACTTATAACGTGTGTATGTGTGTATGCGTATCCTGTGTGTGTGTGTACGTGTGAGAAACTGTGGTAAGAGTGTCCCGGACGAAGGCTTTCCCCTCACCCTTTTTTGCTCGTCCTCTGCGTCAGCGAACAGCTTCCTGATATTGGCCTCCGACTCTCCCACGTACTTGTTGAGGATCTCGGGGCCGTTGACAATCTTGGGCTCGCGGGCGTTCAGCATCTTTCCGATCTGCCGCGCCATCAGCGTCTTACCGCATCCGGGAGGCCCGTACAGCAGGATGCCCTTCACATGCTTACAGCCTGGAGCGGGAATAGAATAGAATAGAATAGAATAGAATAGAACAGAACAGAGTAGAGTAGAGTAGAGTAGAGTAGAATGGAACAGAATAGAACAGAAGAGAAGAGGAGAAAAGAGAAGAGAATACCTTTTATTGTAACTATACACAGGAACAGTGTACACTATACACATGTAAAATGAGATTGAAAGCAACTCCTTCACCACTGCAGAAGAATATTTACAACATAGAACAAATAGTAGCGCAAGACAAGGCAAAGATTAAAAAGGGGGTGGGGCTGAACAGTTCTGAGGCAAAAGTACTAAATGAAGTTTTATATACAGAATGACATACAGAGTGGTGTACAGAGTAAGGGGACAAAAGAACAAAAAGGAGGGAGAGAGGGGGCAGAGCTCAAGTTCAAGTTAGTTTAACTTTATTGTCATATGTACAGTAAGAAAACATGTTTCCCTGCACAACAAAATTCTTCCTTTGCTTGTCCACTGCAATGCTGCAACACTGTAAATATAGGGTTGGTACTATTTTATGATCTGAAGAATGACAAATCCAAAGACAGAACTAAAACTGATGCTCAATCTGCCATATTCAAAAAAGAATGAGTCAGTAGTAGAATTGATTTTTAATAGTTTGCAGGGACTGTTTTAACAGTTTGCAGGGACAGTGTATGTATGAGCGTCTGTAACAAAAATCTCCATGCTAACTCCACTGCTTGTGTGACCTTCCTTTTCTAAGAGATGATCACGCTTTCAATATGATTAATAAGAATGAAGTTAGCTATCCAAACACTGAAGGGATTTTTTTTAGCACCAACTACCTTCCATAGGAGCAGACCAGAGAGGGAGAATATCCAACAGGTGGGTGGGGGGTAAGGTGAGTGGGTGGTTGGGGTTGGGGTTGGGGTTGGGTGGTATGGGTGGTGTGTGTATGGGGGGGCAGATTTACAGTAAAAGCTTGCAGAGTTGTTACAGCCCTGACAGACGTGTTTTCACACACAAATACCACGGCGATCAGTGGGAGTGGAGTGGGGCGCAGCAGTGCGGTGCGGTGTGGCGGCCCAGACGGCCTCTCTCACGGCCCGCCTAATTACACCTGCTGCCTTGCCATTTACTGGGCTGCAGATAAGGAGCCGGGAAGGGCCCCGAGATCCAAATCAGTGCCGGCCCATTCACACCTGATGACAGCTGGGGCACGGCCAGGGCCAGCCTCGAGGAACCTGTTTCTGTCTGGAGAGCGGAGGGGAGGGGAGGGGAGGGGAGGGGGTCTGTGTGTGTGTGTGTGTGGTGGAGAATGTGTGTGTGTGTAGGTATGGGTGTGTGTGTGTGTGTGTGTGTGCAAGCGTGCATATGTGTGTGTGTTTGTGTGTGTGTGGTGATGTTGGGGAATGTGTGTGTGTAGGTATGAGTGTGTGTGTGTACAAGCGTGCGTATGTGAGGGTTTGTGTGTGTCATGGTGGGAATGTGTGTGTGTGTGTGTATGTGTGTGTGTGTGTGGGTTGAGGGGGTGCAGCCACTGTCCTGACTCATGGAGATGACCTTTCAGGTTGGGATTTTTCCCCCCTTGTCTCTGAAAGTGTGCGTGAGAGTGAGCTTGTGAATGTGTCCCTCTGTCTGTAGAGGAGCATGTCTAGGTGTGTGTGTGTGTGTGTGTGTGTGTGTGTGTGTGTTTGAGAGAGAGACGGCGTGGTTGTGTGTGTGTGTGTGTGTTTGAGAGAGAGACGGCGTGGTTGTGTGTTTGTGTGTGTGTGCGTGTGTGTGTGTGTGTGTGTGTGGAGAGGAGGTATACAGACAGAAGGTTGCGTGTAAGCAAGATCAACACTGAAGAAGTGTGCAGGTGTGACTAAGAGTGCAAGTTCTGGGTTTTCCCACCCCGCCTTTCTTTGTCCGTCCTTCCCTCCCCTCCTCTCCGCTCCGCTCCTTTCCACCCTCCATCCCATTGTCCTGAAGACCAGACCTCCCTATCTCTTCCCTCCCCTCACCTCACCTCTCCTCTCTCTCTCCCTTCTATCTCTCCCTCTGCCAGACCTCCCTATCTCTCCCCTCCCCTCCCCTCTCCTCTACTCTCTCTCCCCCTCTATCTCTCCCTCTCTGCCCCCACCCCTCTGCACCTGGGCTCCCCACACAGACCAATTAGGCCCTCACCTTTGCGCTATCAGGGCTGGCCATCTCATTACTGTGGCCAGCTGCTCGCCGCCAGGGGCCAACTCCTGCGTACATCAGCACCGCGAAAGGTCATCTCCCCGCTGCATGTCACCACGCTGGCGGCCCGCTCCGTCGCCCGCAGAGCGCACAGTGGGAGTTATTTATTTATCAGGTGTTGTGTAAACAATGTCCTCCTTTCATAGAATGCCTGGGGTAGAAGCATGTGGCGCATGTGTGTGCTGTACTGTAGTATTAAAGCGACTTCGTTTTAATTATTCATCTTTATAAGTCAGTAGATGCCTCAATAAGTCATTACCAGGTGAATGAAGACTCTCTTGAATGCTGCCCCCAAAGCACTCAAAGTTGCATAGCTTCTCTTCAAATAATTGGAGTGTAGTACTGCCATTGTAACAACAGACAGCATGGTGATACAAGAAAGAGAGAACTTCCAGTACATGCTAGAACTGCTGTTTGGAACACAACGGTTGTCTCATAGTCGTCCAAATACACCCTCTCAACTGTAAAAACAAAAACAATGCCTGAACATCCTTTTTTTTTTGTTCCCCCAAATGATTTAGCTAACTTTCACATGGTTTGGAAATGCTAGAACGGAAACTCTGT
>CM059287.1:15368114-15403114 GCA_030347295.1 Setipinna tenuifilis | reverse complement strand
AAAACACCCACATGATGAGCTGCTTTGCCCCGTTCTGTGGCTATCCATGTGTTTATTGGCATACTGTGTGCTAGTTCACTTCTGTCACTTCTTTTGGCTAATGGTATACTAATTAAGACTGACAGTCAAGACATTACAGGTTCCAACGGTTTGTGCAAAAGGCGGGCAGCAACATGACGTCAAAGCACTGGCTTTGCCTGGACGGTGTAGGATTTGCAGGACAGACGTTATATGATGCCGCCGTGTTTGCATCAGGCGATGGTGAGGCCCAGTCCAAACATTTGCACTGGGGCCCAGCATGCCTGTGTTTTACCGCTGCGTCAGAGATAAGTGTCGACTTTATTTTGGAGTGGATAATATTTCCTGCATATTTCACATCTCAGACCACTGAACCCCTCCTTAACAATTTCTTTGGTGAAAATAAATGAAATGCAATTTGCTTTTTTTAAAATAACAAGAGGAAACAATGGTTGTGCCAGTCTGACAGAAGCTTATCTTTCTCTAAATCAAATGTACACGAGTACTGCAGGAGTGTCACAGCCCATAAGATATTTAGCAAAAGCTGACATTACAAATTGAGTAAATACAGTACAGGTGATGACAACTCATTACCCATGCTCCAAAAAAATAAACAAATAAAATCCTCTTAGTATCTCCCTGTACACACAGCCAATTAACACAAATGGGGAAAGAACTCATTAAAACTCCAGACTCAATGTTTCCATGGCTACTAAGACTCAGGGAAGAGTGCTGACTGCTATGCAAAACTCGACCTTTTGAAGAAGAATCGACAAAGAGGGCGAGAAAGGTGGTCTGGAGTCAACACGCTTTGCACACAAATGTAACATGTATGTATGTTACACATAATGCCTTACCTTCCACATCCTGACCAATAGAGATTGCAGCCCATTTCCTCTGCAATAAAAATAAATAATTACTGTACAATACTGTATACTGTGTACTCTTGTTTTAGTTCACCACATAGATAATGATGGTCAATTTAAAACAGGTTCTTCCTCTGACAGTCTAGTGTTGCAGGACAATACACCCATATTTTCTTTTACAAACCACTGCAGCAGGGCAGACAAGTTTGTCCAGGTTTAAGAAGGAGAAGTAAACACACATCTCATTTAGTAAAATTAACAGGATTTCTACTAGTACTACCTTCTAAATGGGTCTCACAAAACAAACAAGGTAACTTTCCTCTGATGAAAGGGCTTATTCGACAATCAGTTTGCATTTGAGGACTTGTACAAATGTATGGTTTGTAAACAGTGTAAATGCAAAAGCCTCTAGACAAAACTGTTTTGTCTACCACGTGTCTATCACCTGCAGTAATAACTGTCAAATGCATCCAAAACGTTTTGTGAAATAAGCCCTTGGGGTGGGAAAGTTACAGCAGTACCTGAGAGGCCACGCTGAGGTCAAGTATAAGACGGAGGGACAGGCAGGCAGAGACAGGCAAAGGTCAAAAGGTCAAAAGCAATGACAAACATTAAAAGCCAAAAGAGCACTGAACAGCAACAAGTACAGCAGTAAAAGAGTGCAGCAACCCTTATTTCATAAGGTATAGGTCTGGAAGTGACAGAAACGCCTTGCTCCGAAAGGTTAGCAGATCATAGCGTAACATGTAACAGAAGTGAGAAGACTAGAAGGCGAACAAGGACAATTTCATTTGCCCTCAGACATACATACAGACAGACAGACATACGTAACAGAGACTGTGTTAGAACCAAGCATCTCATGGAAGAAGAGCACCTGGCACAGCGTACCTGAGGCAGGCTAAAGCCAATGGATCCAGGCGCCATCTTCTCATGAGTGCGAACCGTAAACACATACTTGTGTGGGGGATTGGTCTTCACGATGACATGTCTGTTATGAAGATATAAAACCAGGTACATGTTAGGACATTATAACTCCACTGTAACAACACAGACAGTAGTTTTCAGAATTTGCGGTAACACTTTTCTGACAAAAACACATTGTAAGTACAACACTAGTATATGATATTACATATTGTTACACAGGTTGTACCTAATTAGGTAGACACTACTGTAACACTAACACCATAAAAATTTGAAAAGTGTTGCCAAATTTGCATTTATAAAAAACTGTGTAAAACACTGCTACACAAAAGCAAGACCTGAAATATCTGCACTAATAATGACTGATCTTGTCTGACAGCATTTGAAGCTTCAGACATTTTAATATGATGACTCAAGAATTTTAATTATTCAAAGACTTTCATTGTTAATCCACTAGAAGTGCAGGACAAACAGGGGATGCAGCATCCGTCTTCTTAGCAATGTAAACGCAAAAGAAGAATAAAATACAATTGAAGAATAAGGTAGCATATTTAAAGAGAAATAAACAGACACTTCAGAGAAATGTAAGACAGAACAAACAGAACTTACTGTCCAATCTGCACATCTTTTTCACTAATCACAACACAGTTGGTCAAAGACAGCTCATCTGTCGGGCACCGTTCCGCTCTCATCATCTGGAGAAGGCAGGAGACAGGAGAAGAGACAACAAGACAGAAAAAGACAACAGAAAACAAGTCAGCGCAGCCTTGGAGACATCACACTGATTTCTGATGGTTACTCGTGAAATTGTGTGAAATGTTGCAGCCCATTGCGAGATCCTGAGTTAATACCGTCTGGGTTTCTATTCTCTTGCCGGCTCAGAGTTGCTATCCTCTGTCACTGAATTGATTCGACAAATCACACGACACACACAAAATAGATATCTGACTGTTCTACCTGGAATATGAGTCTGACTGAAATTGACAAATAATGCAGAGTCGCGCATTCAGTGAGATTAAAGGCAATTAATTATTGATGGAAGACATTGAAGCCTTACAATTAGTGGATTTTATGGGTCTGCAAAACTTTCCTAAATGATCTCTCCTCCACATACTGGCTCGAGGGACGGATGACGCAGGGCTTTTATTTAGGGTGGGCTTTATTCTAAACTGCTTGCCTTGAGTTGGTGGATATAGATACATGCCGATCGTATTTGGGAAAAACATTACAGCTGCACCACCACTCAAGTTAACCACCACCATTATCTTCATAGTGGGGATATATGCTCCCATGGCATTTAGAGGCTCAGGCAAATTCAACTCCACAACTTATTTTCAGCTCCTCAGACATCACTGGGAGGCACCCATGGACTCGGCCTACACCCGGCTGCTCCAGTTAGCACACTACAACTACCAAGCCATCCTGCCCGCCCCACTCAAGTGAGTTAGCACACTACAACTACCAGACCATCCTGGCCCGTCTACTGCTTGCCTGATTGGCTATTTAGGGGCCTGTGTTACATGCTGTGTTACACCGATCAGAGACACACATCTCAAATGTTACAAAACAAGTTCTCAATAGACAGAAGTTAGGTTAGAGGTCACACTGGTGAGCTGTGCATCTTTCATTGTTTTGGTGCTATTAAGGCCACAATGGTGGCCCTGCTGTTCACTGCTGAAAGCTATATATTCATTTTACAGAGCAAAACTTGGCAATACTTAGTACAAAAACAGTTAAAAGGCACGACGTTGCAGCTGACTAACCAAAAAATACAGGCCTATATCTCTCACCACCTACTACTTCAAAGCAGGTTTCATCCTCCACTCCTATAGCTAAAACATTCAATTTGTCCTGGGCGAGCTGACAAAATAAACTGGACATTAATAATAAATTAGCTGAGCTTGACAAAAAACCCTGCAGGACAGACCCCCCAAAAATTTATCAACATGACGTTTTTTCCCTCTTGTGTACATAATACTAGTGCTACCATATGCAAGCAGTCCTGCTGATAGTTTGCGGCAAGGTGACATATCTGCTCGACTGATTAGTATGTCTCTTGCGCTGCCCAGTTCCCAACCATAGATATTTTACATCTATGGCTCCCACCACTGCCTAAGCAACCACAACTACACAGCACAGCCGTCTCTTTACATTAAAGGTTGTCATGGCAACGAGACGTTCCTCCCAGGCTCGGGCAGTGTAATGGGAAGGCACCCATGTGTAAAAATACGTTTCTTAATTTGGCATCTGTGCTTAGGTACCTCGTGTGGTCTCTAGGCCTTACAGTGTGGGTGTGTGTGTGTGTGTGTAAGAGAAAGAGAAACAGACGGAGAGAGGAAGAGAGAAAGAGAGAGCGAGAGAGAGGCAGCAAGAGAAGCACTTTGGCAACATTGTATATTTAACAGTCATGCCATTCACATTTGAATTAAAGAAAGAAACAGACAGAAAGACAAACAAAGAGACAGAGAGACTGCTTTCCCTAGGTGCCTCATGCATAACGTATAATTCTGACCACATTTATTTTTTTGAATACAAAGAACTGATGTACTATGTGTTTACTTGAAAACATCACCAGCACAAACTGCATGAGGCACCTGCTACTTCATTGCCAGATCTTCACTCGCAAGGTCTTGGGTCATGGAAAAAGAGGTTGGCCTAAAATCATTAGGGGTAAAATCCCATGGTGCAATTAGGCAAGTGTGTTGTGACGGAGGTAGGAAAACTGTGCTCGTCACAGCCGGTTTTGCCGTCTCTGGCAGTACACGCTGTGCGTAGCCTGCCTGATGGTCCTAATGGTGCTCCTCTGATTCCCTAAGCACAGCCAAGGACAGCAGAAAGGTAAACTACTCCACATTAAGTCCTCAGCACTTCTCCAGCCCCTTTGGGACTCTTCTTGGGAGTCTGCTAGAAAGGTGCTGAGAGACGCTTCCTTATTACTGAGAATTCAGGACGATTCAAAGATGAGAGATTGGACTGTGTAAATATACTTACTTACTCACCACATCCTGGTTTGTCTTTAGTAAGTTTGGCCCTTCTCATAGAGCACTTTTCATTAATAAACCGCACAAGTGTTTTTACTGGAAGTAAGTTGCTTCCAAGTTTTTAATGAATACTGAGGCCTTTTTATTCTATCTGACCACATAATGATAAATGCCAGTATTCTGATATTTGAGTAGCTGTAACATGACGTTTAAATAAAATGTCTAAAATGAAAGCAGAAGAATCTTGAAAACTTGACAGATTCTTTGACAGTCCAACATCATAGTAGGATCTCTGTGGACAGCTATGGGCTATGGGAACAGCTGTTCGGATGAGCACTTAAGGTACAATCCAGCTAGGTTTACCAAAGAAGCCTAGATTGAGAATGTAATCAGCAAAATATCCATGGGATTGCAGCAGATAAAGAGAAAACTGATGTTGTTGGCATTAGAAATTGCATACAAATGACTGCCTGCTTAAATCGTTAAAGTGACCCTGTACTGCCTAATCTGTTTCCCAGGGAAATAGAACAATACTTTGCCCAAAGCCAGGATAGACCTTGGTAAGGACACAACATCTGCCTATTTTCATAAAGTGAGCTATGTGAAACGCTGGGCTGAATCCCTCCACTTTCAATTAGATGACTGACAACTGGGGTGAAACTACAACTACTATAACTTGCAGTATAGCAGACTTGCTGGAAGGCAATGTGCTGCAGTATCTTGAGTGGTTTCCCTTAGCCGGGATCATTAACCTGTCCTGGGGTAACCATGCAGCCATATTTTCTAGACCAAGCTGGCTTGTGTCGAAGCTTTTACATTGCATTACGTTTAGCAGACACTCTGGTTGGTTATGTCCAAAGTGACATGGGGCCAATAAAGTGGTATGAGAGGTATGTTGGTGGGCTGTGCCCTAAAAAAAAAAGTTTCAATCAAGAGGCTCCCAAACTGGCAGTATCAGGGCAAAAATCGTGGCAATAATCACTTAGTTACAGTAGAACAATGTGGGGTTAGATAGCCATGTATGAGCCATGTAGGGGAGTACTGTCTGGTTGTTATTCTTTTTCCAAGGCCTGCAGACTAGGCCTATCAGGCTGATTCGGGATACAACCATAATCCAAATTTTGCAACTAATGTGGACCAAGATTTAAAGTGGATAGCTAATAACACGTTCTTTGCATTCTCCTATGCCCTAATCTTCTCACACATACAACGGTGCTATTTAAGGGTTATTTACAGCCATAACACATGCCGCTCTATTCTCAAGACTCCCCAAAGGGCCCAAAAAGACAGAAGCTGGATACTACTCACAAAACCTGTATACTGTCAACAACGTTAGATAGGAAGTAGTGATTGAAATCAAAAGGATTGATGGCAGATGCACCAGTCAATGCATGCTGGGACGTGTCAGAGAGAATTGAAAGACGGATTGGATGTCAACTTCTCTGAATTGTTGTAACGCTCAGTTTTTATGTGACAGGGAGCGAGAAATGCTAACAAATTGCTGTGTTGTTACGCCTACATCTTGGTACACACTGGTAACTCCCGACGTAAATGAATACTCAATAACGAAACTATATGACTGCCTGTAAACCAAGTCAAACTACTCAAATTTAGGGTGAATGGACGTGATATAGAAATGGCACTGTAACAAAACTAATTTGGTTAGCCAGATTGAGATGACCAATAACTGGTTCGCATGCCTCACTTAAACATGTTACTAAAAACAAAGGACGTTTGACGCGAACTTAAAACTTTCAAAGAAAAGAAAACACTTTGTAAAAGTCTTTCTGTCAGGTGGCAAGTCATAAGATACAATCATCTAGCTGGTTCTTCCGGGCAAACATAATGACGTAGCTTTCATGTCCACTCCACAACCGAAAATCTAGGAAGCTAACACGGTTTTCCTATCGTAGTACTATGAAGCATTGACTAAAATGTCAAAGTGGTCAATACCAAGACAAAGGAAAAACTTTATCATTTAGTTTTTCTATGCTTAAAATGGATTGCACTCACCCTGCCGGCCATCTTCGCAGTTTTTGAAGCTCAATGGCAACTCAGGCATTGACTATCGAAAATGCACTGCCGATGGACATACACGACGACGACTCTGACGACGGCACCTCTCATTGGAAGTGACGTATCGTCTGACGTGCCACACACGCCGGGGTCTACTGTCACTTTCCAGTCTTCAATCCTAAACAAATTGGCTTTCCCATAAACGGGGTTCCATTTCACGTTGGAAATCAGTATTCTTACCACCGGAATAAAAAATCCCAGCTTGAAACGCTTGCAAATAATATAAACCTGCCCAATGCTTACATACATGCAAATTTGTATTGGTGTATGCCCAACACTGATGCGAATGGGTTAAATTGAGAAACCTGGCTATTTAGACCTCTTATACAGATTTAGACACATTGCAACGCCCATAACACACTGTAGGCAAAATATTCGCCTTCACTGATCCTATTTGTCTATTTGTGGTTGTATAGTCCAGACCTGTATATGGGTATGCTAAGAAAGGCAAAATGGAAACAAATTTGATAAAAAGATTTAATTGAACTCATCTGAACATCAGATATATTAGGTAATGTGAATCAGCAGGATTGTTTATACATTTGGTTTTGGAACTGATGTGGGCAATGTTCAAACCGGTGGGCCAATACTCAGATTTTGGTGATCCCAAAGCGACAAAGAATGCAGGAATTACTTGAAAAGAATTATTTTAATTTTTTTTAAATGCGGGAAACAACTGCAAAATGATGTGTTTGAGAAAATACCTGATCTTTTCTCATAACAGTAATAGAAATGTTCAGCCCTATAAGGTTATTTCGCAGTACAAATAACATACTGTAGGGGGCAAAATTGCCAGGAAAAGACCAAATACCCTGCAGACTATTCAATGTTTTCCTCTGTACCAATACCCCATCATTCAGTTAAACTCAATTTAAATCTACACGAATTAGAAAAAATGACATTGAAGCATGAACAGTGGGCTTAGACATTATCTAACAAGTTGACCGGCCCAATTTTCTTGCTTGGTGCATTGTATGGCACATATTGTAATCTGGGAAAAAATTTGAAAGGGTTTCGAGAGAGAGAGAGAACACACCAACTTCCCCCGGAAACAGCTGCCTGACCCTGTGCCTTCACCAGTGGTCCACAATCCTGCAGAAAGATACAGCACAAACCTAACTCTGGGACAAACCAAACTGACTGACTTTATTCTACAACAGGCCTCTTCCAAACTCCCTACCAACAACTTCCCCCTACACTTGGCCTATGCTTTCCTCGCAAATCTCCCAGACAACAGATAATGTGACTTTCTTGAGTCTGAAGATAGGGGCACTCTTCTTATTTCACACATTCCCTTTTGAGTTCTGTTTTTTTTTTTCTCTAAAGCACCCCCCTACCCACCCCACCCCAAGCACCACTATAGGCACTAGTTGACTCCCCTGTCCTCAGCACATCAATCAGGCACAAAACCACACACTGCCTACATTTGAGCAGAAAGTTACATTTGATCAACCAAGCAAGTGCTGCTGCTGCTAGCCACCTTCAGTTCCAACCAAAAGCATGCAATACAGCCTGGTGTAATTTAAACAAAATTACATTCTACAATCCTGTACAAAGCATATTCATAACTCTGCAAGCAAAAGACTCAAATCATGAAACCATGGCAATTGCTTTTTTTTTTGTAAGAAATCAACTACATTTCTATGGAGCAGACATGAATTACAGAAATAATAATAAAAACATTTATTGGTAGAATATGTAGAAATGAAATGAAGCTGGGGAGAAAAAAGAAATAAAGTGATATAAACTGCTCTGAAATAGTTTGGTTGCTAGCGTATTGTACAATAACCAGAGAACTACCGTTTTGGGGCGTGTATTCAGACACAAAAGCTTGAAGATGCCCTACATGAATGGGTCACTAAATTGAATCAATCAGTTGCCTCCTTGCTTCCAAGATTCATATTGCACCTAATGCTTTAACAGAAAGGAGCAAAGGCCATTAGTGGGCACCAATGGTATGGGAATAATCATGGGGGGAGGTGAAGAGAGAGAGAGAGAGTGGGGGGGGGGGGGGGGTGCTCATGTACTTTTGGGAGGAAAGAGAGAAGGGGCTGAGCCAACACTGTACAGCAGATTTACAGGTGAGGACAGAGAGAGAGAGGAGCAAGTTAAGGATTAACAGAGACCAAGGGCTGTGTGATTCTTGGCAATGGCGCTTAGCCACATCTTGCGTGGCTGCATTTCTTCCCCCCACAAACAAGCACTCCATAGATACCAACAAAAACAACTGACCTAAGCGGGAAAGCCGAAGCAAACCTGTGCTTTCTTGAATATTTCGAACGTACTAGAAAGACTGAGGCAGAGGAACTCGTGAGAACTTTCAAGGTCCTCCTGGTGGTTGGTTTTTGTATTGCACCTCTGAACATGAAACTGACATGTATGTATTCTGTAGGAGATTTATACAGTTGATATACGATTACTGCTTTATCTTTTATTGTGGCTGTAAATATAATCCCTGATGGCCAAGGATGGCCGTTGAGATACATTGAAATAGAACACTGAGCGGAAAAAAGTGAAAGAAAGAAAACGGATGTGTAATTTGTTGAAGTCCATTGGAGATGTTAAAAACTCTCAGGTGGGGGGGGGTTGTGGGGGGGACTCCCATTGCAGTTTTTTCAAATGCTGCTTGTTGTTGTCCTTCCTCCCCGCAAGAAAAGGTTCCACGTGTTGGCCACACACACACGTACACACACACACACACACGCACACACACACACACACACACACACACACACACACACACACACACACACACACACAGTACATACACTCTGTCCCTCTTAGCTGCAGTCCGGACACTGGTCCTGTAGGATGTAAATACAAAAAAAGAATATTATTTTTAAAACACTAGAAATTGTATAATTCTGCTTTTTTTTTAACCACAAAGACATTTTTTATTTCTTAGGGGAGAAGTATGGGTGTATAGTGTATATTTGGCCAGCTGCAGGTGAGAAACACTAGAATGAAGGAATTTTTTGTGATCTAACTTGAAGTTCTCAGCAGTGTTAATATTGATGTCTATATTCATCACCATGTATTAACAGAGAAGAGTGTCAGCATTGGACACAAGCCAAAAGTGGTAAAATAACCACTTAAAAACAGCTAGGAAATTCCTTCCACAAACTTTTCAAGAAGCTACTCAAACAAAACCTCTTATTTTCTCTCAAAGGGTCTCACCTATGTCAGCTTCTTCGCTTTGTTGTAAAGTGAGTCAACCACTTTGCTCATGTTCTGAATGGTTTCCAAGGCTGCCTCATAGGTCTTGTCCACTGGAGGTTCTTCGAATATGATAAGAACCCCCTCGCCTTGGTCCAGAATACCTACAGGGGTCACGGACAAGCCAACGTTACAGAACGCCGTTACATGTTACACTGTACCTAATTGACGCAACAGGGACAGTACAATAAAGTGTGTAACAATATGTAACTTTACAGATTACGTACTTACACTGAACCACAGGATTAGGGTTAGTGTTACGCATGTACAGTGTAAGTACATGTTGTATTATGCAGATACACCAAAAAAGCAACTGTAAAATAAAGTGCTACCCAGAATGCTTAGGACAAGCTACATAGTACATTTTTAAAGATGTATTCCCAATAGATTCACCAATGTGGTGAACAGATCAACAAAGATTGTGTGCTGAATATAACAGATGTCAGGTATACCATGAAATTTCTTATCCAGAATCATCTGTGATAGTTTCCTCTCCACATCCCCCTGTGTTAGACAATGACAATGGCAATTAGACAATAACCAATGAAAAAATTACATTAGACATTACACGTAAATTATTTGTATCACACATGTATGGTCAGCTACCTTTGAGAGTTTGATGAGTGAAGATATGTGTGTGATCTGAAAAAAAAAGACAGGTTTATTATTTACAGTAATACTTCCATACAGAACCAACAGAAGAGGCCTATACTTCACTTAAATTATATGCATCATAATTTTTTATTTGACTTTTCTGTTATGGTATACATATCTATGAAGACTTGAATGACAGCGCTTCAATTGATCTTATGTTTCCTCAGTAGAATCTTTTGTCATTTTGTCCAAGTCCCATGTCCAGGTGGGTGTTTGTTTTGTATTTTGTCCGATTAATGTTACATGGCTATTCTTTTTTGACCACTTAAATTGATTTTTAATGCAAGTATGAAATTACAGAAACAAATTTTCCCCTTGGGGACAAATAACAAATAAATCTGAATGAATCTGGATATGAATCTGAATCTGATTTATTCATGAAGCGAACAGCGCCCTCTACCTGTACTCTGGAGAAAGGCTCAATGACTCTGATGAGGTTCTGCTCCAGCAGATTGTCATACAGCTTGTTCAGATGTGTGTTGATAATTGGGTCGTCCCTCAACTCGCTTTTGTAGTCTCTCAGAGCCTGTGCATGTAAGAGAGGCAAAGAAATGCGGCGGGTGAGTAGGGAACCACAAATGGCCGAGACACATATGTCGGACTTTGGACCTCCAGCCAAACACATGACGACATGCAACTGACCATCCAGCTCACCTTCTCAAAGTCAGCTAATGATCTGTTCTTGCTGGCTTGTGCTACACATTTCAGTGCATCTGTCTGTGGGGAGAAGAGAAAACAAACATTCATGACAAACCAATAAGAACAAATGAATATGCACTCAAGATGGAACTTTTTAAAGTTAAGGAATGTTTTTAAAACAGTTTAGTTTTAGTTAGTTAGTTTAGTTTAACATTTAAAAAAAAAAATCATAATACAAGATCAAGGATGGGGTTCCTTACCTGTCTTCCAGCATACCGGAGTGCAAGTTTTCCGCCGATCAGAGCCTGGACATCCTCTGGCCTACAAACAAGAGCACACAAAGTGGTGAGTTTCACAGCCGCTGAACACCACCATGCCTTACCCAATAACCGACCCAATATCCTCTACTAGCCAAAATATATAAGGTTCAGGTGGACTTTTACACTTTGACTTCGCTTGATAATAGTGGCATAAAATGAACAGAGAAGGACAATGCAACTACAATTTTATGCTTGTAGCAGTCATGACATTTTAGTTTTTTTAACATTTAACTTTCCTTAAAATCAAACAGTACTAATACCATAATATTCTCTATAATACAATAGTCTTATAACAACAGTTTATTCGTCAAATAATAACAGTAAACACTTAAAAGAAAAAGTGTCTATGATGGCAGCTAGTTCCCTTTAACATATAATACTGAATACTTGCAATTCTACCCCCCCACCCCACATAGATAGAAACACAAATGATCATAACGATGACTGGAAAGGGTGAGAGAATGGGTGAGCACAAAGGGTGAGAAGGGGTGACTTACTGGCTGAGCATGATCTTGCAGAGGAGCATGTATTTCAGTGCAGTGACGGCCCTGGGGCTGTCGATGGAGTCGTAGCCCTCGAACGCCTCGAAGAAGTAGGAGTAGGCCGTCTTCCAGTCCTTCTCCTCGGCGGCGTGGATGATTCCTGCACAGGAAAGAGCAATAGAGCAGCGGTTCGTAAACTTTTAGCTGCTTTGTACCCCCTGAGACACTCTGTCCTACCAAGTAACCCCCGCTTTCGGAATGAGTATTTTCGCATAATAATTGTGAACATATTATATGGTACATAATGGTAAGGTAATGTAGTCCCAATTAGGTTGTATAGGGCATAACTTGAATGCAAGCTCTTTTTTCCACATACAGTATTGTAGGCTATACTTAATCTTGATGCTAATAGAAGCTGAAAAGTCATTTACAGATTTATTTTGTGTACCCCCTAGAGTTGAGCCAGGCACCCCTAGGGGTGTACTCATACCCCAGTTTGACAAGCACTGCAATAAAGCACACTCATGCTCCATGACTCAGCTCCTGCTGACAAGTGGAGGGGGGGGGGGCGGGGGGAGCCGTCATGACAACATAACTTCCAACTGCTGGGAAGGAAGTAGTGTCAGAAAGCTTTCAGTCATGTGTAGAAGGGTGGAAGGGTAGGGCAGCTTGGCTACATTATGTGTTTCAATTACAATAATGTAGATACCTACCAGCGCAGAGAGTTGTGAGATCCTCTAAGGCTGGGTCAACTATTACATCCCAATTAATATACTATACACAGGAATACAAACATGTACAGCAGGTTGGTACTGGACTTAAACTTAAAGCAGAGATGGAAATTTGCACCAGCCATCAGCCAAATGGTGGTAAAACATATAAAGTATACAGTAGTAGATTTCTGACAAAAAAACACGATTTGCTGTTGAGTGGCTTGTGATTTTCTAGCATTTATTTGTCAGTGGCTGGTAAAGGTAGCCTGGGCCTGCCCATACTGCCTGTGCACTGCATAGAATTTCGCATTCAAGTCAGTGTGGCCTATTCTAGGCTGATTCTCGCCTGAGAAATCGGGCACCAATGAAAAACGACATGCATGCATCACCGGAATAAGTGGTCTGATTGGTTGTAGCTCTGTCTGGTGGTATACAAAGGCATTTTATAGACGCCTGTCAATCCTGCCTCTGGGAACTTCCTATCTATGAGATCTTTGCGAAATTTCCACCTCTGCTTAAAGGCTCATTCAACCATCTGTGGCTAGGCTCAGTTCCCACTCCACTTGCCTGACTGCATGTCCAGGGCTGCCTGAAGCTTGGGAGGGCAGTAGATGGCGTTGGCCGTGGTCCTGGCGGATGTGAGGGCGGCGCGGGCCTTGGGTAGGTTACTGAGCGCGTGGTAAGTCTTGCTCTCGAGCAGCTGCACCTCCACCAGCAGGGCCTTGTCGTCCATCTTCTTCAGCTCCTGCAGCAACTGCGAGCCTGTTGAACAACAGAGTAGTTTCACATCTAACCAGCAAGTGGCAATAGTAAAGTGCTTTGAGATGTTAAAAGCAGCTTAAATAATTAATAAATAGCCCCACATCAAAAGTCAGGAAGAGGAGGGAAAGTGAAGTGTCCTACAAATGTCCTACAAGACAACTTTGCACAATACTGAACTCCTCAGTGGTCTGAGAACTGGACATTTGTATGCTGATTTAGCACTTCAAAACTGAAATAGTGATATGACTATTTTATGATTGTATTATGATTCAACATAAGGCTAAAGTGATGAAGTGATCATTTTCAAACAATTCTGTTTGAAGAGAGGTCATGTAAATATCAGGTAAGCCCAATGAAAATTCACACACCAAGCCTCATAAACATAGGCATATTGCTATGGAAACGTGGTTCCACAAGAATCACATCCATCATCATCCAACTTACCAAGTGACAGGGCTTCTTGATACCGCTTGGTGTCAAAATACAGTGAGACTAGGCGAGCCTGGGGAGAAAAAAAAAGTAAATAAGAATATCAGTTGATGATGCAGTTACCAACAATATGCTTCTAGAAAAGCTACCATAAAACAAGTTGGGCATTCATTCAACACTTATCTATTTAGTGTAGTTGAGTCTGTTGACATTGTTATTTTTTTACAAATCAAGGCACACACAAAGTCTAGAAAAGGACCTAAACACACAAATCCACCACATCAGAAAATTCTGACACTTCCAACAACAGCAGAAAAACACTTAATGGGAACCTGACCCCACCATGTATGAACTTGCTTACCTCCAAAGCCTGTCTGAGAAAAGTCCTCTTCTCAGCCTTGGCCCACTCAATGCACTCCAGACACAGCTCCACTTCCTGCCCCGTCGCTGCCTCCATGTCCAGGAAGAGATCCAGAAGGGAGCGTACCAGTCGGGCAGCTTTGGCCTTACTGATGGAGATGAGGAAAGGCCTCACAAACTTCAGCAGCCCACCCAGCTCTAAGGACACAAAGAAGGAAAGAAATGGCTTACTGACTGTGTTTTAGACTGAGAATGCAATTGGGTTGGTGGGGGGGGGGGGGGGGGTCAGAAAGCTCATATTCCTGAGTGCGAACATCAGTCTTTCTGACAGGTTAGGGACAAATTTGTTAAAAAAAAAAAAAAAATCTGGACAGATGTAAAGACAAAGCACAAACATACCTGCAGCCTGACCAGTCTTGGCCAGGAGATTGCCCAGCTCAAGAATGCTTTGCTCTTTAACCCTGACCGCCTCCTCATCATCCTGTTGGACATCTCGCCTCACTGAGAAAGTTAGAAAGAATACAGTATAGAATACAATACTTTAGCACAGAGAATGAGCGGGCTTATTCTCGAGCAAGGACCACATTTATCAATCAGTGGATGTATACAGTGGCATACGAGAGAAGCTGTGGCTGAAAGCTATACATCATATTTTTACTCTTGCTCAGATGACAGTTAATGACAACGTACTTTTACATTCCGACAAATACGCCTGAACTACCGAACTCGACCACATATATCATGCTAGGCAACTTCAACAACACTGTGGATGACACAGGACAAGCTGTGTCACTGTTAGCATGTCAGCTACACATACCAAAGCAACTATATAGTTGACCGCTAATATTATCAGGCACTACTACAACCTCATAAGCTAACGTCACTCAATAAATGAATTGGCTAAATCGTTAACCACAACTTCAGTTAACTGTCTGGCACCAAATCATACTAGCTAAAGACATAATGCACCCTTTATTCAACACTTATATGGTTTGATACCATTAGACAAAAGTGATTTATACGATGACAGCGATAAAACTTAGAGCTGGTATTCTTCAGCTTTATGACACTGAAAATCGACTTGCTAATTTGTTGCTAGCCAGCAAGCTAGTTGCTGGCTAACCAGAATTATGAAATATTATCAAACCACCCACTACCTTTAAATGCTACAGGTCATCCGTGTTAATTAATAACGTCAATCGTCCGTGTTTTCTCCACATATCGACTTCCAGCGATTTTTAACTTTAGCGAGGTCAATAGCTAACTTGCTAGCCTAGATAATGAATTGCTGTGTTGGCTCGATGGTGACTCACAGACGGTTGTATGAGCTATGTTATGTTGCTAGCTACCACGCTAGGAAATGGCCTACTATTAGCGAGCTAGCTAGCTTGCTCACAACCACTTAACCAACACCAGCATGGCTAGCTACAGTGAGTCAGCAACGCACCAGCCGGCTGTTTAGCATCCAGCAAACCCAATCTGACTGTGGTTGGAAACATACCGATAAGCAAGCAAAGTTGAAACACTTTTAGTTAACGTAATGTAATTTTCACTTACCAATTGAGTGTAAAATATCGATAGAGGCATTACTGTCCGTACTAATGAGAGACTGAGCTCTCTGAAACTCAACCACTGCCGCGGTTGCCATCTTCCCTATTCAAAATCAACCTGCCCCCAAACAATCGCGAGGGTGACAGCAAAAACGGAGTTACAAAGACTTCTGGGTAAAGTGAATTATGTTCGGGAAGTGTAGTTTTGTTCACAACCACAGACAGGGTAATCGAAGGATTCACCTCATAATTGATTAAAAACAGTAGCCTTGTGTCAAGGCAAAATATATCCCCAAATGACTTACAGAATCGCTGTATCATCATCATCATCATTATCTCTTTTGCAAATTACAGGCTGCTCTTGATCAGAGGTTGCCAGGCCGCAGTAGACCAAAATTAGAGTAAAATAAAACATAGTGAGCCTTTTTCTCAGCAGGATTTTACAAAGTGTCCTGGGCTATAATAACATGCTGTCTGTACCTACTAATGTATGTATCTAGGGTCAGTAGCCTACGTTAACTAGACTAGACATAGCCTGTATGTAGGTGTTTTAACGCTTTACACTATTGATCATAGTTTTTTAAATATTAATAATTTATTTGTTGCTGATAAATTGCGACTTCTACAATGTACTGCCACAAACATCAGAGCTGTCTTGAAGGCAAGGCCTAACAGGCCAGCAAACGCCATATTTGGCCCTTGTGAGGACGCGGACGTGGTCGCTGGGTGGAGCTGTCAAAACAGCACCAAGGACAGCACTGAGAGGCGCTCGATGACTGCATTTCATTGGCCAACAGTGCTCCTTGCGGTAGCCTAGAGCGTGTGACAGCGCACAACAACCACCTAAACCCGTGTCTGCCCCAGCAAGGACCAATAGCGCAGCTTCACAGATCTCAGCATCCCCATCCTTCAGAGAGCTCCATATCACCACAACACAGAGCCAACCGAGAGCTCCGTCAAGGCGTGGGGATTCTCGTCTGATTAAAAGGGGTTTTCATCGGAATTTTAATTGCGTTTTTGGCGTTGGAGGCATTCCTTGAGATGACTGGTCTCGTCTCACCTTGATGTGCTGTATTTCAAAAGGGAAAAAACAACTCAGACGCAGAAATTGCGTGTCTTGTGTTCGTCTGTATTAGCGTTAAGAAAAAAATACAACTGCTGGTGAGTGCATTTTAACCTAAAATTCCTTGTAGTGCAGCCACAGACATTCGACATAATAACCAAATCTAGACCATAGAGAGTAAGACTCGCTGTTGTTATCGACTTTTAAAGACTAAATAACGATGTAGCCTATTTGATTAGTGTCGGAATTGTCGATACATTAAAATATTTGTAATAAAACAGGCATAGGTGGAGAAAACACAGTGAAAACGAAAGATAGGGGAGCGAAAAGGGTCTATTTTTCTCAGGAAATTCTACTGCCATAGGCTAACATGCGCTACTTTTCAGTACCGTGGACAGTAGCCACATAAACAAACGCAACATCAATAACGGCTCACAGATTTAGGCCAACTGATTATTATTTTGTATTTGTTTGTTTGTTTGATTTCAATTGCGAAAACACAAATCAGTATCTGGTAACCTTCATGCCTCGATTGAGTCTAATTTAGCCTATTTAAAAATATGTTGCGCAGTTTCGATTATAGCCTAATCATAAATGCACGTTTACATTAGACGACGTCCTTAAACGGCAACACATTATTTACCATAACTTTGTGCACTGATCAGACAACTTATCAGGTTATCTCAGAAAACGTAGACTTCATATTCAAAATGCATAGCCTATACATAAAGAGACACTGAGCGTGAGTGATGGCGCTTCTGCTTGGCTAAAAAGAGACAACGTTCACGCGTGTTTACATTCATAGGCTTCCATTTTAAAGCTTAGGGTGTAGGTTAGTCTATATTTGGGGGTGATGTAGTTTACCACATTTTGACGCAGTTGGATTAGAAATGAACGCATTTTATCAATTTAAATCCTTTTAAGGCAGTCGGAGAGTGATAACATCTCCTAATAACCCTAACTGTATCGCTAATATCAGTCCCAGTTGTGTGTCCCATATTCATTCGGTAGCACAGGCTATTTTTAGTTGGTGTAGGCTAGTGATATACTGTGTTACCTAATATCCCGCAATGTTGTCGTAGTAGTATTTGATACGAAATGTATCCAGCATAAGGTATTCGATCTGGCATTCTGTACAAGGGCAAATTCATTAAGACCGGCGATGGGAAGGTTGCAGAGATCGGTCTTCGGGAATTTCAGTGGAATCACAGATTGATGGGGACGTTTTTTCATGAAGCCTAACCTAAATAATCAATATATAAAAAAAAAAAAAAAAAACAGAAGATGGTTTCGTTTTAGCATCCTCCTCCAGTCCTCTATGCACCATCAGTACTTCATCTTGTTTTTCTATTTCTGCTTGCGTATTAGGTTGGTGATTGCCAAATTTATGTAATGTTTTGTTATGTAAAGTTTTTTGAAACCCAGATGGCCTTGAGATTGACGTTGTTAAGTCAGCAATCTTTCCTTATTGTTTACAATCTTACATCAAATGATTTTACCATGGTTTTAGATATGCAGGCTCTAGATTCAGACATTTCACACCTCTGCTTCAGGTTAATGTGATCATTCTTTTGTCAACTGTTTTGATCATTGTGAATAATTAGATCATGGTTTGTGATTTCCACAGTTCCTTCTGAGGTTAAAAGCAACCAGTTGACGAGCGAGAAGGACAGAGTGACAGAGAGAGAGAGAGAGAGAGACAGCGTGGCTGCATGCACTTGTGAGACAAGCCTACTCCACCACAACAAAAGCCATCCCTTTGGATTCTAAAACTCCTCCCTAGTGTGGATGCTGAAGATAAATCCAGTCTGGTAGCCCGGGGCTTCCACTCTTGGAAGAAGTGAGGTCAAGACCCTCACTTCCAAATCCCAGGCCATCTTCTGCAGTCTACTTGATCACCTCTGAGAGAGCCCAGAGGGCCACAACCGAGACGCCATGGGAACCGTGCTGTCTCTCTCTCCCAGCTACCGGAAGGCGGCTCTCTTTGAGGATGGTCCGGCCACGGTGGGCCACTACACGGCTGTGCAGAACAGCAAGAATGCCAAAGAGAAGAACCTAAAGCGCAACTCGCTCATCAACGTGCTGCCCTGGAAGCGGATCGTGGCCGTCTCGGCGAAGAAGAAGGGCTCCAAGAAGGTGCAGCCCAACGCCGCCTACCAGAACAATGTAACGCACCTCAACAACGAGAACCTGAAGAAGTCGCAGTCGTGCGCCAACCTGTCCACATTCACCCAGGACCAGGGTAGCCCCACCAAGAACTCCAACAACGCCGTCTCGTCCGTCAAGAAGGCGCCCCTTTCCAACTCCAACGCGGCGTCCGGCACGCCCAAGCGGGTGATTGTGCAGGCCTCCACCAGCGAGCTCCTGCGCTGCTTGGGCGAGTTCCTCTGCCGGCGGTGCTACCGGCTCAAGCACCTTTCCCCCACTGACCCCGTGCTCTGGCTGCGCAGCGTGGACCGCTCGCTGCTGCTGCAAGGCTGGCAGGACCAGGGCTTCATCACGCCGGCCAACGTGGTCTTCGTCTACATGCTGTGCCGCGACGTGGTGTCGTCGGAGGTGGCCACCGAGCACGAGCTCCAGGCCGTGCTCCTCACCTGCCTCTACCTGTCCTACTCTTACATGGGCAACGAGATCTCCTACCCGCTCAAGCCCTTCCTGGTGGAGAGCTCCAAGGAGACCTTCTGGGACCGCTGCCTGTCCATCATCAACCTGATGAGTGCCAAGATGCTGCAGATCAACTCCGACCCGCACTACTTCACCCAGGTGTTTGCCGACCTCAAGAACGAGAGCCAAAAGGAGGAGGAGAGGAGTCGCCTGCTCATCGGTCTGGATCGGTGAGGGAGGGTGCTACCTAGGGCCTGCTCAGGCGGCAGTGGGGCATAACTGTCTGGTGTTTGTTCAGGAATGGGGGTGGGGGGGGGGTTGGGGCTTATACTGGGATGCTTGGTAGTAGGTCTTTGGTGGATGGTTGAGAATCATACTCAGTGCACAAAACAAAAACAATTTTCATAGCTATTTGTGGAAAATAAGTATAAGTTGGAGAGTTCATACTATAAATTTGATTACAGCTGTTTCTATTGTGTGTGACAAAACACAGATCTTGCACTTACATTTTCCAAATCTTTACTGCAAACTTACTTGTTTAATCCAGTGGAAAAAGATAAAGAGCTTGAAAACAAGGGAATGACAGCATTTTGAATGACACCTGAACAAACACCAAACACATATGTACCTGTTACCATGAACAAAACACTGGAAGAAAAAAAAAACATTGACAAAAAAAGCAAGAGACCACCACCGCTACAAAAAAAAGAGACAACTACCAACAATCATCACATGAAAAAGTTACACAAAACAAACAAAAAAAAACACAGAAACAAACAAATAGACACTAGAAATGGGGAAACAAATCTACAGCTATGAATGTGGGGAATGAGGGTGGCGGCTGCTGTTCTACCAGCCACCTGCTGACTATTGGAGATGCGCACTGCCTGGTGTGGGAGACTCTTGAGAAACAAAATGGCCCCTTCCCTGGCCTTCCCCCCCCCCCCACAAGATGGACTAAGCTACAATCCAGGGTCCAAAACTATTGCAGACACCTCAGAGAACCCCCTCCTGCTTCGTGTTGGCCACACACACACAGTCACACACACACACACACACACATGCACACTGCTTTACTGCAGTCATGTGTGTATGTGCATGCATGTGTGTGTGTGTTTGTGTGTATGTGTGTGTTTTTGAGAGATGGCTACTAGTGCAGATATCATCTGAATTGGTAATGGATGACAAAGAAGAGTGATATTGGAGTCTGGGAAATAATCGGAGGATGGGAATCTGATGGGGGTCAAGCATTGCACAGTAGGAAGACGGAGGACTGAGGAAAAGCTTGTGGTCTTTGGGGGATGCACACAGTGTATTCAGAAAGACCTGTTTCACTTTCATCTGCCAGGGTAAGAGCAAAAAAAAAAAAGAAATGTGATGTTCGGCCTCTGTTGAGATTGCCCGTGATGGACATTTGCTTATTGATTTGCTTACTTTGAGGAAAAGAAACAAACAAACAAAAAAAAAGATTTCTTTCTTTCTTTTTTTTACTTAGAAATGTAACCAAATGCACGTGTGCCATGCATTTTATGGTGTTTTTGGAGGGACAACGTTTCTTTAATTATTCTCTTTTCCTTGAATTTGTAATCCAATTGCATCTGCGCTAGAGAATGCTATGAACAACTAAAAAAAGAGCAGAATTAGTTTATTTAGCTATGCTTGCTAAAAAAATAAGCTACTGTCTTTCATGGGATTTTCCATTCTTTCTGTAGCGTTGTCTTATCTCTTAAGAGTCCACACTGTCAAAAGGCATACACACTGTTAGACATTTTGCTGTATTTTAATGGTAATTTACTGGCAACACTGTTTGCCAGACTTACTGTAACTGCAATTACAGTAATTTACCTGTAAGTGTTCATTACAGTATGGTGTCCATACCGCAATGTCTCTATACAGTATGCCCCTACTGAAACATGCAGTGTTAAAATTGGGAACATGTGCCAAACCTTTGATGAAGATCTCATAGGTCTCTTGTGCCCACTAAAGGCTGGCATTACTGAAAGGGATGGATCATTATTATTAATGATGAATATTTATTGAAACTTAATTTATTGCTATTTATTTATTTATTCTCTCGACACATGGATGGGATTATTGTAAAAGAAATAGAAATGATGATATTCTAAAACCTTGTTGAAAAATGATTGAGGTAGCTCTCGGTACTGTACCTGGTGGGATTATTTTTGGTGCGGAATGAAGATTCTGGTTGATGGAGAAATGAGCTGCAAGGATTTAGCAGAAGATATTAGATGTCTGCAAGCTTAGACCTAGACCAATGGCAAATCTGAACAGCACCATCAGAGTCACATGCAGGGCAGGAAATGAATCACAACAGTCATTCAAAGCCTAAGCCCAATATGACAGAAAAAAAAAACAAAACAAAAAATAAACAACTAAACTGCACAACACAGATCTTTATTAAGGTCACAGCATTCAGACAGCTTGGACATTTTCCACATATCAGCGAGACAAGAGCAATTACCCAAAGACCATGTCGCTCTGTCAGTGTCAGTCAGCCAGAAATGGAAAAATAATAGCAGACACAATCTTAATCAGTCTTTGCCTGGGAAAAAAAAGAGAAGTATCGGAGGTGACAGGGTCTTCAGCCATAGTCAGCCATAGATGAGGCTTAGATGGGCAATAGTGCTATACAGTCTATTCAGATAACAATATAATGATAAAATCAGACCCTACTCATTTCTGGCACATGAGAAGTATGCGATTTGAGTAGAGCATGGGTAGTTTGCTGGATGGGATACCAGTTAGCCATGGTGGACTTTGGGCGAGTGGGTCAAGGCTTATTGCTGTTCTCTGCACTAGAGTGGTGAAATGGTGGACCAGGCAGTTGGCGGTTGCTTCAATGGTTATGCTTATGGCATAGTTGTCTGAAAATGAATACCGTTTCTTTTTATATTTTGAAAGGAGTGCACTGGGATTTACAGTTAAGGATATTTAAAAAACAGAACAAAACAACACAAAAAACAAAACAACATAAACAAAAACAAAAACAGCATATAAAGCAAAGCGATTTATTTGCCCGCTTTCTTCTACCATCTCAATTAGCGCATGCTTTCTTTCAGTAGTTGTCTCTCTCTGTTTTCTTTGTGTAGATGAAAACAAATGGATGAAAGTTGTATCAGCAGACTTAATCATTTACTTGCTTAATTCTGTCTCTCTCTCTCTCTCTCTCTCTCTCTTTCTCTCTCTCTTACGCTGTCTTCATGCTAAAAAAAAGGCTTCTTTAGCAAACAGTGACAGATGTCCCTGGGTAATGGTATAGAGAAATGGATGATGTCTTGTGTGGGTTCTTTTTGACTCACTGAGGATGGGATGGGCCAAGGAGGCTGAATGGGTCAGTATGGTCGGTGGCGGTGGTGATTGGTGATTGGTGGGAGCGCAGGATGGAGGCATCATGCCCATGTTTCAATGACGTGCCATGACGGTGGGGTATATAGGGAGGGTTAGGGTACCTTACCTGACTGTTGTTTTATAGCGTTTTCGGAGGACAGGCGATTATTTTCAACAGGGGCTTTTGCTGAATGGAGGATGCTTTGGAGGGCTCTTTGGTGATGAGGTTGGGGGCTGGGTAAGGGGTAAGGGGTGGGGGTGGGAGGGATGTGGGGGTACGGTGACGATGGAGTGTGTAGGGGGGTGGGGGGAGGCAGTGTCTGGCTGCTGAAGGTTTTGGGGAGTTGGCCATCTCCTTTGCCGCTTGCAAAAACGATCGGCTGACCCCTTTGACTCACAATAATGTGCCATTTTTTCACTTGCATCACTGCGTAGTTTAATGACTTTAATGAAAAAGAAAAAAAAAACGTTGGAAAAAAAGACAAAAAAGAGAGACTAGATAACAAGAAAACAATTCTGTCAAGATTCATCTTTTCTGTATCTTGTTGCGTACTTATTTGTAGATTATGACAAAAAAAAGAAAAGAAACAGTGTTATGAAAAGATCTTACATTTGGAGAAACTCTCCATGGTTGCATGTGAGTGTGAGTGATAAGGTTTTCATTTGTTTAGGAGTGTGTGTGTGTGTGAGAGAGTGTGTGTGTGTGTCTGAATGCATTTTTTTTTATTTGTGAAATCGAGAGAAAAGGAGGCTCTGAACAGTATTGGGCTGAAGTTTGACTAGAGGTTGGGAGGGATGCCAAGCTGTTACAACTTACAACTGTTCTTTCGAAGAAAAAAAAAATAAGAAAAAAGATTAAAAAGCCGTTGCTGTAACTGAATTTTTGAGTTGATTTCTGCTTATTTTTATTTATTTTTGTACTGTGATGGAAATAAAATGCACTGATCATTCAAGATTCGGGACCGAGTGGTGCTTTTTCTTGTGCATGTCTGACACTCTTTCTTGGGGAAGACATACAGTACTCAGCATTTCTCCACGACAGTCTTTCAAACCAAACACAAAAGCACACAAAACCTTATTACCTACTGTTAGGTGAAACAGAATACTGATATACACAAAAGCCTGTCTTGACAATAACCACCTTGTGAGAGTGATGCTTGTAGACCTAACAAAAGACAAAAACGTTACATTAACCTTCTGCACACAAGGAAGGAAAAAAAAGATTTCCATTTAAATCAGCATACACAAGAGTATGTACAAGTGAGAGAGAAATATGGCCAGCATGAACTTATTACACCCGCACCGAGAGCTAAAGCAGATCAGAGGCTATTTACCATCTGCATTGTTTATTAAAAACCTCATTTGTGCTCTCTCTCTCTCTCGCTGAGGGTAGAAATGGCTTTTGGCATTGGGTAGATGGAAGCGTACACACAAGCTCACTCGTGCGTTTCCTGCCCAGGTTCCCTCGGACATGTGCCATACATCATCGTGACACTGTGAGTTATGAAAAAAAAAAATAGTCATGCGGCCCTGGCTATGTTGCAGGTGATTGATGTGTCAGCGCTCAGGCTCACCGTGGGGTGTTTGGGTTCAGCTGACGGGAGCCACTGACAGGCTTAGACATGGCCCAGCAGGCTCCAAATCCTGACGACTAACTTCCTGTGCCGTGTGTACTGCCAGCCAGCCAACACACACACACGCACACACACGCGCGCGCGCACACACACACACACACCTCCACACACACACTTTGGGTCTCTCACACACAATAAAACGTAGGGGAGCCCCAACGCCCTTCAGGTTAGTGTGTTAACCTGGTGTGTTACTTAACCAAAGTGTCAGTCATCTCAGTGCTGTTGTACAGTGTGAGGATTCACTCTCAAATCATGAACCTGACGTCACTCTGTTCACCGCACCTGATTTGAATGCTGCCATATTCTCAGTACATTGGAGTGTTTCTTTTGACTAGGGCTGAGTGACATAATATATATACGTGATATGGAATATCATATGGAACATAGCTGAATGTTGGGTCACAGTTTTGGATTTGGATCAGCCTATTGATGGTTCTACAGACTACCTACAGGTGCTGAGGCTATTAATAAACCATATGTTGAAACTCTGTGTCTTGTTAGTGTTAGGAGTAGGATTTAATTAAGGTGATAACCCAGCAAATAATGAACAAAATTAAAACTTAATTTCTTTCTGGGTGGCCTATCCAAATAAAGTATTACCAAATGTTGTGATGACATGTTGCAAGATAACTAAACACATACTGAAACATACAGTCTTTCAGCTTGGTGTTCACTGCCAGGCCCTAGACAATGCACAGCCTGTGCTATAAGGGGCTATAGGACTCCATCTGATCCCCATTTTGTCAGATGTTTTGGTAGCTTATAGAAATGTACCATTTATTGCAGCTAAGTGATATGTATGTTTTGTGATATGTATGTCTAATCCTAGTGTCTCAGTATGTATGTTGTGATAGGTTGTAAGATTGCAAAGTTTTCGATATACTGTGCAGCCCTGACCTTGACCCAAGTGTGTGTCTTAGTGCTGGAGACATGTAGTCATGTGTATGAGAGCACTGGTGGTGGCTGGGATGGGCTGGGTAAGGGGATATTATGCATAGTGGCCTGGCCTGAAGGCTTAAGGCTGCCAGGCTACCCTGATCATCCAGCCAGACATGGCAGGGAAAAAAAATACCCTGCCGTCATTAACTGATAGGATTTGACACTTTCAGATGTCACTTACCCACATGTCAGCGGCTGCAATTGCCAGAGATAAACATCTAATTTCCCCGGATTTGAGTCCCTCTCTCTCTTTCTCTGTTTAATTTGAGTGATGTGCTAGCAAATTGAAATGGAATGACATTTCAGCAACAGATGGTGTCTAAAGCTGCAAAACCTAAATTCAAAAAATGATACATTGCATTATTGCATTAGTGTGTGGTAAAACAAATGTGCACACAATTCCCACTATTTTTTTCTTCCACTGCCATTGCTGCTATTGGTGTTAGTAGCAGGAGTAATATATGGACATCTCTCTATAGAGTATTTTTGAAGTTATACCATTGGAATGCTCCAAGTTACTAAATATCATAACCAACTATAACTATTATGAAATATGGCAATTCTGACAAAAAAAAAATCATTCATTTCTTGTGATACACAGATGAGACCAATGCAACATTTTTGAGGACTGGTGTGTATGAAACAAAGCATATTTATTTTCTTAACTCAAAATATGGATGGTTGAACAATTTCATGAAGGACTGAACAAATACACAAACAAAAATAACATGTATGAAGGAGCAACTAAAATGAACAGACCATCACATTCTTCAAACCTATTTGAAAAAAAAATATCCTGTGGAATCCCATATAAACATACACTTGGAAAAAAAAAACTCTGATTATGTTCCCTTTGATCTGTTCAGTCATCATATCCCCTCATTTACAGTCAAATATTAATATATTACTTAAATACATAAAATACAAAAATTAGGCACATACACTGATCAGACTAGCTAACTGTGGAATACAATGAACAGCACAAACAATAGCAGATCATAAAGGGTTATTTTTTTATGTCTCAGAAATAGGGTGGTAATAGGTGCTGTGCAACATCTATATGAATTTGGAGGACGTTTAAAGGCACTTGGATGCATCCGGAGCAGGAAAGGAAAGCGGAGGAAGCAAGACACAGTGGAGTCAAAGAACAAGGGGGGTGGCTAGATATGATGCTGGTGGATCAATGAGAATAGGATTACAAACATCCTCTTTGCAGAGTGCAAAAGCTGACTTCACACAGCACTGACAAGGAACTACATCGAATGTGACTATCCTATTACTTCCTGGGAATGACAGGGTAGAAAACATTTCTATGTTTTATTGTTATTGGTTAAGAAACAGTAGCCCCTTACATAAAGCAGTCAGTCAACAATATTAGAACTTACACAACTGCTGACTAAAGAGGAACAGATTTTCTTCTGAATCGGGGAAACACAAAGTCAAAGTAAAAAAAGTAAAACAGTAAAAAAAGAACCCTAAAAAAATAAAAAATAAAAAAAGAGATACCAGTCTAAGAATACCCTGGTTTTGCCGAATGGTTGTGACAACCGTTACCAAAGTGTGTGGGCAGCACACATCACGCTGTTCTAATCTCCTTAAAGCAGAACTGTCTGGCCATGGAGTAATTCAGAGACAGTGTCTATGGTGGAAGAGCCACTCACTGCAAACAGCGAGTACCCTCTCTCTCTCTCTGCTCTTCAATCTCCACCGGCTGCTGAAACAGAAGTGATGTTAAATTGCCCTACAAGGCCTCCCCATTCAGCACAAGCCGCTGCCTGAACACTCTCACTGATGGCAGGAGTGTATGATGTGGATCCCCCTTGAAAAATGGGGCCTGACGAAAAAGATAACAGCGCAGACCTGTACTACAGTTCAGAGGCCCGTGGGTCTGCGGTGCTACACTAACTACCAACCAATGAGACTAAAAGTTGATGGATGGCATAGCTCCATGCCCTTCCATTCTATGGAAATGAAGCCAGAAGTCCTATGACATGTTGTGAAATTGGAAAGTCAGAATTACTTTTGGAGCCAAGACATGCATAGTTAACAGCAAACCAGCTGGGTCTGCCCAGATTTGGTGCAATGGCCGCCATTTTTTTCCACTTCATTGTGGTGAATCCATCCTTGGACTAATAATACACTGTTGATCTTTTTTGACAGTCATTGGAATTAACATATGTGGCTGCAGTAACAAAATGAAGATGAGGCAGAGATATTTTTGGAAGAGAGGAGGACAAAGAGAGCAGCCTCTCAGCGTAAAGTGTATCAATAGAATAATCAACAGCTTTCTAATTCACGAAATTCAGCCACTGCCACGTCACACCGCTGTCCCAACCCCTAATAACACCCCCACCAACCCTCTACCCCCAACCCTAGATACCACCACAACAGAGGTCGGTTTCTCTGTCTGCTAGCCTTGATGCCAATTAACTGATTATGACCCTAATCTTGCGAGCGGCTTCTGGAGCTATTGCAAGGCGAGCTGTAATTAGGGGAGGGAAACGGCTTCTTTTCTCTGCGCTGCGGATAGTCGTGACTATGACTCTGATATCAGAGGCGGCGGGTTTGGCACTTCTCATCCTCGGAGGAGAATTTTGCTCAAAAGTAGGGCGTGCGCCCTGGGAGTTTCGCCTTCTCATCAAAACTCCACTCGTTCCTGTTGCACGGAGTCAATAACGCAGGAGGACGGCATTTCTCATAGACATACACACACACACACACATACACACACACACACACACACACACTCACACAAAATCAATAATACTAACTCTATTTAAGACAAACATACGGATCTGCACAATTTCCAATCAATAGCGTGTGTGAGAGAATTGAGAGATAAAAACAAGAAGGTTGGTCTAGGGCTTTACCATTCATAAATAACATATTACGCAATTTCAAGGATATCCCCCCTCCACACACGCCAGTGACATGAAGACATTTTTCATACTGCTATTCTTGGGGCTTGGGATTAATCATTAGATTACACATCCAACGAGCCGTTAAACTCTGTCAGTGTGGTAGATGTATCAAGAAAGAGGGAAAAAAAAGTCTGTAGAGCAGGCAAGATGAAAGACTGTAGATATAATTTTGAGTCATTTAAAATCTCATTGGGCTTACAGACAGCATGATGGTTAGTGTTAATAATGGTTAGAGTTTGCCTCTGGTGGATGGGGAGTGATTTCAATGTTTGGCCCCTAAAACACTGTCCTGTTATCTGGGCTAAAAGTCATTGCCATTGAGTGGATGTCAAGGAGGGAGGTTCTATGTTCTATGTGTTCTATGTTCTCTGTGTGCGTGTGTGTGTGTGTGTGTATCCCACTGCCTCAAACAGCCTCCATCCTGACTAAAACAGCCTCTACCCTGCCTTGCCTGACTCAAACAGCCTTTATCCCACCTCATCTAACTCAAATGGCTTTCCAGCCACCTTGCCTGCTTCAAACAGGCTCCATCCAGTCTCTCCCATCTCAAAGAGCCTACATCCAACCAAACACTGAACCTAATGGGTGGATTATTAACAAGCAGGGAGGAAAAATCTACAGCGTACTGTCTACCCTGGCGCTACTCACTGCTAATGTCACATCTTAGTGCCCTTTATCTCACGTTTAGCATAGTATACACAAGCATACTTCATAGAAATGCAACTATTCCAATGCTGATAATAATATTATTTCCTCCTGTCCTTGTGCCTCTTATGACAAATGGATACTAGCAAAGTATACTGCATTTAGGATATAGGCTACACTGCTTAAGGAACATTCAATGTAGGCTTGCTTGTGTTTTTTTGCATTAGTTATTACTTGCACGTAGTGTTATAATAAATGTAAAAGGTTACATGCTGAAAAGGTGATTAAGTTAGGAGAGAGTTTTAATGCTCTTCTCAGAGCTATGGAAGATAACGAGGACATGCTCAACACATCCTTCTCTACAACTGATGTAGACAGAGCGCTCATCAGCTTAGCCACACACACATCCGCTTGCAAGCGCACACACGCACACATGCGCACACATGCACACACACACACACACACACACACGCACACACACTCCCACACAATGTGGTTTCCACTTCAAAACCAAAAGGAATTTTTAAAGATTTCCAAGGATTGCTTGGGATCACAATGCTCAAAACTAATTTACCAACGTCATTGACCCCAATGAATACAATCTACAAAAAGGTCAAATATAATCACACTCGTAGCTGTGGTCTGATATGATCTTTTTCATCAAGAAACAAATAGGCAATGCCCTTTAGCAAATCAGAGACTTATCTGATATGTCAGTCTAAATATTGCATTGTTTGTTTTGCACAAACATTACATTAATATTTTTTCTTAAGTTTTTTCAAACTTCATTTGGCTGCTTAAAAAAAAGAAATGAAAAATAAATTCAACCCCCTATTTGGGTTTTTTAAAAATCTTCTCATTGAACCCTCAATGTTTGAATGTGTGACTCTTTGGTGAATGACTTTGGTCAATAGCGAGTATAAGGAATTACAAGCAATTAATAACAAAAATAGCACATGACAGTATTACAACGACACTGCCCATCACATACAACTGCTGCTCACAAACACATTCTCCACGCCAGCCTGGGGAGCTATGGGAGTTTCTACAAAAAAACCCTGTTTCATTGCAGAATTTTGGTATGGCTTTGATCTCTGAAAATAATCAGTTCAGTCCTGTGAAACGAGGTGCTGAAGGGGGGGTGGGTAGTGGTTGCGGGGGTGTGTGTGTGGTGGTAGGGGGGGGGGTTACAGAATGGCTATGGCTTCCCATGGTCCTGGGTCAGAGGGCCCCCTCCCCCACCACCACCAACCACCACCTCAGAACTGGTTGTGGATTAGTTGACTGGCACGGTGAGGATGTAGCCCGAGCGGCCCTTGGTGAAGTCGGGCTGCGGCTGGTTGATCTTGGGCTCCACCACCACGGTGCACTTCCTCCCGTTCATGCTGCACTGGATGGGGCTGGCGATGTTCACCTGCAGCTTTCGCTTCTCACTGGGGTACAGGTGGAGAGAGAGACAGAGAGAGAGAGAGAGAGAAAGAGAGAAACAAAGAGAGAGCAAGTGAGAAAGAAATGAAGAGAGAGAGGCAGAAAAAGAGAGAGAAAGAGGAGACACAAAGAACAATGAGAAAGTGTAAATAGGACATGGGGACAACTTGATGAGCGAGAAATATTTATTTATTTACCTATTCATTAAGGGCATTACATATTATGAACTCTCATATACAATGAACAGCATAAACATGAGTTAGCATAACTGCTAAGTTTCATCTGTATTCCCTAGGCAGGTGACATAAGACAAAAATGAATTACAAACAAACACATTAAAAACTACACAACTACTGATGGCAAGACCAGTTTCGCCAAGTTCACAGGAGAAAGAGAAACACAACGAGAGACAGGGCTGAGAAGGAGGAAAAAGGGTTATTAAGTGCTCAATCTGACATTTATGTTGACATGTGATGCTGGTTGCATGAGCATGAAGAGCATTGAGGCGGTGTTTTTTTAGAGAAAGGATCCGTATGCAGGCCCATATGCAGGAGCTGACTCTTCACCGAGTGCCTGTCATATCAGCTTAGGGCTTGCTGGATGAATAGGGATTTTACAGCATCCCCCTCTGAGAGGATCAATGCACTACTGTGCTTTTGGGGGCCTGCTAGATAGAAAATACCACATTCTCAAACACTACATCCACTGAAGATACTTGTGCGTGTGAGTGTGTGTGTGTCTGTGTGTGTCTGTGTGTGTGTGTCTGTGTGTGTGTCTGTGTGTGTGTCTGTGTGTGTGTCTGTGTGTGTGTGTGTGTGTGTGTGTGTCTGTGTGTGTCTGTGTGTGTCTGTGTGTGTCTGTGTGTGTGTGTGTGTCTGTGTGTGTGTGTGTCTGTGTGTGTGTGTGTCTGTGTGTGTGTGTGTGTGTCTGTGTGTGTGTGTGTGTGTGTGTGTGTGTGTGAAGAGCGTTCATAATTATTTTAAGATGATTTTTAATGAAACTAAAATGGTCCACCAAAGGAAGATGCGTCACTCTCACTGTTGCCGTTTCCAAAACAACACAGCCCCAGCCTCTCACAGTCCCACCTCCTCCTCCACTGAAACTGTGTTTACAAACATGCTGCCCCACACACAAGCTGAAATGGCTTTGTAGCTAGCATACGCCAACTATTATGGGCACTAACAACTGCCAGATTTGAAGCAGGATCATCTCCATGGTGACACAGCATCCAGGAGTCTGCCAATGTAATAATATTGTTCAGAATTTTTGGATGTCATAGTTGAAGACAATGGTAGCAAGAAACTGATGATTACTGAATAGAAATGATTCAGTCTGGTGACCCTGTCATTGAATATTATGCAATCAGCGTCCAAGGCTTCAAAACAAGTTTTAAAATACTCTACAAAACCCACAAAAGGCTTTTTTTCATCTCCATACGTTACAGTGGAGAAAAGGGTGGCTGTGCTCAGGGTTGCCATGGTGACGGCATGAACTCCTCCATCTGTCATGGCTACCTTTGCCAGCCTTTCTTTTGGTGGGGAAGGGGGGGTGGTGGTGGTGGTCTGTCTCCTACTGTCTGTCTTTCCACCTCTCAAGTCCTGGCCTCCATCTCTCCCTCCCTCCCTCTAATCTCTCTATCTCGCTCTCACCTTGGCCTCGCCGCGTTCTTTAAAAAGCTCACTGTGTGGTTCCCACAGAACGCGAACCAAAAATCAGGTCCAGCTCACTTATACCCAGCACTGTCTTTTGACTTTGACTGACTGCCCAAGTGCACTCTCTTTCTTTCTCTCTCTCTCTTTTTCTGTCTCTTCTGTCTCTCCTTTCTCTGTGGAATTCCGCAGTCTGAGCCAGTGTTGTTTGCTGCCTCCCAGACCTCCCCTCCTCTATCTACCATCACATCTAAGTTAGTATTGATATCAGGCTGGTGAAGGAGAATATAGTACACACCAGGAAACATCATGATCATTTGCATGTTTCCGTGTTTGTGTGTGTGTGTGTGTGTGTGTGTGTGTGTGTGTGTGTTTTCTTAATTGGACAGAAGAATTAACAGACTGAGAAACTAAATCGGGATGAGCACAACTCTGACCTCAGTTTTCCTCATCGCAAGCCGTCTCTCTGACAGCCGAATCACTGTGAGCAACAATTACACAACCACAACACATTAAATCTATAGCTCTGCAGAGAGAGAGAAAGAAAAGAGAGACCGAGAGACAAAGAGAGAAATAGAGACAGAGAGACAAAGACAGAAAGAGAGTGAGAGAGAGAGACGGAGAGAGAGAGAGAGTCAGAGAGAGAGTCAGAGAAAAACAGATACAGAAAGACAGAGAGAGAAACAGAGACATAGAGAGAGCAAACACAAAGACAGAGAGAGAGCGAGAGAGAGTCAGAGAGAGACACAGATGCAGAAAGACAGAGAGAGGAACAGACAAAGACAAAGACAGAAAGAGAGAGAGACAGAGACATAGAGAAAGACAAAGACAGAAAGAGAGAGAGACAGACATAGAGAAAGACCAAGACAGAGGGAGAGAGAGGGACAGATCGAATCTCTTCTATGGTGTCAATAGGGTCTGTACTCTCCCATGCTCCTCTGTAGCAAACCAGAGACAGAGAGACCAAGACCGAGACCAAGACAGGGGCGCAGATGTTGTTGGGGCTGTTCACGTGCGTGGCGACGGGGACGATGGCGGTCGGTGGCGGCCGAGCAAGTGAGCGAGTCCCATCCCTGAGACAGGCGGGCTCCTGCGTGACTGTAACCGGTGTTCCATCACGCCTGTCTGAGCTCAGCGGGCCCGCCGTGCTGCCCATATGGCACTGGTCTGCCAGCGCTGGAGCTCCGGCACCAAAACACTGGGTTTCTTTGGAGTGTGTGTGTGTGTGTGTGTGTGTGTGTGTGTGTGTGTGTGTGTGTGTGTTTGTTTTTTTAAAGGACAGACTCAAGACCTCTTTTAAAGTGGACGTCAAACAATGGGTTTGAGAACAAAATTGAATGGGTTTGATACAAAGAGAACTTCATTGAAAATTATTTTGAGAAAAAGAACTTAAGGCTGCTTACACAGGGGCAATAGCAGACACTAGCTTTGTTTTGTCATTTCGATTGTTTTTTTTTTAGAAATTTTGTTTTATGCATTACAAATTTTGAGCATTTTGTTTTTCACAAAGTCTGGGGTCTCTGATCCGAAATAAGTGCTAACATTGACCTTGAAAAGGGTAGTGGGTTTAGGGATACAGAGACACTTCAAGGCTCTGTGCCAAATTCGCTTGTGATGATTTAAAAAAATTTCTCACATGGAGCTGGAACTGTTTGCAGTGGTAGAGCAGGGGGGGTGAGGTGAAGCTGTCCACCCACTCTCCAGTCCATCCCTTTGGACACAGACACACCCCCACGTGCATGGGTCTCTGTCACCAGACACCGGCTGCCAGTCCCCACTGGAAAATCAATTCTTTCCGAAAACCAGCCCCCCACGCCAACCAGCCCAACCCCAGCCAACCCCACTGTGCTGCGCCCTCCCCTCCTTCGCCTCCTCCTCCTCCTCCTTCTCCCATGTGCTCATGTCCTTCACGCTACCAGCTTCAAACAGCCCTATCTGACCCCAACGCAGACAGAACAGGACCCTCAGAGGAAGAGAGGGGGGTAAGATCGGTCGGTTGTGAGGGAGGGGTAAGGGGGAAGATACGCGCTCTGCAAAAAAGAAGGGATGAGAGATGGCTTTGGAGGACAGCGATTGCAGAGTATTGGGTACAGGGTACAGAAATAAGAGGTACTCAGCACTACTGAGGAAGTGAGAAAAGAGGCAGAGAGAGAGAGAGAGAGAGAGAGACAGACAGACAGACAGACACAGGGACAGAGACACGAAGAGAGAGAGACAGAAAGATAGAGAGACAGACAGATTGGGGACAAAAAAAGAGCGAGAGGGGCATAGCCAAATATAGTTCAATGGGATTAGGATTTCTTTGTCCCAACAGAATCTCCAGCTCTCCAAAGAAAGAAAAAAAAGAATCCAGGATTTTCTAGCAACTTCAGAGAAGACTGCAAAGAACATAGAAGAAGAGTGGATACGATCATATTGATCCTGCCCAAAGGTTTCACCTGTAGTCCAATAGCAGTCCTTCTCACCTGGGTAACCCTGCTGTTTGTAACACAAAAGAGAAAAGCTTACCAGTGCAAACACCTTTTTCTGTAACTTCCTGACTTGTGCTGTGCTGTTAGAAAAGATGGAGTGGATGCAGATGGCTGACTAGGGCTTTGTCCAAAATGTGTAGTTGTTCACTATATAGTGCACTAGACAGGGTGTGAGGTACAGTACATTGTTTGGTTTCCCATATAGTGCCCTATATACAGTACAGTAGGGGGTGAGTTACATTACTTAGTTCCCTACACTACCTAAAAATAGTAGTAGATAAAGTGAACAAGTGAATATTTTAGATTCAGCC
>CM059287.1:15360614-15363114 GCA_030347295.1 Setipinna tenuifilis | reverse complement strand
CACAACTCTTGCATATCTGCTCCACACTCTTCCACTTACTCCCTCCCTCCCTCCCTCTCTCGCTTGCTCTCTGTTTCTTCTTTTCCCCCTAAAATTCTTGAAAGGAAGCCAGCAATTCTTGCAAAAACACAACTTGTAAAGATTACAACTTAGGCCGTTTAGAAAGGCAGGAATGGGGGGAGGGAGCAGCATTGATCAAAGCCATGGTGCCCTGTTTGCAAGCGGCAAGGTGGGGGGTGGGGGGTAGGAGGGGGGGTGGAGTAGGAGGGAGAAACAGTGAGAGAAAAATAAATAAAATAGAGAGACAGAGAAAGCGCGAGAGAGAGAGAGAGTGGTGGTGAGAATTAGAGGAGAGAGAATCAATGTTAAATAGGAAGTCTTGAAGAGGAGCCACGGCAGGGAAGGAGCCGGGCGGCGTGGAGATCAAAGCGGACAGGCTGTCTCTCGCTCCGGAGGGTAGAGGCCACGCGATTTCTACGCCTGGCAGGAGAGAGACGGGTAGAGGAAGAAAAAGAAAAGTGAAAAGGAGAGGGAGGGAGGGAAAGAGAGAGAGAGAGAAAGGGAGGAGAGGGAGAGAGACGGGTAGAGGAAGAAAAGAGGGAGGGAGAGAGAGAGAGAAAGAAAGGTAGAGGAAGGACAGAGGGAGAGGGAGAAGAGGGTAGAGAGGGAGAGGAAGCAAAAGAGGGAGAAGGAAACAAAGACAGAGAAGGAGAGAGGGTAAGAGGAAGAAAGAGGTAGAGGAAGAGAGGGAGAAAGAAAGGTAGAGGGAGGACAGAGGGCAGAGGGAGAGGGAGAACAGGGTACAGAGGGAGAGGAAGCAACTGAGGGAGAAAGAAACAAAGACAGAGAAGCAGAGAGGGTAAGAGGAAGAGTGAGGTAGAGAAACGGAGGGAGATAGAAGGGGTGAGAAAGAGAGCGAGGGGGGAGGGGGAGTTTGGATCCATCAGGCTGGGGAGACACACAGAAGCAGGGGTTACTTTTTAACTGGGAAACAAGTTGTGAGCTGGGAGCATGTAGGGCTAACTCTGACTGCTTACACCGTCCAGGAGGCCCACATGAAAGAGAGAGGAAAGAAAGATAATGATGACAGAAACATAAAAAAGACATTCTTTGTGTGTGTGTGTGTGTGTGTGTGTGTGTGTGTGTGTGTGTGTGTGTGTGTGTGAGGGGGGCTTTGGCTATGTTTTACTGAAAAACAGCCCCATGCTGAAACAGAGAGATGATGGAGAGAAAGACAGAAATGATGGCAGACACAGAAAGAGGAAGAACCATCAGATCAGTAGTAATTGGAGAGGTGACAGCATCAAAAGAAAGACAGAGCTGGTCAGGACATATGGTACAGGGAAGAGAGAGTGTGTGTGTGTGTGTGTGTGTGTGTGTGTGTGTGTGTGTGTGTGTGTGTGTGTGTGTGTGTGTGTGTGTGTGTATTTACAGTAAAACTCTGATGCTCTCAATGACTCCCACACCAGACCTTCTCAGGGGAAAAGAATGAGTCAGAGAATGAAGCGGACACACCTATGGATCGATCAAACACATCGATCAGCCCAAGCACACACACACACACACACACACTCACACTCACACACACTCCTCACAGCCAGGTGACGCTGGATAATGGATGAGTACACAGACTGGAAGGTTCCGCATTACAGGAAGTTCCTTCCTAGCATAGCCGGCGGTCTGGGTTTCCTTCAATTGACATGGCTGACTGCGATGGTATCTTTACCACACCAATTAACAAACAAAGGGACTGTTTGTGAGCAAAAGACATCGACTTTTTCATGCTACATTTGAATTGTAGAGCGTAGAGAGGCTTATAGCCAGGCTAATTACATATACGTCAAGAGTGATTGGGTAAAGGCAGATCCAATCGTTTTAAGCTTCGGCAGAGTCTACACCTCCAGGAAGAAGAAAACGTTTCTCAATACAGGACAGCCAGAGCCTCTGTAGGAAATGCAGTGTAGTACCAGGGGCTGGTTTATGACCAGACTAGTTCTTTTCCTGCATGCATGACAAAATAGCAAAAAAAAAAGACCTAGGAACTCAGGGTGTGGTAGGGTGGGAGGGTGGGGTGGTAGTGTTGGTGGAGGTGGTTGGTGGTGGTGGGGGGGCAGCATTAAGTGTTGCACCATAGACAATCTGCTGTTTCCAGTCCCCAAACAATGTAACAGATGCTCCTCTTAAGGAGGCGGAGGAAGGACACACTTCCCCGACACACTCCCCCTGTTGGGATGCGCTGAAGCGGATGGGGAGGGTTGGACCGCCCCCCCAGAGGGAATCAAAGTAAAGTGAGAACTCCCTCTGGGGCCGGAGAGGATGTCAATGAGGGCAAGCGATAGACTGCGGCCGATCTCAGAGAGTGCATCCGTCATGGGAGAGGGGTGGGGGCAGTGAGCGGGGGGCAAATGTGGGAAGCAAACGGAGTGAGTAACAGTTTGCAATGAGCAAATGAGGCAAAGAGATAATGTAAAGGATGACTTTTCTGTGTGTGCACTCTCTG
>CM059287.1:15353114-15355614 GCA_030347295.1 Setipinna tenuifilis | reverse complement strand
TGAGAGAGGAGAGGAAGCTGTACCGATGCTATCCACTAGCGCCCAGCACACACACACACATACACACACACACACACACACACACATACCCAGACACTGCCTCCCGCCTCCAGCAGGCCTCCTGCACCTCTCTCCCATCTCCTCCCTTTAAATGGTGAAACCCACCACTGTGCTATCACATTACCGGATCGGTTCGACCCGACCCGGAGCGGCGCGCCGAGGAGCCCAAGCGCTGGGCTTGGGTCGGGTCATTTCTAGGACTGGCCGGGTCGGGTCGCATCATTTCCAGGCCCCTTTTTTCTGCACTATCACGCTTCCGCAGACATGCCGAGGCGGCAGTGGCAGACGTCGATAAACGGCATCGGATGTCCCTGCCACACACACACACACACCCTTCTCTACGCCACGCCTGTGGTGTCTCCAAACCCCGAGACGGCGCTCGCATACTTTGGGGGGGCTGATTGCATTAGCAAAAGCTGAGCGACTGCAGCAGAGGTGATTACATTATGATATTCATCCGCTTTCAGTTCTCCATCTGTCTTCCATTTGAACCCTCACAACCCAGGCCAGCTGAGAGAAGGGAGACGAGAGGAGAGGAGAGGAGGGGAGGGGAGGGGAGGGGAGAGGAGAGGAGAGGAGAGGAGGGGAGAGGAGGGGAGAGGAGGGGAGGGGAGAGGATATGAGAGGATATGAGAGGAGGGGAGAGGAGAAGATATGAGAGGAGAGGAGAGGAGAGGAGAGAAGGTGAGGGTAGGGGAGTTGGGGAGGTGGAATGGGATGGGATGGGGTGCCAAATGATTCAAAATCCTTTAAAAATAACCAACTTAATGGTGTTCCGTTCCATTGCGTAGAGATGATTAACTCATTAAAGTTAATTAGGGTTTTGTATTAATGAGGATAAAAACTACATCATGATCGTTTTTTCCCTACTGACACAATAACAATTCGGAGACTGATCGAGTGGGTTGTGTAAGCGAGTGTCAATGTGTTTCAGTGTGAGCATGTGTTCAAGTGTGTGTATGTGTGTGTGTGTGTGTGTGAGTGTTATGTATGTGTGTGTATGCTTTTGGCCCTAATTGACTGACTAATTGAGTAACTTGATCGAGCCTTTTTCACCTGTGTCTAAATGCCATATTTAAACGACTGATTAAATGAACCCAAAATGCCTCATCAGTGGCTTCGAGGAGGACTCCCTCACCCTCTCCCTCTCCCTCTCCCTCACCCTCACCCTCTCCCTCACCCTCTCCCTCACCCTCTCCCTCACCCTCACCCTCTCCCTCACCCTCTCCCTCACCCTCTCCCTCACCCTCACCCTCTCCCTCACCCTCACCCTCACCCTCTCCCTCACCCTCCCATGTGCCCCTCAGCATGCCCTCACAGCCCACCAGCTTTACTTCCTGTGACTGACTGTTAATCGCAATTATCAATAAAACAAATACTGGCTAGTAACATAGCACGGGAATCAATGAAATTAAATAAAATGAAATGGAATGGAATGAAATGAAATGAATGAATGGATGGATGGATGGATGGATGGATGAATGAATGAATGAATGAATGGATGGATGGATGGATGGATGGATGGATGGGTGGATGGGTGGATGGGTGGGTGCAATGAATGCAATGAATGCAATGAAACAAAGACTTCTGCAGCACAAAATGGCGCACCTCCATGCCAAATATGAATATTTCATGGAGCACGTTACAGTTTTGTGTGTGAATAAATGATGATAAATGATGATATATATTAGGGGGATGGGGGCAGGAGCTGGGGCTGGAGGTGGGGGAGGAGAGTCGCTCCTTGCCCACCCCATTCTCTTTCACAGGTCAATGCACACACACACACACAGACACACACACAAACACACCAAACCCTCAATCACCATAGCTCCTGGTTTACACTAGCACACACACATACACACACACACACACACACACACACACACCAAACCCTCAATCAGTACAGCTCTTGGTCTACACTGGCGTGCACACACACACACACACACAAACTACACACACTCAAATACAAACACACAAATACAATCACAACCATACACACACACACACACATACACACAGAAATCACATACAATCACAAACACACCACACCACACACACATACAAATGGTCTGGCGGAACAGTAGACAGAAAATAGCTATATTTCTCAGCCATATAAAACAGCTGCAACTATATGCATACCCAGTTCTCACATACAACAATAATAATTTCTCAGAGTGTTTTTAAGACAGTATAAAATATTGAGGGACATGAAGACACACACTCTCATAAAAAGGCATGCACTCCGCACACACAGTCTCACACACACAAATCCCAATTATCACTATAAGCAACACCATACAGTGCCAGTCTACTCTGTCGCTCTCCCATCTTCCTCATGTGTTTTCACAGAGGTGCTGTGAATACACAAACACACAGACACAGACACGCAAACACAGACACGCAGACACACACACACTCAGACACAGATTCAGACACACAC
>CM059287.1:15330614-15343114 GCA_030347295.1 Setipinna tenuifilis | reverse complement strand
CTTTGAAGTGTGTGTATGTGTGCCTTTATATCACTGAGTATGTGTGTGTGTGTGTGTGTGTGTGTGTGTGTTAGTGATAGTGTGTGTGTGTTAGTGATGGTGTGTGCCTGTGAGACTTTATATTACCTGAGTGTGTGTGTGTGTGTGTGTGTGTGTGTGTGTGTGCCTGTGCCTGTGTGTGACTTTATGTCACCTGAGCGCATGCATGTGTGTCTGTTTATCACCTAAGTGCATGTGTGTGTGTGTGTCTTCCTTTAATATCACCTAAGTTCGTGTGTGTCTTTAATATCACCTAAGCTCGTGTGTGTGTGTGTGTGTGTGTGCCTGTGCCTGTGTGTGACTTTATATCACCTGAGTGCATGCATGTGTGTCTGTATATCACCTAAGTGCATGCGTGTGTGTGTGTGTGTGTGTCTTTATATCACCTAAGTTCATGTGTGTGTGTGAGTGTGTGTCTAATTTAAAGCGCAGGTGTTTGAATCCAGTAATGAAGTAAGAAATGGAAAAGTTTTAAAAGTCTCTGTGTGTTGGCACATGACGGTCACATGTGTGCATGCAGGTGTGTGTGTGTGCGCAAGAGTGTGAGTGTGAGTGTGTGTGTGTGTGTGTGTGTGTTTGAGTGTATTTACCTTTTGAAGTGACTGAACAGGGTGCCCACCAGCTCGCCGATGCGGCTCTCCCCCGCTGGCGTCATGCCCTGTAGGCACACCACCAGATCACGGCCGTCCTTGGTGTGGAAGACTACCAGCTGGTCCTTCCCTGGGGACACACTCACGCCTGTCACCTGGGAGAGGGGATGGATGGAGAGGGAGGAGAGAGAGAAAGAGAGAGAGAAAGACAGAAAGAAAGACAGAAAGGGAGAGAGAAATAACAGTAGACGGAGACAGATCGAGAGAAAGAGGATGAGAGAGAGAGAGAGAGAGAAAGAGAGAGAAAGGGAGTGAGAAAGAACAGTACAGCGACAGACAGAAAGAGGGTGAGAGAAATAAAGAGAGAGAGAGAGAGAGAGAGAGAGAGAAAGACAAAATGGGAGACAGAAACAACAGTAGACAGAGAGAGACACAGAGACAAAGAGGGTGAGAAAGAGAAAGAGCGAAAAAAAAGAGAGAGAGGAAGAGAAACAGAGAGAGAATAAGGAGCGGAGGTAAATCTAGAGTCTGGCACTGCTGTCACATGTAAAGGCCAGGGCCATTATTTAACGCACATTACTCTTCAGCGGGAGAAGATTCCAGAAAACATCAATACCTGAGCCTTGAGCACGAGAGGCAGAATACAAAACAAACCTGCAATATATCAGCTTTTACATGTTGTACACGGTCTGAGTCAGAACGACATAATTTAAGAAACAAACGGGTGTCACTACGCTGCAGTTTTGTTTTTAGTGTGTACACGAAACAACATGAAATATTATGTATTTACACTGTACATACCTAACACTAACCCACTAACCCTGGGGTACAGTACAAGTGCATAATGTCACAAATTGTTACACGCTTGGTTACACTACAGCTAATTAATGTAACAGGGACAGTAAAATAGCGTGCGGCCAACATACGTTACATAAGGACAGGTGATTTATTTACGGCATTTCCCCACCTACATGAAGGACACGCGATCTAAAAACACACACTGTTGAAACACACCGACAGCAATAAACCTTAGTAACCCAAATCTGTTCAGTTCTAAAAATACTTTTTTTTTTCTCTCTTCGTGAATTCACTTGGAGAAGTCATTAATTAAACTTTCTGCACTCCAGTGGACTTTTCTTGCTCCTTTTAGAAACCAGCACAAAAAAACACACACATGCACACAAATGAACACCCAATATAACTACACACATATACACACACAAATTACAACACAAACACATGTACATTCAAACACAAGCATGCACACACACATGCACACACGAACATGGACACACACCAGCACCACTTTTTATAAATGCCTGGCAACGGAACCATGGACTATAATCTTAACCCCGGGAGATAGGAGTGGGTGTTTTCACACTGTGTTGAGCTGGAGCAATGTGCTCTGTCAGCTCCTGTTTGGTCTTGTTCTGCTTTCTGCTAATGGCTGCTTATTTTCTCTGCCCTGATGAACCAGGAGACCTGCAGTACTAACACTTTAAGAGAAAAAAATCCTCAATTTGCATCTTGTTGCTCCTTGTAAGAGTGTTGTTGTTCGGCTTTTTTAATACTTGGAGGCCAACTGTTTGAAAAGAAATGAGGGTCTTCAGGGGCTATTTGTAGTACTACTGTATCAGATTGGTTCGTGTACTTTTAACAGGAACCCTGTTATTTTCCATGACCACCTTCATGCTGTTCAAAAACCGTGCTACTGTATCAGATTGGTTCCTGTACCTTTAACAGGAACACTGTTATTTTCCATGGCCACCTTCATGCTGTTCAAGAACCATTCAAGAATAATTAAGGAAGCCTGTGGTCGAAAAAATGAAAAATAAATCACTTTTTCTCAGAAGAACGGGAACCCTGTGGAGGCTGTTATGGGGGAACGGGGGACATAAATAAGTGTCGCAACTCTGAGTCATCCCAGTGTGATGTGAGTGCGCCCTGGATAAAGCGGTGTTATGTGATATAGGAAATCCATGACCTTGGACACTGAGTAGTGTCAAGTACCATTTTAGATCCAGAGGAAGGAGGGAAAACATAAATAAATGGAGCTTCACAAGCAGACAGGTAAACAATGCTTAGAGTGCAGGACCTCACAAAGGAGGCAAGCTAATGATCCTTTTCTCATTCTAGCTCAGCTTTCCTCTCTCCTTGCCTCTCACCGGCTCTCCATCTCCCTCTTGATTTCACACTTTCTCTCTCTCTTATTCTCTCTCTCTCTGTCTGTCTCTCTCTCTGCCTCTCTCTCTGCCTCTCTTCCTTTCTCTCTCTCTCTCTCTCTCGCTCCCCCTCTCTTCCTCTCCCCCTCTCTCTCTATGTTCCTCCCTCTCTCTCTCCATCCCTCTCTCTCTTTCTGTCGCTCTCTCTCTCTCTCTTGTTCTCCCTCTCTATATCTGGCTCATTGAACACAGCCCAGGCAGTCGAAGCGGAGCCTTGAGGGGACGGGAACTCATGGATTCCCCAGTCGAGCACCACACAACACTGGGGCTACGAGGAACGGAGTGAGAGAGAGAGGGAGAGAGAGAGGGGAGAAAGAAAGAAAGAAAGAAAGAAAGAAATCACTATTTAAAAATCGATTAAGAAATGAAAGAGCCTCCCGCTGGAGTCGATGGCATTTATTTTATCAGCTCCTAAATTTAGTTTGCACCCCCCCTCGTCTGCGACACCAGCACCAGCCAGCTCTTCCCGCCGAACACGTCTGTGGCGCAGGCCTTCGGGCAGGGGAAGCGTTTAATTGCTTGTTGCTGGGGACTTCGTATCCTTCTTCTTCTTCTTGTTATTCACTGCATTTGATGTGGGCCATGTTAAAAAAAAAAAAAAAACACAAAACCCTTCCCACATTACCATAGAGTGGGGGCTTTCTATGTTTCCTGTACGTATTGTACGCTATGTTTAACTTTTTTTTTTGTTGTGTGGCTGAGTCATGCAGCTGTGCATGCTGATTTTGAGCCACCTCTGCATTCAGTGGGTTGTCATTTTATTCCGAAAATCTGTGAAAAAAAGCTATTTGGAGACAACAGTTTGGTCAGCAGTGACATGGCCGTTTCATGGAGGGAGGGGCTGGACGGACGGACAGTGGTGTGATAAAATTGATGTGAGGGGAAGGGGGTGGGGTGGTGGTGGTGGTGTTGGTAGCGGTGATGGAGGCAAACGAGGACAGTAAGAGGGCACGGTACCCAGGGAGACCGGACCGCTCCGGTCCCGGGCCGCCTGTCATCATTGCTATGGTGATGGGGAACGGCCGCCCTGTCCAACCCCTCCAACCCCCCCCCCCCCCCCCCCCCACCCGTCCTCCCAACTCAGAGTTAGTTGTTCTATTCTGGAGAGGGAGTGAAGGAGAAGGAGGTGGTGGTGGTGGTGGTTATGTAACTGCCTCTGATTCCCTCTGTGCACCCAGGCTCCCTGGAGAGACAGGAGCAAGGGAGGGGTGGAGGGAGGGTAGGAAGGAGGGAGGGTGGGGAGAGTGGGAAGAATAAAGGCAGAGAGAGAGAAAAAGCATGCGAAGAGACAGGAAAAGATGCAGAAGGAAGCACAGAGAAAATAAAAAGATAAAGAAGAACAAGGAAGGTCAGAGAGAAAGAGAGATATGAGAGTGAGAGAGAGAGAAAGAGAACGGAGAGGAAGAACAAGACAGAGGATGAGTTAGGGAGAGAGGAAGCTGGAGGGAAAGGAAGGGGGATAATAAAAAGACAGAGGAGGAGTGATAAATATTGGAGGGTATGAGAACACAGAGGAGACAGAAACAGACAGAAAAAAGTAAGAAGGAGTCAGGGGGAGAGATGGCAGCAAAACAAGATGCCGGGAAAAAGCCAGAGAGAAAAAGAGAGAGAGAGAGAGAGAGAGAGAGAGAGAGAGAGGCAAAGATAGAGAGAAACACGGAAAGAGAGAGGGAGAGGGAGAGTGGAGATACTGCAAAAGGAGATGAGCAGGAGAGAACAAAGGATGAGACAAGCTCTTGGTGGTGTCAGACTGGAAGAGGAAGATGGCAGTAATTAACCAAAGCCCTGAAAAAAAATCCCCCCTCGCGTATCATAGGGGCCTGCGTTACACAGGCACGCCTTCACTGGGGCATTAAGCCATTATATAAGGAACAGCATTTACAGCTGCTGTCTGCAGCCAGCACTGGCTCCATTTACCATTCAAAACCCTCCCCGGCTCATCCAAAGCTCTTACTGTATAAAATATACAGTTAGCACGAGAGACTGAGAGAGAGAGAGAGAGAGAGAGAGAGAGAGAGAGAGCGAGAGGAAGAGAGAAATGCATACCATGCCAGTGGAGCACTTTTGACTCGAGAGAGAGAGTGTCAAGTTAAGACACAAAGAATTACAGAGACCGATGGAGAGACAGAAACAGAGAGAAAGAGAAACAGAGAGAGAGGGAGGAATGTAGAGACTGATGAAGGGGTGTAGGAATTTTAAGGGGGGGGGGGGTTGATATAGGGGCAGAGAGGGAGAAAGGGTGATCAGAAAAGGAAAAAAAAAAAACAAAACAAAACACAACGAAACGAAACACAGGCATCACCAGAGGGGGGGACCTACGGGTGGAGGCTTGTGCACATGCCCAAACAGCAGCGGCAGACATCAGCTGATCCGCCGCCCCAGCGCCGTCACCATGGCAACCCCGTCTCCCGGGGAAACATTGGCATGGCAACGGCGGAGCCAGGAATGGATGGATGGGGGACCTGGGAGGAGGAATAGGAAGGGAGGGAAGGGGAGAGGAGAGAAGGCTGCTGACAAGCAGGCACATTCGAGGGGTGGTGGGGGATGGAGGGCGGAGAACTGGGAAAGATGGGTGAGTGGGTGTGTGGGTGAGTGGGTGTTTGGTTGGGGGGTAGGTGGTGGAATCGGTCGGCGGATTAGCCGCGACTTATTCCAGTAGCACAACAGCGCTGGCTTAAGCAGCAGCAGCGGGGCGCTGCGTTTGTTTTCATTTAGCCGCGACACGCTTTAGAAAACTCTGGCCTCGTTTAGCCACACTGTGATCATCCCGTAACGACGGAGGGGCTTAGCCGGCCGGATAAATCACCTCTGGGCACTGGGCAGGAAGGGCGGACACTCTCTGGCCATCTCTCTTCCTCTCTATGCATCACTCTCTCTTTCTCTTTCTCTCCCTCTCCCTTCCTCTCTCTCCCTCTTACCCCATTTCTCTCTCTTTCTCTCTCCCTCTCTTTCCCCCTTTCTCTCCCTCTCTCTTTCTCTCTCTCCTTCCACTCTCTCTTTCCCTCTCTCTCCCTCCCTCCCTCCCTCCCGTTCTCTCTCCTCTCTTTCTCTCTCTCTGTCTCTCTCGTGCTGACCCACTGGCTTTTGTCGCCACGAACCCACCCCATCACCCCTATCACCACCCCTCCCCCCCCACCACCACTACTACCACCCTACCATCCATTCATCCCACCCCCTCCAGTTTTCACTCCCCCACTCTGCCCTCGTGGATCGACAAATGAATCCCGAGGCCGGGGAGGGTTTAACGGGGCAGCGGGCCGTGCTAATCAGCTCGTGCTGAACGCTTTTCCCCTCCACCCAACCTTCAGCCATCGATCGGCCCGCCTGCCCGCCCGCGTGACTCATTGAACCCTTTTCACAGTGGCCGCTCTCTGCATCTCTCTCCCTTTCTCTCTCCCTTTCTCTCTCTCTATCCCTCTGCCCCTCTCTCTTTCTCTCTCTCTCTCCCCCCCCCTCTCTGCATCTCTCTCCCTTCCTTTTCTCTCTCTCTCTGCACCTCTCTCACTTTCTCTCCCTCTCTCTCTGCATCTCTCTCTTTCTTTCTCCCTCTCTCTCTGCATCTCTCTCACTTTCTCTCTCTCTCTCTGCATCTCTCTCCCTTCCTTTTCTCTCTCTCTGCATCTCTCTCACTTTCTCTCCCTCTCTCTCTCTGCATCTCTTTCTTTCTCTCTCTCTCTGCATCTCTCTCACTTTCTCTCCCTCTCTCTCTCTGCATCTCTTTCTTTCTCTCTCTCTCTGCATCTCTCTCACTTTCTCTCCCTCTCTCTCTCTGCATCTCTCTCCCTCTCCCTACCCCCTTTCTTTGCATCACTCACTCTTTTTCTCTCTCTCTCTCGCTCTTGCTCTCTCTTTGTGTATCTCTGTCTCCTCAGATACTGACGCTTGAGAGGACCTCATGCCGTGTTTCCTCTTTGAGAGACAGGCACTGGGCATCCCTGTGGGCTCCCGGGCTCCTCGTACTGACAGAGTGTACCGTCACAGCAGCTCGATGGGGGTGTCGATGGGGGAGCTGCACTGTGGAGCACACTCAGGGCTAGGACATTGGGGGGGGGTGCAGTATTAGGAGAGGCAAAGGGCAGACTGGCTGTACTTTTCTGTGTGATTATACTACGCAGTCAAGTACACACACGGGAACACACACACACAGACACACTTTCATACACAGCACAAGGCAGCGTCCTCACTAAAATACACACACACACATGGTTGCAATCCAACCACACACACACACACAGACAGGGTTGTACCACACACACCACACACACACACACACACAGTTGCAATCCAATGACACACACACACACACACACACACACACACACACACACACACACACACTCGTCTTCAGACAGCCCAGCCAGTCAGAACAAATAGCTTCGCCGCCACCGCTGTCACCCCTGGCGACGCTTGCTGCTGTGAGAGCGTGACAGGGAGGGAAAGCGGCTGTCCCCAATCCTCCTCCGAGACTGATGGTCCAGGCGGCTCTGGGGGAGGGGGAGCTTCCCTCAAGGTCGTCCCCTTCAGGTATACAGTAATCCCCCTCCCACTATCCACTATATCACGGTTCATCTTTCGTGGTCCTGCTATATTGCGGATTTTTTTTCCATCAATATATGAATGCTGTGTCACTATGCATGCTAAAGAATAGTTTGTCAAAAACTATATTAGAATTTATAACTATAATATAACATATAAATCTTGATTAAAATGCAGTAATAATTTAACAATACATACAGTAAATGTATTACAACAGCATGTGGGAGGGGTATTTTAAGGCTTCAACAATAAAATAAAATGGTTTCTATATGGTCTCACTATATCATGGATTTTCACCTATTACGTGGGGTTCTGGAAAGTAACAGCCGCGAGACATGGGGGGGATCACTGTAAAGCCAAGATATAGAACCATAATCCCACAGACAGTTGTGCCAGGCCTGCTTTCAGTAGTGATAAAAGTGTGATGACTTTGACACGTGGGGGTCAAAGCTTGGGGGGGTGGAGGTTTCGTAAAAAACTGGACACAGTCAGCCATTTACGTCTTGTAATAGAAAAAGACATCAGGTACGCCTTTGAAGTCTTACCGGTTAACGAGTGTGCTTTCGGTAGTGTTTTGATGTTCTCTGTAAAAAAATAAAATAGCCGGAAAAACCTGACCTAATTTTTTTGTGAAATGAAATCTATGTGTTATTAAAGGTGGGAGGACACAAAACGAATGAGTGATTCCAATAGCTTTTTTTCCACCCCAACCTCCTCAGCATTGGTTGTCAGTGAAATAGTACACGAGGTGAGAATGCATTATTACTGCCCCTTGGTTCACGAGCAGGAAGGAACATGCTCAACTCATTAAATATAATGAGGAAAAAGTCTGGCCATGAGTAATTATGTGAGACACAGACAGCGCAGGTTATATTTTATATATTTTTTTCCATCCACCCCACTCCCCCGCCTTTGTAAGACACTTACGTTATAGAGAGGGATGCTCTTCATGGGTTTGTACTGCTTCACGGGGTCCATCTTGTACAGGTGTCGGTCGGTAATCAGCACAGTGCGATCTTGAGCCTTGTTGAAGTGGTTGATCTGGAGGAACATATGCATCATCAAAAGGCTAATTCATACAGTACTCCAGATTATGAATTATCTAACACTGGATCTCAAAATTCAGGTCTATTTCCCAGCTGAGAATGGAAGGAGAATATTACACAGTGATGGAGTTACACTCTTCCTTCATTTTTTGGTGGCACTAAGCAATTAATAAAACATTTTTTGCCAATTTGTATGCATCTACAAGTACTAAAATGAGAAGAAAAAAAATGATTCAATTAAATTAAATCTGTACATAATTTTGTGGACAAAAAGTGTTCAGCAATGGAGACTAAGGCAACCACCAGTAAGCCTATGAGCTGTGTTGGCATAAATGCTGAATGTGGAAACTGCTGTTGCTGTAAAGGAGAAAAGACTCTGGAAAACACACTGACCTTGCGGACGTTGGAGGAGAAGAGGACTCTCATGAACTTGTCCTTGCGCTGGAGGTCGCTGGATACCAGGGTGAAGGAGGAGGCCGTTTCAGGGCTATCCCGCTTCTAGAGACATGACCAACACTCGTGTTAATAGTAAGTATGGGTGTATAACGTTACAATGCCCGATAGGGGAAATGTACAAAATCGCAAAAAAAAGAAGGTGGCAAGCAGAAAATGAGCAGGCTTGTACTAATGAATAAAATATGTGGCTGTCTCCATATAGGCATGTGTGTGTATGTATGAATGTGTGTGAGTGTGTGGTACATATTTACGTTTAAAGAAAAAAAAAACAAAATGACAAAAAAATATATACCATCAGCTCTCCTCTAAAGGTATTACTGCTAGCATCAGCAATGCCTCCGATTCTAGCTTGCTTTAAGAATGCACCCTGGATACCTGGATAATACCTTCTTTGACCCCGGCCCGCCCCCCCCGCTGCCTCCACACTCACCAGGTAGTTGCCCTCCCAAGCTCTCTGTAGGCCCAGGTCGGCTCTCTGGCCCTTCAGGCACTCCAGGGTGGCCACCTTGGCCCTCACCTGCAGCATCTCCTCTGGGGAAAGACCCTTGATCAGCGTCCAGGCCCACCACCTGAGGGGAGAGTGGAGAGGGGAGGGGTGGGTTGGGGTGAGGTGGAGTGGAGCGGGGTAAAGGGCACACAAACACAGAAATCTCCTCTTAGACAAATGCTACACGTTATTTTAACAGGCCTTTGTTTATGGTGTAAATACATGTTAGCGTAAGCAAGTCTATTATCGACCAAGAGACATTTCGAAAATCAGTTTAAAATAAATGTTACCAGTTCACTTAATTTGTCCCTGGAGCTGAATTTGTCTGTTTTCACAGGGATAACTTTTTCACAGAGTAAAACCTAATTTTAAGTGGAACAGCAATAGAAATGGCTTATAATAGGCACTATACCGTAATAGGTTTAGCTACAACATTTATTGTTACATGCTTACACTATACCTAACACTAGCCATGGGGTACAGTGTAAGTACATAGGGTTACATGTTGTTGCACACTTTGTTACAGTGTATTGCACAATGTGTATACACAGTAATAGGAACGTTAATATAAAGTCCAGACAACCAGACAATCTCTGGGTGATTAGAGAGCTTCTGGGAGTGAGATAAAATTAAGCTGCAGTATGCTTCCTGCTAGTCTGCGCTTCACTCAAGGTCGACTGTGATGTGATGACTTGCTTCAGATGCACTGAAAGGTGGCCTACTGTAGACATTTTGTTGTATTGTTCACACAGACTGTGCGGCTGACGCATGTATTGGAATCCTCAAGTGGTATGAACGGTGCCACCCACAGGTCGACCGCGCTAAAGATTTACAGAATGTGTCTTATAACAAAGGCCTGACAGTGTTCACTTTTTAGCTTTCATCTGAGTTTCCCCACTTCCTCTCTGCAGCACACTAAAAAAAACTCTTGGCAGTTCAAACGCAGTCTTTGAAAAATAGATCAAATAGAGCTTTGATCGAAATATCAATACCTACAGTCAAAGCTGACATGTGGACCTCAGACCAGGAGGATCACAACATGACTTGGTAGGAAAGGTAAAAAGCTAAAAAGTAAAGTTGACAGTGACCATGAGGTGGATGTGGCCCATGGTGCAGAGCGCTAATTACTGCTAACTACATAATGCCTGTGAGGTTAAACTGGGAGCCATTGCAGGCATTTTATCCACTGTCGTCCATTACCAGGTGGAGTGCCACAAAGCGGCCTCCCCCAGCTCTGCCCTACAAAGCCAAAAGGCAGTAACTACATATTTTGAAACCTCAGGTTTAGACTGGAAATTAACTTTCTAACACCTCTTTTGTCTTGTGACTACATCTCTTGCTGCTTGCTGTTAAGAAAGTACATAAAAGCATCACCATGATTATACCGACAACATGTTTGGCTGGGCAGTATGATAACTTTAAAGGTATTTCTTCTCAGTTTCAGTGCTCGCATAGTTACTGCAGTTTGTCTTTGTAAGGCAGAGCTGGTTCAAAGCGCCTTCATCTCCAAGCGGCTTATGCTACTGGATTGGGCTGGCTGAGGACCAGAGTTGTATAAAGTAGAAGTAGAAGTACTGTTTTGGATGTAATTACAACACTGGTAGTATGGTATTATGCAGTTGCAACTGCGTAGTACCGTACTACTTGTGTTGTAATTACATCCAAAACAGTACTTCTACTTCTACTTTATACAACTCTGCTGAGGACACTGCGTGCCTGGTCATAGTTCCATTCACCTCTGAGGGAGGGAGTGTCATAAGCTAGGCTACATGAGGGAGTGGCGAGCAGCCTGTGCCAGGCCATCTGTTTGTGTTAGAAACCTCAGAGCCCCAGTGCCCTGCCGCTTCAGGGCAAACATTGCCACAGACCATGTTCAGTGGTCACAGCTAAAATGAATCATTAGCTAATGGGCCTCATGGTTGCGTGAAAACTAAACTTCCGGTTGAGAGTCATGCTAGCCAACTGACTGTAAAGGCCAAATATCTTAAGTTTTTTTTTTTTTAAATTCATACTGTAACTACTGCAGGGTTAAATATTCCTCATTACAGAGCCAAGTGTAGATAAAACATTGCAATTAATGTATGTTTATCACATCAACGTTTAAATATTACAGCTTTAGTGTGTTTCTGCAGTTGATTAATTATGAATTATGTGAAATATGTCAAGTTCATTTCAAATAATATTGAACAGTGTATTCTGTCGGTTTTAAAAGCTATAATGTCTGTTGGGTAAGCCCTTGTCATTGAACTGACCTAGCTACTTGAATCTTTGACACACCTGTTATAAATGTTCCTCATCGCCTCCTCGAACTTGCGCAGCACTTTAGGTGGCGTGGGCCACTTGACGTGTTTCCCATGATCCTTCATGCTGCGGACGTTCTTGAAGCGCCGGTTCACCTCGCGGATGTAGGACTTCACTTTGTAGCGGCGGTAAGCCCGGATGATGATGAGGGCCGCTCGCATTCGCCGGTATCGCATACGAGCAATGGTTCCGCGCCACACCTACAACAAAGACAGCAACAAAAAAACAGGGGGAAAAAAAACAAGAGGTGGAGATTTATTAGGTTACCCATAATCCATAGCAATGATCTACGTGCATTCTCTACACTTTAAGGGGAATAAAACTCCACAGCAGAAGCGAGAAGTGATCAGTGTCTTTGGGTCAGGAGGAATGATCCTGGTCCCTAGCAACCAGAGTCGCGTTAAAAGGATATTGCCCCGTCCTCGGCATAAATAATAGATGATAATGCACCTCTGGGGAGCCATTGTGGCTGTTAAGTTGCCAGTAAAAGCAAGGCCATATGCTGTCTTTACTTCCCATTGACTCCAACAGGACTGGGCTACAAACAGGCTGGGGAACTGTAAACAACGCACTGTGATTTTTTTTTGTCCTACAGGGAAACAAGCTAAATTTTTTAAACCCAGCTCTTTCTCGATGATATCACATCATATGGGATCATATGGACAAGAGCTAAAGAAACGATCTGAAAGTAGCAGGAGTAGACACTGCCAGAGCATCGGGCCCAAACTAATGGCTACCATTACAGCAAGTAGCCTCTCCAGTATCTGCTGGCGGAAAAAACAATGAATCGCAGTGATGTCTGCAACAACTAGCCGGGTTATGG